>VXBZ01012308.1:398545-495897 GCA_013399135.1 Heliornis fulica
CCCTAATTGTAAAATAAAAAATCAAAAGGAGGAACTTACAACAGCGAGGCTGACAAACCTGACTCCTGCAGAAGGCTGTTCCTCTTCATAGGCCTGGCAAAAAAAGACAGAGTGAATAATTGAAAACACACTCTCATGGTGCCACGTGACTCGGTTTCAGTAATTCTGCTCAGTACATTGGAACGGAGCTATTGTTTCCTAATTGAAGAAAATGTCAGCAAGGATAGATAAACAAAAGCAATAGGATGCAGTATCAGGGAAACTGTTTCCAGCAGGCTCCTGGCTACCCAGAGAAGGCAAGACCACTGAAGGAGTTTGTGTCATTTGTTACCACCTATCGCTCTCTGGTCATAGGATTGATGAGGTCCAGGCTTGTTAAACCTACTTTGGGGGAGGTGATGGGGGCCAGCCAGAATCTGTGCTAATCAAGTGGATTTCCTGCAGAAGGCTGATGGCAAGCATGTTTCTTGGTATTTTAAACAGATATTTTAAGCGTTAAGCCAGTAAGAATTTCATAAGCCACTTCTGCTCCAAGAGCAAAACATAATAGGGGCCCCCTTTCAATGCCAAGCCCTTGTACTGTGCACCAGGAAGGGGCACAGTCCCTTTAAACTACCAATTCTTAAATACTCTCCCCTTTACAGGCTGGACTGCAACTTTATGATCCAACCTGATCAAGCACTTGGAAAACTGTTGCTTTTTCCATAGAGTATCTGGGAAATGAGATCTATGACATGGATTCCCTATTGCCTCAATTACACCTTTCATTTGCTGCAAAGTAAATGGTTCAGTCTATTCTACTATTGTCTACTATTGTGGTGACTTCCACCATGAAACACTGGTTGAGCTGCATCTACCATCAAAAGTGGGAGCAGGCAGACACCTTTCTGCTGTGTCCCTGGGTATGCTGAGCTGTTTTTCATCCATCACACACATCATTATATCAGTCCCCACCTGTCAACTCTCAGTTCTGCTCACAATGACAAATAACAATCTTGCTTCAGAAACCTAATTTCTGTCAATGAATGTATGTGATAAAGATATATAGGAAGTTATTAAATTTAATAAATAAATAAATGTACCATAACAGAAAGGATTATCTCTGAAACAGTTTACTAAAATAGTCAGACCTCTTTGGAATATCCCCACAAACTATAAACCCTATACAGGAAAATATAAAATTCAGGTTTCTGTTTACACTTGTCCCTGTCTGGTCATGGAAATGGTCAACAAGCATGCTCAGACACTTGCTGCCCTCAGTATTCTGTGGCTAGAAGGTCCTGGTTTTATCAGCCCTTCACTAAACTCACAAAAGAGAGAAATTATAAAGTATGGTCAAAATATTGCACTGATGAAGTCTCATTTTTATTGGTCTTGTGACTTCTAGATGAAATATGGACTGTGAAGACAAACATCTACCCCTTGAGAATAATGTATGTATTGGGAGAAAAGTGAAATCTCTGCTCTATACAGAAACCCAATAATACTCTGTCCCTAACAGTACAATTGTGGCTGATTTATATTTCAATCACTTACAAGAAAAGAATTTGGCATAATTTTCAAAAAATTAATTTTTCAGGATATTAGTTCCCCAAAGGAAATCTGTTGTAAAGGAAATGGTTTTAACCTGGATGACAGTAACATGCAATATTATCCAACTTTTTAAAATTCTAATCTTGAAGATCAACCATGATTTGACACTGAGTAGTGAACAACAGCTATCAAGTAGCTTTCCTGGAAAGAAAGAGAAATAGGGAACTGATTTTGTTTTGTAAAACAGTTCCTCACTCTATTTGGATAGAGAGGACAGCGGCCCTGTACCTAAAATGGGGTTTTATAGTGCTAGTACTGTAAAAATGAAATATCAATGAGGAAGCAAAGCCACATACTGTTTAACACTTAGTTGTCTTACTCTGTAACATGCACGTGGTTTTGTTTAGCAATAGAGAATTCATTCATACAAATCTCAACAGCCCCTGAGTTTTGATCCAAACTGGTTGAGCTGGAAGCTCAAAAGCATTGGAAAGCTTGTTTTATTTCTTCCTATTGTCACATGCTATTGCATTTCCTGACTCTGGGCTGAGTACTGTAGTCCCTAAGCCACTGGGAGTTTTGCTCATTCAGAATCTGGACTACTGCCAGGGCCAGCAGCAGAAACATAAATATCACAAGGAGGGGCTGGTTTTTTCATGTTGTTTCACTCTAACCTTTTGCATTTTTTTTCCATCTTCTCTGTACAGTAATTGTCCACTGCCCAGTGGTGAACAGAAAAGCATGTTTTTAGAAGCCATAATGAAAATGAGAGAGAACCTCTGCTGTGCCTGCCATGTTGCACTAATGGTATGCTTTGATATTGGATACTGTGATCAATCTTCATTACTTAGCTCAAAAGTATTGTACCAGGAAAAGGGCAACAAACACTGATCAGAGGCTGGAATTTTATATAAAAGATTGAAATTATTTCTCCTTTGCAGAAAGTAGCTGCACTGGTAAAGGTTTATGAGATAACAGACACTAGAAGAAAATCAGCTGGGTTTCTTTACTGCCTTCTCATGTGAGGGAGAGGAAAAGAATGCAGTAAAATGAAGAGAAATCAAACAAATAAAGGGAAATACTTGAAACCTAAAGTGTAATTAATGTGTGGAACAAGAAGAGAGAAGAAAGCACAAGCACTTTGAAGTAAGCTGGTTTGCCTTTGATTTCAGTGGGACTGAGATTTCACCCCAAGAGGCGAGTTGATTAAATTAATATCTGCAGTCAAAGGGAATATCGTGCGGAAGGGGCAGCAACTTTTCCTTCAGAATAAAAGTCAAACAGTACCATTCACAGTTAGAGTGGTACTTCTGCCCTGGGATAAGGTTACCATAACATGGCAGAATTTTTCTGATGTTTGAAGTTAGTGTCTGGAAGTGGGACAAGGAAGTAGAGCTATTGAATTTATTTTTTGTGACAGTTCTTTACTTTTGCCTGACTAAACCCAAAATATAGCTGGAATGAGAGCAGATACAGGAGCTGATCCCTCTTTTCCCCAAATTATTTTCCTTTTCCAAAGGTTTGGATTCTAGAGGACAAATATGCAGACTATTCAGAACTAAATATTTTGCCTGTTGCCAGTGGTGATAACCTTTTCCAAAAAGGAGCATATAAATTTAAACAGAACATTAGTACTGGGCAAAGCAAATCAAAGTAATGATGGAACTTAGCCTCCATCCTGATCTCCACCCAACTCCAAGTACTACTTGTGTTAATAGGAAAGCAAGCCAGTAGTTTGGAGTGTTATAGCATTTGTCTTTTCCTTACACTGCTCAACAAACTAATTAATTACTTTTTTGCCTTGAACACAGTCATAATTTTCACATTTTGCCATATCCAAAAAACAGTTATGTTGCACAGGACAATCCATCCCCTCATTGCTGCTAATCCAGGACTGGATTAGTCATTTTTGTCTTGGGTTTCACAACTTTCACTCTGCCCTTTCATCCGTCAAAACATGGCACGTTGAGTCACCCTACAAGCACAGTTAATCCAGGATCCCTCTCCAGCAATGGCTAACAGAAATTGCTTCAAAGAAATTACTTTGTAAATAAAAAAAAATAAATTAAAAAAAAACAAAACAAACAAAACAAAAACAAAACCCAAACCATTAATCAAGAGAGAGCTTGCTTTCAGGAAGAGTTTCTTATGAGTAGCTTATGGTAAGAGTGGGCTGGCACACTGAGGCTTTGTATGTATTCCAAAATTGTTGGAACTTTTTACATTATGGTTGAATAGTCTTGCTTTAGCAGAAGCTACAGCTGCCCCATAATGGATAAGTATTGTTATGTAAAACTAGGTATACTTCTTTCTAATTCCTTTCATCACTTGGTACCTAACTTTTGCCAGGAAGCACAAGGAAATTTTTTTTTTCTTCTACAGATAAAATGAATCCTGTGTAATGTAACTAATTTATCCATTTCTGGCTCCCATTAAGCTTTTGATTTCAAGAGTATCCAGAGGCAACAAGCTTCATGTGTTAAATAAAATGTGCTTCCTTGTAATTGTTTTTCATTTGCTGCCTCTAAGATTTATTTGATTCTTGTACTAGAAAAAAAAATAAATCCTGATCTTCAAGTCTCTGTAGAATCCTTTTCTCATTGATCTCTGTACTGATGTCATTCCTTATCTTCTACATAGTTTTATCTTTTCTTCTGCTCCTCCTTTCACTCAGCTTCGTGCTGCTTTCATGTATTTGCATCTCCTCCTTTTTCTTAAGATCCTTTTTGTAAAATCCATTTCTTATCTGAACTTTATTACCTGCCTCTTTAATAATAGTATTCAGCTCTGAAGCCTTCTAGACATTTTTCCAGTTAAATGCCTTTCTGTGAGTTAATCAAAGTTTCTAGCCCTTGCCTTTTCAAACAGGTTCATGTTGCATGACATGCACACACACTCTGTGTGATTACCAAGTGTATTATGATGTCCTGACTTGTTACAGTGCCTTAGAGATAAGGTGTAAAATATTCCTTGCATGTATAGTTTCATGGAAGACGGTCTGATACTAAATGTACACCCTTCAAAAAGTATTTTGCCTCTTCTTGTGCACATATCCTGGATCTCTGTGAAGAATATGTTACTGTATAGAATCATAGAATTGTATACATACAATGTGTTGTTTACAGAAGTACCCCTATGATCTACATAGATGTTGCATTAAGAGCATGTGATAACACAGCATTATCAGTGTAAGGAGCATTGACTTTAGCCATAGTGTGATATATGGGATACAGCAAGAATGGTTCACTTTAACAAAGTGGTGTGGGTTGTGTTTGTTTTAATATTTTTATGATGGGTATGTAGACTATATGTAAACAATTATGTTGGGCCTAGCTACAAAGTATCTAAGTATCTGATACTGAAGAAAAGGTTCATCAACCTTTTTAAAGCCATTGACTAATACACTGTGTATAACTTACTACAGCACCAGAGTAGCAAAAACATTGTGTGCGTTTCCCTGTATGGTGTCATTCTAATTTAAAACAAATATTTTTAAAATTTATGATTCTACCTCTTCTTTCCACATATCCAGTCACATAATGTTCCTTTTTCATCTGACTTTGCGTTCCTTTTGATTTATATTCCCCTGGACTGTAGAATGACATAAGGGGCCCTTTACATTAAATGAAAGGAGAACTATCAATTGCCAAAAGTATGATTTATCAAGGAAAAAAGTAAAGGGTAAAAGAAAAATTACCTTACTCTACATACAAAATCAGATGAAAAACATCTCTCAATTTTTCATTAGTTCAGTATAAAGGGTGTATTTAGACCTGTCTGGTATTGCATTTTATTGTGTGTCTGTGTTGGATTCTGTCAAATTCATTGCTACTACCTTCTCCATTACTCCTTGAATGGATGGATATGAATGAATGGAAGTACTGAAAAGGTAAATATATTTAGTCCAAGTACTCAATGGCAGAACCTGCTCTGTATTTGTCACTCTGGCACAGGCACCACTCGCTACAGCAGCCTGATCATGGTCTCACTGAAGTCAGGGACTTGTTATCCTTTGGTACTTTAGATAGACAGCACGCATAGTCCTGTCTTGGATTCTGGGTTTGTTGGTTTGGGATTTTTTGGCATTATTTCTGAAGTTGGGGGTGGGGGAATGTTGGGGGTGTGTTACAGAATTTTTTGGTTTGGGGATTTTGGTGATGAGAAATTATGCAATCTTTTCTCTTGGATATCTATGGCTGATTAAGATGACTTTACTATGTTTATAAGCACAGTTGTCACTTCAACTGCAAGGCTTTAGGAATGACTACTTCTGAGTATTTGCTGTTCCTGGCAGAGGCAAAGCTACTTAATACAGGCTGCTGCTCAACTCTGCACAAAAACGAGTCTTGAGGACTCTTCTCATTTCTGCTGCTCTACTTTATCTCTAAGGCTGTGACAATCAGAGTGAAGCTGAGCTAATGTTTTTTATTTGTGGTGTTGAAGTTGACAGTATAAACCTCCAATGGCACTCTCTTGTTCTTCTTAACTGCTGCAATACTGTAGCTTTTAACATGAACTTTAGTTGTAATGCATACCACATATGTTACTCTCTATCATTATTGATGACAGCAAGATGAGACTAGATTATTATACAGGTTTCTCCTGGGTGAAACAGAATAATTTGTCACATAAATAGCTCCCTGGTAAGACACAAAGCACAACCTTCTTGGTGTTTGTGAGATCTGATGACACCCTACTTATAGGTGTAATAGATGGTACTGGAGTCAGATCTAGCATATGAAACAATCTAGGATCTAGTGTCTTTGTCAGTTGACTTTTCTTCTATGTTTTAGTATCAGCCTGCTCCTTCAGAGCAGTATCTAATGTTATATAGCTGGAGCAAATCACTGAGAGGTCTCAGCTGAGGATTCATGATCTTGGATTTTGTTTTTCCTGCAGATCACAGGTTTTAAACTAAGGAGAAGCTGTTATAATTAGCTACTCTAATTGACTTGTCAAGCAGAAAAAATTAACCTGTAATTCCTGTAGTGAAGGCAATAACTTCTGTTCCAGGGAAAGCATGTCTTTTAAAATAAGCACCAAATTTGAACATAAAGACATAATTCCACTAATCTTGAAAACACGCTGTAATCTCAGATAGTTACATTGATTAGTCACCACTTCTTTTAAACATTGCTGTGTCGTGATACTAATTTGCTTTTATTTCTGTGTTTTTCTAAAAGATTGCCTCCTGACAACAGGAGGCTGCCTTGTGAATGGACAACCTGGAAATGCACAGAAAGCCGATATGTCTGTGAATGTGTAAAACAGCATATTGAGGCTCACACCGTGCCACCACCTACGGTAGGCCTGGACCTGAGTGCAGCCACTGAATGACTCTGATGCTGGAGCAGACATATGCTCAGGGAGGTCAGATTTTCCAGTGATCTTTTCTCCTGTATGCTCGTTTTTCATCCAGGGAACATCTAGCCCTCTCTCCAGAAGAATTAATATTACATCCTTTGTCTCAGTTTGGATTTCCTAAAAGAAACAGTCTCTTTGGAATTTAAGACCCAAGTAAGTGTCAAAAATCTTGTTCCAAGACAACCATACAGCGATCAGCATAACCCAGGATTTCCATTCTAATTCTTTCCTGTTTCTTCAACATATTTTAATCTGATTGTAAATTTTGTCTTTTAATTCATGGAGTGAATCTTTAAAAAGACCTGACTCAAACATTCAAGAGGTAAGAATACCCAGACCTTAGGGATCGCAACAGGAGTTTTAAAGTTGGGGTTTTTATTCCAATTTCTGGCTAAAACAAGAGACACTAAATGCATAAAATGGTTAGAGGAAAAATGTTAAAATCTTGAGAATTTCAGTTTTGGATCAGCATTAGTCTTGGGCAAAGGTGTAAACTATCTATAACTGAACCTTATCAACCATATCTGAAACACACCACTCACTATAAAGCAGTAACAGTCTGTTCCAGATCATTTTCTGACAGAGCACTGTGTTGAGTAAAGAGACCTCCTTCCAGCTCTGACAGTGACCTACTGTTTTGACCTTGGTTTACTTTTCCTTATTTCTGAATCCTTGTCCTTATCAATAAAAATGGGTTGAGGCTGTCACCTTATTTGTTGGATGTGTGAGATGGGGATTTCTCTGATGAAAAGTGCTCTTAGATGACTAAATGTGTGAGGGTTTTTTCTTAATGGTACAAAGAACAAAACTCTTAACTACTACTACTACACTTGGAAAACAGTAAGAATTTGCTGGCATCCGATAATGATATCCTGTGCCAACCCATCTCATACAATGTAGAATCAATGTATCACAAAATTTATACTTCATGATAAAGTGTACAGATTATTTTATGGTGTTCAGTATATGTCATACTACAATACAGACAGCATAAATATTATGCTATAAGAGCACTAGGCACATAAAACCAGAAGATCACATCACATCACTGGTGCTCTCTAATAGCAGAGAGCTGTAAAAATGAAGAGGCCATAATCTGTTGGGTCAGTCCTTGAGCATAAATTGAAGCAATTTGACAGTCCCACAGCTTTATGTCATCGGGTCAGAGCCACAGGTGGTAGGGTAAGAGAAGAGTGTTTTGACCCCACCTCCATCCACCTTGACATCAATCCCACTGTGGAGGAGCAGGAAAGAGGACTCCAGAAGCCTCTGTGCTCATTATGTCTCCCAAGGGGCTGCTCACCAGGAGGTGTGTGCTCAGCTCAGAGCATACCGGCTCCACAACAAATGAGGTTACGTTGGCAGAACAGATAATATATCAACAATATATATGTTAATATATATGAACTAGCCTGTGTGATTTTTCTGTAGGTTTATACAGTATGAATCAGTTACTAATAGGCTCATAATAAAGGGCACTATTAAGTGAATACTGCACTAATAACGCTGGCAAGGTTTCAAGTTCACAGATGTTATTTATAGTACATGACTAAAGAAATACGTATCCTCTTTGAGTCTGAGACTGCAGCAATTTACTGATTTCCTGTATAGGCTAGTTAATTCAGAGATTCAAGTAAATAGTGCATTTGGATGTCTTGCTTGGAACTGTGCTCTGAAACTGTAGTAGATAATCATATTAATACTTATTATTAAAATGGTTTGGAAATGTATACGTGTTTTCAGAGGATTAGTTACTAACCCTATGCAGTTCTCAGAGAAATTCATTCATTTTATTGCTTCTTTAAAGAAAAAATAAAATAGTTAAAGAATATAGCCTGCAGATAACATAGCAGAGTTGAAATGAATAGAAAGGTTAGAAAAAGCTTTTGGGGAAAATGGGCTTACCAAAAGCTAAAAAGTATAATAAAACTCACATATCCTTTCCTTTTCATCTGGTTATGAAAGTAACTAATTTTTCTTATTTTTGAAGATTAATTGTCAGTGAGGGAGATCTTGTAGATTTAAAAGGCTTTTGAGTAATGAATCATTTGATTTGTGATTTTGGGGTTTTTCTGTGTCTTATTGCAGGTTTAGAGGCCTTCGAAACTAAAGCAAGCTACAAAATCACAAGAGTTTCTGGTCCACTCTACTGGCTTGTATATTTGTCAGGAGAAATATACAGCAAACTACAAGTGCCCTAAATTAAGGTACTTCCATGCAGAGTATCTGTTTTAAGTCATAGTGCTTATAATTGAACAACAATAATTTACTTCAACTTTCTCATACAATTTAAAAACAAAACAGCAATGACAGTGAATAGAGAGACAAGAATATATTTTGTGAAACACCCCTGGTTTCACCTCTTATCTGTTTTCTATTCTAAAACCTCAAATGAAAACAGTTTAAAGTAATACATATTGACATGTAAAACCAGCTGGCCGTACAATGCCTAAATAATTCACTATAAAAATATCACTTACCATTGCCAAGGATCTTCTTCTTTAAGTCCACTACTATCATGCCTTCTTGGATATGAAACATGCAGACGAGACAATTCCCAGTGTGTTAAATACTTGACAAAATAATAAATGCAGTGTAAGTCCACAGTGTTTGGGTGTTGGACTGTAACTCCTAAGCATTCAAAGTGACTACTCAGTATAACAACTTTTCCTCTGCAGAAAATGCCTTGCTATTTGCCAGCAAATCTTTAATGCTTTAGATTGGGTATTTCCAACTACCGCCCTACTTGCTAGGCAGATGTGTATAAAAGAGATGTTATTTCACTGAATCAACCACTGAGATCGTAACCCTTTTCCTGTACCACAAACAGAAATGTAAAACCTCAGACTTTCCTTTTGGACTTCTACTGACTTGTGTCTGTTGTAAGAAAGCAAAACACAACTAGTCTGAGGGCTAATATATGGAAAATGTGTTAAAATGTTTTAGATCATGTCATTGCAGCTCATTCCTGCAATTCATTGGTTAACTGGCTCATTCTGTGTTTATGTAGTTGCATGGTACAAATACAACACCTAAACTTCTAGCCCAAAGTTGAAATGAATCATTTATTACTTTTTACAGACACACACACACCGCCCACCCCCCNACACAGTGCTCATTTAACCCAAGTGAGTGAAAACGTCTTTCATAAGGTTTGCAAGGGCTTTGGGAGGTTTTTCTTTGGTGAATAAAGTCTGTGTAGTGGAGGGAAGAGTTTTTGTCTGAGGATGTCAGAAATCAAGCTAAACCAAACAAATGCTGTGTGGAAACAAGATAATAGTAAAGGAGGCACAAATTTTATATCACACTACTTAGGAGGGATTCATTGTTTTGGGGAAATGAGTGGTAGCAGGAGGTGGGAGGAGGTATTTTTTGTGAGGATTTGTAAGACTCTGCTGGTGCTTTGCACTCTGAAATTACACCATTGGTCAACATTTATTTATGTCTTTTTTGTGAGGTAATTACCCTAAATAGATAATGTGTAGGTTTTCTATCTTCTGGGTCCTTAGGAATATTAGTTAATTAAATGTTCTAGCCACAGTGGAGAAAGCATATGAGGCATTATGAGTGAGTGGCATACTAAGAAGAGGAAAACAGGGCTGAACAGACTTTTCCTTTTTCTATACCAGAGAGAAGAGGGCTACATGATAAGCCTTTATTCTATAGGATGTACCACCCAGATTTCTGAGACTGACTGTGCATCCAGCCACTGTCAGAAAGAGGGGATTACAATAGGCAGCCCTTGCCCCCTGCCTGCCTCCCGGATGTGATTTAAGGACCTCTAGCACAACTCTGATGGGGACAGTGTTATTCTGCCCTTGTTCATCATTCTCTCCAGATGGGTATTAGACTTAATCAAATTCTAGCCCTAACAGCTTGTTTCAGGACCGCAGCTGGAATCAGCATGTCTAGACTAGCACTGATTTATTCCTGGCTCTCAGACCAACATGCATGCTACTATTCCATATGCTTCCTGTTAGAGAGGTAATAATGCCATTTCACAGCATAACTTTAATTTTTCTTCTTTTCCTTCCCTTTTTATTGTAATTAGAATTTATTTTGCTTATGTGGGATAATGTTCTGCCCTTGCTCTGGACAAGACTACTGTCAGTTCTGCTGGAACTGGGCAAACTTCCAGACAAACAAAATAAAGTTCACAAAGGAAATAGTTAAATTTTCTGACTGCCTTCACTGTCACAGAAAATGCTAAACACATTTGTAGGTTATATAAAACTGCATCAGTTCATATTTTCCCCTTCTGGTTTCACAGCCCAGAACAGCAAAAGGACCTTGTGACATCTCTACACTCTCAAGAGTTTAGTAATAAAAATAAAAATTCTCAGCAGAAAACAACACTCCACACCCTCCTACTGCTGGGCAAATGAGTTTCCCATTTTCCTCACTTATCCTCAGACTAAACAATGTTGAATTTACAGATCTGACATCTATTTATAGCAAGCACTCTACCCCAGGAACCACAGAGGTCAGTGTATATCATTGTCCATAATCCACAGGACAGCTTTCAACCTGGCATGTCAAGTAATTAGGAGAGAAGCCTCCTGCCTTCATATCTAAGCAATATATGCACTGAGGCAGGCTACAGGCATAAACTGTGTGGTATGGGGGTGTGCTCCTCTAAATTAACCTCTGGTTTTAGATTTTCTCATTTATCTTGAATAGTAATTGATAATGTCAACAGCCTTTGTGCCCTGCAGAATACGTGGAAGTGGCTTGCTGTGTTCATACTGCAGGGGAGGCAAATTAATGGATGTCCAACAGTGCCAATAGTGCTGACAGCAAGTACTAAAGGAATTAATCTGGTGAGCTGTGTCTGCTGGGAAAGTGAGCTGAAAACTCCATGTGGGGAGCACAGTGACTATAGAAGCAGCAGATACATAAGGGCAGGGTCTGAGGGGAAGGAAGGGATCAAGGGAGGAAAGGCCTCAAGTTAAGGTGCTAGGCTGGATTGGGTAAGAGGGGAAAGATTGAATAGAAGGTGTAGGCACCAGCTGTGAGCTCAGGCTGGATGAAATGTGGTGCTGGACTGGGCTGAAGGGAAAGCAGATTGATCCTTTCCCTTTTCTCTGGAGCAGCAGGGTAATGGCATTCAGGCTCAAAGCAGCTCATCCACAGTCTGTATGTCTCTTTTCATCCATCTCAGTAGATATGACAAAGGACAGTGGTCTATACTATATTTGCTTACAAACTAGTGAACTGAGAAGAAGGTGTCAGGATTCTGACACCCTTGAAAAATATGTTACTTTATAGAAGTTTATCTATGTCCCTAAATCCCTTCTAATTCCCTTTTCTAGGTGATTCTTATTTCTTTTGAGATAGTGAAAGCAAAATAAACTGATCTTAAAATGAAGAATACTTTATCAATGTATTTGGAGGTATTGTTATAATTTCCAGTGTTATCCTTCAATCCATCTTTAATATAGCCTGACATTCTGTTTGCTTTTTTGACCACTACTGCACACTGAGTAGAAGTTTCCATTAAACTGTCCACAGTAACGCCTAGATTTTTTTCTTGAGTGATTTTGCAAACCATCAGTGTATATGAATAGTTCAAATTGTTCCTTTCGATGCACATTACCTCACACTTACCTACATTAAATTTAAGCTGTCATCTTGTCCAGTCCATTCACTTAGGGTTGGATTGGTTTGGTTTTTTAAAGTTACAGCTTTTCTAAACAATCACATATCATTTCCCAATTATGCTGTCTTAGCTATTGCATGCTTGCTTTCCAAATGAATATTAAATATATTAAATTAACCCCAGATTTGGAGTAGGTCTTGGGATCTTCTGTTGTTAATATCCTTCCCAGCTGAAAATAACCATTAACTTGTATTTTTTTATTCAGTCTTCACTACTTTCTGAGTCATAATATTTTTCTTAGTCCTCAGCTATGCTTCTTTACCCTTAAACACCTTATACCATTTATAATATATAGCTAGGTTATAGCTCTAAAATTCTAATTTTAGCCATTGTTTTAATGTCTTTGTTAAATAATTTAGTGGCAATTAACTTTTAAAACTGTATATGGGCAAGTATTGCAAGACTAGCTAAAGGCAAAGCTAGCCTTTACCTAGGGCATACAACAGCAAAAGAAAGAAAATCACAATCTCAATGCATGAGCCCCTTCCAGTCTCCCAAGAGCAGTGTGGAGTAATTCACTAACAGCTGAATTCAGTAAAGCAGCTCCCAGGTGTTCTCAGCCTAACTGCTGAGCCCAAGCATGTTATTCTCTGCATCCAATCTCACTTCTTCATCTTGACCCTTGACTTCTCCGACTCTGGGGGAACTGCTTGTCTCTGACTGCTCAAGCAAAAAGAAATGAGAAGGAAAGGGGGGTTTGGATGATGCAATTCTTTTCTCCAGCTTGCTGCAGGCCACCCACCCTCACTGTGGCCTTGGATGCAGCCTTGAAAATGGATGCATGTGCCAAAAAGCATCCTTACTACTGAATAAAGCATTAAATGAGCCACTCTGTCCAATTTTGGCATCCACTCTGTTTAGTACAGATGTTAACAAGGTGGGAAGAGTTCAGAAAGCAACCATTAGAAGTCTGAGAAGCATGTTTTGCAGTAAGAGGGTAAAGAATTTGTTTTATTTTCTTCCAGCAGATTGCTGCAGAGATTTCTTCACCGTCTGTGTACATACCTTCATAAGACAGAATCCAGAGGATGGGCGTGAGAAGGCCAATGCATTTGAATCAGAAATGTGGTTAAAAGGTTCATCATTAAGGTAATTAGAACTTTCTGGAATATTTATTCTGACCTATGCAATTTACCACAGCAGCAATGTACTGTTTTGGGCATAGGGGCAAATCTCATTTTAACAGTTAAACACTCTCATAACTGATATTTGGAGCTACGTTTCTGTTTAGTTCTTTTTTAAAAAGCCTGCCCAGCCATTCATATTGTCATTAATGTTCTTTTGGAGTGGAAAAGTGTAGCATAGTAGTTGGTAAAATAGATTCAGCTCACTAATGGTTAGTTTTCTTTCCCTAAGAGAAGCTATTAATTACAACTTGTTAGGTGTTGCCCCAATTGTACTCAACACGCAAACATGACAAAGATTAATGAATTTTGAAATGTAAACCCAGTGTGGTTTTTATTCCATAACCAGTGGTTTTATCATACCAGGATCAACTTGCAGTAACAGGGACTATATAAGGCAAACTAGGGTTGGCTGGGTTTTTTTTTAGCTGTGGCAAAGATTTTGTTTTATGATCTCTGAAACACTCTTTCAAAAAAACTTCTTTAACTTGGATCAACAAGGGAGAAAAGTATCAACACAAAACCTCATAGGCTAATATTGAAGAATATATCTGTGGCTACATCTGACTACTAAATTGTAAAGCTGATCCTTATTTCCGTGGGGAAAATAACATATGTTCACTTGTAGAGCTTTAATATCATATTGTATTCTCCCCAGGCACAGATGGCTCTGAAAGTTTAAACTTATTTTGAGTAGCTTTGCTGCGTGTTCTTTTTCTCTATAGTTTTGCTTTCATGGATGCATTTTTTTAAGAGCTCCTTTCATTGCCTACCAGTTCAGTTTCAACTGTGTCATTCCACCCTCGGGAAGTCTTTTAGCCAATGGTGCTGTTATGTTGCAAGCACAAGAACTCTAGGTGATGAATACTTTCTTCATTATGGTTACACAGGAGGGTTGTGCTCACTTAATTACACTGTTCATTTGGAAAAACTGCTGTCCAGCCCCAGCATGTTAATGATTTCTTTCATAGAATAGCTTCAAATACATTTGAAAAGTCATTATTGTGCATTAATACCAGTTATGACAGCACCTTTCTTTACAATATGAAACTTGCATTATTGCAAAAAACCTAAAATTGCTATAGGTTATGTGAGCTGACCAAAAAATCTTTGGCACTCATTGGCTTATATGTAACACTTCTAAAACCAAACATCTAATGGTCATGTCATGTATCAGGCTAAATATGTGGCATAAATTGACTTTGCCTCAATTCTTTGTGTGATGAATGAATGTTCTGTTCTTGGAAATAATTGCTTATATTAAAAGGTTGCACACATCAACCATACAGTACAAATGGTTACTCTCCAAATCCTTGTTAAGCTAATTTCATAGGAAGCAGGAATTTGTGTTGGTGTTTTGAATGCTGTATAAAGCCTAGTGTTCAGTAGAAACCATTCACCAGTCCAAAGTGTGATACTGTTTAAAATCATTTAGCGCTTTAGGATAAAATTCCATGGCAGGAATGTCCCATACAGGGCACAATCTGTTGATATATATTTAGATATTAATTAGAACAGGACAGAGGAAAATGTTGAATTGCATGTACTTCTGGAAGTATCAAAATTTTCACCAACCAGTGAGAACACTAAACTCTGTTGTACCAAAGGGCTTGTATTGTGTTAATTGACACAGCTATACAGATCCCTATTAAACAAATGGGGGTCTGAAACAGGAATGTGGGGAAAAGATAAAAAAGAAATCCAGAGAATTTTTGTCCAGATAAATTGATAACATAATCAAAATTGATAACTTTTTTAATTC
Source organism: Heliornis fulica (assembly GCA_013399135.1). Classification (NCBI taxonomy): domain Eukaryota; kingdom Metazoa; phylum Chordata; class Aves; order Gruiformes; family Heliornithidae; genus Heliornis; species Heliornis fulica. Next base: position 413,988 of record VXBZ01012308.1, read on the forward strand.
AGCCTGTGAAATTTGTTGTCGTTTGACACCAAATATATGCAGACAAATTTAATGCTAAATTTTAGAATGCCAAGAGACTTAAGAACAATTATAACATTTTCTTTGTAATGTTTCTGTGTTGTTTTATAAGCACCTAATAAACTTCCACAAAATACTTCTTATTATATTCCTTTAACAAAGGGTTAACCCTTCTAATGGACAGGGATGCTGATTCACAGATACTGTAATTGAGGGATGAAAAGACACATGTTGATTGGCAAAGTTCAGAACTGTCATCGCCATTATCTGTATTAGCTGGGGAAACAGGAGTCTTACCTTTGAAACAGTGAACAGAGGCCAGAGTTAACAGCACTGTCTACTACAGGTTCATACTCAGACTTTCTTTTTTACCCTTGTTGGCTGCCACCTTCTAAGCAATAAGAGTGGAGACACTCTTTAGTCACTTTTCAAGCTGCCCACTCTGTTGAAGAGTTTTGACTGCTGATGGATTCAACTATGCCTGCTTGGGACTCCCAAAAACCAATTCACCAATACCACAACAACCACAGCAATCTGCTCAAATTATTAAGACTTGTTCAGTTTGAGGTCTAAAAATGTTTTATTGGCTTCTCCTCAAGGTGTTCTCAAAAGAGCTTTTGCACTGACTGGCTTAGGAAGAACAATGAGCACAGTACTCATAAAGTGGCATATCTCTAGGCACCTTCTTAGTTTCTCTGTGTGACTGAGTAAAATCTGAGGTCAGCTGTATTTAAGGACACAATTGTGCAGCAAGCAGAAAGGTGAATGATGACAAATAAGAAAAAATGCCATCATGGGGAAGTAGTAAGTTGTAGCTAGAGTGTTATTCTGGGTGACTGTGTGATGCCTTGGAGCTATGTAGAATTGACTCCTGAATATGTACCAACCATGTATGATTACACTGAAAGAACTAATTAGTTCAGGTAGTTTCAAAAGAAACCAATTAATATTTTTAGATGAGAAGAGATTATTTTCCATCCACTGAACTACATGTTATTTTTGTGTCAGCATTAAAGTATGGAGCATGTGTAAGTGTTTATAGTGCCAATTCATTTTTATTTCTAGATATATATACACATACATGTATGTATGTATATTTATACAGCAAAATATGCCTCTTTTCATGGTCAGTTAAATTCACTGGTTATTGGCAAGACTATAATACATCTTGGGTGTTCTGGCTAAACTAATGCTGCCAAAATTGTCAGCAAAAAGACCGGAAAAGCTGATGAACCTTAAACTTTTCCCCAAACAACTGCTCAGTTGTTTCTTCAGGATACAGAAGGGGCAGACAGTCCAAGCAAGAAGAGTGGTAGGAAACCAGGGAGGAAGGATAGAAATTGCTGTCTGATGTGGATTTCAAAAACTGCTGTGTTTAATCTTTTAGAGACCCTATAACAATAATCCATGATAATTAGTGTTTTATGAGTTTTAAGATGTTTTAAGATGTTAAGATAATTCAAAGTTTAATTCAGTGTTTGCTTATTCATTAGGTTTCTTTTCAATTTGCTTAGGGATTTAATGTTTTAGGAAATGCTACAAGTAACATTTTCAGAAACAGCTAAATGCTATTTTTAAAAATTGTTTTCTTGATAAGACCAAGATCTCCAAAGATATGTACAACCTAATTCCTAGTTGTCTTAACACGAACAAGCTGCATAATCAGGGCTTCAATTCCTCAGGACTGGTCTCTTTTGCAAACAGGACATGCTAACAGTTGGTAAGGTATTTTTAACTGGTATGCCATAGAATTAAATAACTAAATATAAAGAAAAAAATAAATACTGTCATGTATAATTCTATTCCCATCTGTGGGTTTTCAGACCCACACGGACAGCACTGTGGTTTGTGGGCTCTTCTCCTAGCAACTCCTATTAAAGTCAGAATTACTTGGGCAGCTGCATCTTCATACTCCACACTGAGAGTTTACTACTCAGCACTTTTTTATCCATGGATTAGCTATTCCTGTATCTCTGTTTTTTTGAACCAGGTCTACTTAAATTTCTTGTCAACTTACAACCACTTGATAACAGTTTTACGCTGTTACTTACTGAAAATCTCTGCTGTAGTTGTTTATGTTTGGGAAAAAGTATTAAGGTATGGTCCCTGCCCCAAGGAACCTCTAATTAAAGCAAGACTAGTGCTATAGAAACTCGTATACTTGCTGGCTTGCAATTGGATGGTCTGTTTAGTTTTGTTTTGATGTACTGTATGAAGCAGCATTTAACAGATGTTGGGAAATTGGCTCTCGGAGCCTCTCATATAAACATACAGCAGAGATGCATGTGTATGAAGAAATTTCATCATCAAATCTTGGTATTAATGTCATCGTGAATTTTTTTATTGTTTGTGCATATTCTACTGTGCTTTGAGTCCTTCCTGCTAAAAACTATAGAAGCTTCTCTGGAGAAAGCTAAATGATTCTGTTGTAGCAGTTCTTTCTAGTGCAGTACGGAGGACTCTATTCTCTTGTATAATAGACATTTTCTTGTACAAGCCCACCAGTGAAAAAAATGAAGTGTCAGTTGTTTCATTACACACCCATGATATACAGTGCTGGCAAAAAAGCACCCCAAAACCAAACAAACTAAAATGGGTGGGTCTCTCTTGGTTTTTATGGCAAGCTGTTCCTCTTGTTAGAAGTAATGCCATAACCTGTCATGCAAATCATATAGTTGACATTGTTATGGCTGCTCATATCCCCAGTGAAATAGCACATACACGAGGTGACAGGTCTTTCTACTCCTCTTTTTACCCAGGGAAATGCAATATTGAGGATTATATTCCAGGATGAAGTCAAACCAGCATGATGAGGGGAGATAGCAAACTGTGGCTTGCCTCCTCTCTGTACTGTATACCGGCAGGGAGATAAGGCAGGCCAGGCAGAGAACGAAGACTTGGGACAAAGCCTGAAACTGGAGAGAGGTGTGGCTGACAAAATGACATAGAGATTTCCCAATTTACACTTGTATTTAATGTATTTTGCATTTCACATCTGTATTTTTATTTTGTGGTCCTCTGGCCTATTATTAATGCATTAAAAATTGTGTTTCTAGAGCAGCAGCTATGCTTTTAAGAGTATCTCTTTCCTCCCCTCCTCCCCCCAATTTACAACAGACATGCAATATTAATTTAGTATGAGTGGGGCACAGATGTTATCAAAATCACCCTCCTACCTGCCAGCTCCACCAAATTTTCCAGTGCTTGGATATTTTCCTCCACTGATGTGTGGAATTTCTTATTGTAATGTTCTCTTTCCTTTTTTTTTTTTTTTAATCCTCAGATGTTTTAGCCAGTTACTAAACCTGCATATGGCCTCCTCTGCTCAGTTGTCTGAACTAAAACAATACTTCATGACAATCACTGACAAGAAAAGCAGCCAATGCAGATACTGATGTGATTAGTGTGAGGGGCCAGGGGCTTGTGCTGAGTGCTAGAAGAGCACTTTGTAACCACAGCAAATGAGAAAGCTTAGCATATAGGATGGCATAGCAGAGGAGATGTGAAACATGAGTTTGGGAAGCATTCAAAAGAGAGGGAAAGTGAAAAGACAATTTAAAGTGCATTTTCATTTTCCAGTGTTAGCAATGTGTGAGGTTACTAGGAGGATGATGCTTTTTGTTGCTGACTCTTTCAAAACTCTGCACTTTTTTACTTCAGTACTGTGCTGCTAACACGTCTGCACAGCAAAATGTGCAGCTGTGAGTTCTCTCTGTGCCTCAGGACTATGAAAAGCTGTATTAGCACAGCTCCAAATCTGAATTAATGCACCCTGTCCCTCAGCAAGAACTAATTGCTCAGGATCAGCTTCATGCTAACAGCTTTTGAGCTGCCTGAAATGGAGGCAAAGTGAGTTTTATCTTCCCACACTGTACTTTGGTAGAGCTATCCATATTGGGTCTAATTTAGAAGAAGCATTAAAAGCTTTCTTTAATACATGATTATTCTTTTAATTCAAAGTGCTTTGCAAATGTGACAAGCATCCTGGTGGATAAACTGAGGAAGTATGGCCTAGAGGGTAGTGAGGTGGATCAAGAGCTGATTGAAGGGAAGAAGCCAGCAAGTTGTGATCAATGGGAGAGTCTGGCTGAAGGCCTGTATAACTAGTGGAGTACCTCAAAGGGTCAGTACTGGGACCAGTACTGTTCAGTGTATTCATTGATGACCTGATGAGGGAATAGAGTGCACAGTCAGCAAGTTTGCTGATGGCACCAAGCTGGGAGGGGTGGCTGACACACCAGACGTTTGTGCTGCCGTTCAACAAGATTTAGACAGGCTGGAGAGCTGGGCAGGGAGAAACTTAATGAGATTTAACAAGGGCAAGTGTAGGGTATTGCATCTGGGGAGGAACAACCCCAGGTACCAGGATAGGTTGAGGACTGGCCTGTTGGAGAGCAGTGCAGGTGAGAGGGACCCGTGGGTCCTGGTGGACAGCAGAACAACCATGAGCCAGCAATGTGCCCTTGTGGCCAGGAAGGCTAATGGCATCCTGGGTGTATTAGAATGGGGGTGGCTAGTAGGTCAAGAGAGGTCCTTCTCCCCCTCTACTCTGCCCTGGTGAGACCACACCTGGAGTATTGTGTCCAGTTCTGTGCCCCTCAGTTCCAGAAGGACATGCAACTCCTTGAAAGAGTCCAGTGCAGGGCAACTAAGAAGATGAAGTGGAACATCTTCCTTATGAGGACAGGCTGAGGGAGCTGGGTCTCTTCAGCTTGGAGGAGAAGGTTTATCTCATTAACGTTTATAAATATGTTAAGGATGANTGATTCTGCTCTGGCAGTGGGGTTGGACTAGATGATCTTTTGAGGTCCCTTCCAACTCCTAATATTCTGTGAATCTGTGAATTACTGTCCATATTTCATGATATGCAATACCAGGACAAGTGAAACTTGGCGCCTGCCCTTAGGTACACAATGCTCAGGTCTGGAGCACAGTTTGGGTCTCTGTTACTCTAACCACCAGTCCATATTGTGCCTACAACTGACAGTCACAGGACTGTTCAGATTCTGTGCTAATACTCAGTCACATAATCCTTTATAATAGATCCTGTGCTCATCAGTAAATGTCCATAATGGCCAAATTATAAGTGCTGCAGTGCATTCTACACAGCCTATTTTTTATAGCTTAATACCTACAAAATAAAAGCAGAATTATGTCAGTCTATTGTGAAAATGTGCAGAACTTTAACCTCTCTAAGTTGAAGTAATAGCAGTGCATCTGTAAAACAATGTATAGGAAAGTGAAATGTAAGTGAAAGAAAAAGCTCCTAAAGATTTCCTCAAAGTATGTTTTGGTTACAAATTAATGAATATTTCAGTTAGCTTTAGGTTGATTTTATAGTATACACAACACACTATGTTTTTCTATCTACCTTTGTTACTTAACATTATTTTCCAAAAACGTGATAAAACGCTCATGTTATTTAGCCCAGAATTCAAGCCTCATTTAACGTGATCAGCTTTTGTGACACTGTACCAGGGACACACTTAGATTTAAACATACCAAGTAGTTTTAAATATTTTACATCTATAACTGTGCAGTTTACAAAAATGTGGTGCCATCATGTGGACAATCTTAAGAAGTGTGAAAAAGCTTTTAAAAGTAAAACTAGGATAAAAAAATCTGTATTCGATATCCAAAATCAGCTGAATTATAATTATGACTTATATGAGAATCTGTGCAGCAATCTGTGGGTTTAAAATTGTATTAGATAAGAAGAAAAACTGATAGTGAAATTAGGACTCTTTGATTCAATCCTGTTTGTTTTCCAACTGCTCAGAAACCCCTTTTCTATGAGCACAGACAGATCAAATCACATGCAAGAGTCTCCAAGCTACTTTTAATCAGCCCCCAATTCCAACATTACGACTTCTGTGTACTCATTTCTGTATCTGTTTCTCTCTTTGGTTTTCCTCTAAGACTTCACAAAGGTTGTTTTTGTACAGCCCATGTTGCTTCTCTCCCACACAAACACGCACACACTCACACAAACGCTCCTATCCATAACATTAATGGGCCAAGGCATCTGCCCACACAGTTCTCATTCCTGTGTGAGTTCACATGAAGCTTTGTTTCCACAATAGCTTTGGTTTACAGTCTCTTCTTTCTAACATTTAACCCAGAGGAAAGAGACTTTGCCAGATTGGAAATAGCTATCCCTAATACCCATAAACATCCACAATGGTCCAATTAGAACACTGCAGCGCACTCATACAGCCCAAGTTGTTTCTAGTTTAATACCTCCAAAAGCAAAGCAGAATTATGTCCATCTAAATGTGCAGAGTTTTAATCTCCATAAATTGTAGTAATAACAGCATCTCTATAAAAATAGGCATTGCTTGCCACATGTCAGATTTACATAGAAAGTGGAAGACAATGTTCCTAATTCCCTCTTTAACACCACATCAGATGGGGTTCAAAAACTGTCCCCTGATACACTGCCACAAAGCAAACTTGCATGTCACAGAACCATAATCTCTCTCCTGCTCTGAGCCCCTGTATGCCAGGTGCTAGTCAACCTATTCTGCAGTTTCTCATCTAATTTACACTGAATGAAGGCAAGAATTTTTAAAGCTTTGCCAGCAGGTTTGAAACAGGTAGTTTGTCTGGGATAGAGCTCAAAGACCCAGCATGTTTGGATCAGTTCCCCTTTTGTGAAAGTGAAAGTTTAGTGGTTTTGTTTTGGTAAAACATAAAAAGTTTTATCTGACCTATATGAACATTGCAGATCTTTGGAATGTTTTTGAGAGTGGAGACTTGTGTAGTGTTTTACTCAGAAATTGGCTGAAGTTTGGAGGAAAGAACCTGCTCTTGGGGTATAGTAAGAAATGGAATATGCATCCATTTACTAGATGGATATAACGGAATGTTATATCCTAAGAAGATTTCTCTGTGGTGCTGCTTCAACTTCCAGATAAAGACAGGTAATTATGAAGTAATAACATGTGTTTTCCATGTATTTGTATGGTTGATTGATTTTTGTTGTGTAAGAAAATGTGAGTTCCAGCTGAAGTTTTTACCATTATTGGGCATTTTTTTTTCCATGTGGATTGTCTGGTGTTTAATTAGGTCTATCAACATAGACTGCAATTTTTTGTTATTGGATAAGCTTACACTGTCTCTTATTCTTTTTCTACTTGGCATTTAGTTTTGTGAAATTTGTCAAGGCTTAATTTTCTCTGACAATTTTATCTCATTGTCAGACGTGGTAGAAATTACTTTGGATTGAAAATTTCTGAGGTTAGAAACAAAATGGAATGTGTTGACACATGATTAAGACTGTCAGAAGTCTCTAGTCTGTATCACTATGCTCAAGCCTTGTCATTTAAGTATATAGAATATATGGACAAAGGTAAAATAATTTATACCTCTTTAATTAATTCCCATAAATCTGACACCAATCTTGAAATAAAGAGACCTCACTTGTGGGTTTTGTTCAGTAATTGGCAACATTGTGCTAGACAGTGTGGAACAAGTGTAACAACCAAATTTCTTTCAGATGAGCTTTAAATACCAGAGTCCCCTATGACAGCTTGCATGAGTTTGGTTATCAATTTTCTGGAAACTGTTTGGCTAAGTTTGGGTTTGGTAGAATTGGTTAAATACACTCTGCAGGCCTGTAAGGGAGTGAAAATGAATTAGATTTCCTGCCTTCTGACACCGTTTACCATCAGTGAACACAAAAATGAGAAAATGAACCCTTCCTGATTCATGAATTTTTGATGTTGTGCATGGTTCATCAAATTTTATTAGGTTTTGTTCACTGCATAACCTTGATGAGTAAATGAGATTATACAGTGTCACTAATGCATCGAGCATTGCCTGGCCAGCCAGTCCAGGATGGTGACTGACCGCTCTACACTGCACTGGTGTGCCCACACCTAGAGTACTATGTGCAGTTCTGGGTGCCACAGTACAAGAGGGACACAAAAATATTAGAGTGTCCAGAAGCAGGCAACAAGGTTGGTGAAGGGTCTGGAGGAGAAGTCTTAGGAGGAGAGGTTTGTTCAGCCTGAAGAGGAGGCTGAGGGAAGAAGACTTCATCATTATCTATGTCTTCCTGACAAGGAGGAGTGAAGAGGCAGGCACCAATCTTCTCTCTTTGGTGACCAGTGATAGAACCCAAGGGATTGGCATGAAGCTGTGACAGGGGAGGTTTAGACTGGATGTCAGGAAGAGGTTCTTTACTGAGAGGGGGTCGGGCACTGGAACACACTCCCCAGGGAAGTGGTCACAGCACTGAGCTTGACTGAGGTCAAGCAGCATCTGGATGATGTGCTCAGTCCTGTGCTCTGACTTGGCTGGTCCTGTGTAGAGCCAGGAGTTGGACTCAATGATCCCCATGTGTCCCTTCCATCTCAGGATTTTCTGTGATTCTGAAGGTAGACTTTCATTTTCAATTTTAAAACAAACAGCTCTACAACTAAAATCTGAACAGAAAAAAAAAATCAAAAATCAGAATCTCATCAGTCTGTCTGCTGTAGTCGGAGGTGTTTATTTTCTATGCCTCTTCACAAAACTCATTTTTTCTGATCCCCCCTGGGTGAGGGTTGAGTTTATCAATCACTGTACTGCCCTCATCACTGGAATTTGCTGTAACTATTACCCAGTAATTCTTATCTTCTTCTGCTTTATGGGAGTCCAGATAAGTGTGACAAGTTACTTCATATTCTTTTCCAAAATAAGACCTGCAAAGGCAAAGAAAAGGGGATGGGGAGGGGAAATTAATATAGACATAAATCAGGCAAACTTCATGATCTGTAAATTGTTCAAGGTTTCCTCCTGTTTCTCTTGGCTTATTCAGAAATATCACTATGCAATTTCAAACCCTTACAAGAAACACAATAACCTACTTTGTTTCCTATCAATAATTTAGGAATTTGAAATCAAATGTCAATGCCACCTTCTGGCTTCAGATTAAAAGCAGCCCCCTCCATAAGGCACCAATCCACCGGATTAGTATGTTTGAGCTGGTTAAGTTCTCATCACCGTTTTGTTGGGAAACAATTGGTATACTATTTAACAGTGCTTAACCAGTATTTATTTAATGCATGCAATTTGAATTGCTGGAGACTTCAATTTGTTGAGAGATTGATTTATATGGACATGAGCAATATACAGTTTATTTAGTGTGTTTTTATTTAGTTCTCTTGCTCCTTACAATTCCCAGTGTACCATTTTTTCTTCAAAAAACTCCAAACTGTTAATTGCTCAAGATATTTAAAGTGAGACCCACCAAGAACCTAGAAAAAGCTGGAAGCATGATATAATATGAATTTAAAAAAAAATAAAACAAGTAAGACTGAACTGATTGTCTGCAGCACCTCAGTGGCACATATTATAGCCTAGAAATAAAATAAGGGAAAGGAGAATGTGCATTCTGTGATCTTTTCCACTTCTTCAGTGTGTTCCTAAAGCAAGTATCCTGTTTCTTACAGTAATTCTTGAGGTTAGCACATCATTATGCACATCCCTGCCAGTTATAAATTATTCTTACCCTGTCCAAAAGTTCCTTGGAACAGCTAAGCTCCGATTAGTATGGCAATGAGTAATAATCATTTTAGAGTTTGCCTGGAAAAAAAAAAAAAAAGAAGGGAAGGGAAGACATTTGACAGATTTGAAAGATATTTTCACACTAATTTTAACTTTTCTTATTCAGACTAAATGCTTTTATTTACTGTTTAGTGTAAGCCTGCATTGCTCTGTGTTACTGTGAGACTGCTGTACATTTATAGTGAGATATTTTATACCCTATCAGTTCTCAACACAAATGCATTAACAGCTAAGACCAGCCAAATGCTTAGCCCTCAGATCAGAGACATACTCCTGTACAAATGTCCTGTGTCCATTCCATCCTACTCCCTTCTGCTGGGCACTATAAAAAACAAATAATGAAAAAAAAATTAATAAGCCAGCAAGTAGTAGAGTCATTCCTGTGGCTGTGCATCAGAGTGATTCTCCTTACAATTTATATCTGCCATATGAGAAACCCAGATGGTTTGGAGACATAGCCTAGAAACTCACAGTTTAGCCATTTGCAACTTCTTATGTATAACAGACTTATTTTATATTCACCTCTATTTACCAATACTGTGAATAGAGTGATGTCTTTGACAATTATGATCTGACTGTATTTATTAGTGAGCTGATTCTATGTAAATTAGTTGTAGTTTAAGGTTGCAGAGGAACACTTATATTGGTGATACGCTGATGTATACCCAGAACTTCAGGAAGACTCACAGTTATTTTGAACAGCAAGATACTGCAACTCCTTATTGTATTTACAGAAGGTTGAAATACACATCTGGAAAAGCATCCACTTATTCGGTTATCTTGGAGTTTTAAAGATATTTTTAAATTTAATGTATGGGAGTAGTGTACACAACCTTTTCTAAGTACACCATCTACAGTTTCAGTTAGAACTTCATAATATTTTCTACAGTTTAATTGCTTACAGGAACTGGAAATCCTTCATATTCAAGACGCATCTGTGGATCCAAGAAGACAGCTTGCCAGCAAGTCAAATAGGAAAGCTCATCTGTCAAAAATACTTGCTGAAGGTAAGATTTTTTAGCAGATCTTATAAATGATTTATGGTCACTTGCTAGATATAACTGTGAATGAAAATGATCATTAAGGATAGTATAAATATAAAAGAAATATGATATGTAGGTTCTAAACATATTTTTCAAGAAAAAAAAAATCTCACCTCCTGAAAAATGGGTCTGCCAGGCAATAGATTCTGTGTTGTTCATAAGATCACTAAGTAACTATCCAATATGCAGGCAGGTGAATTCTAACATAAAACTGAATATGCATTCAAAAGATTCTCACCAAAGTAGTTGTTGAGAGGGAAAATTTTATCAAAGTTGTGATTTATTTTGAGTGCATGTATAATTTAAAATTTCCCCGTAATTCTTTCATGATTCACAAGCTAATTTTAATTTTGTTTTTCTCATGACTTTTGACAAATCTTTATCCAGGCATTCTGGCTGACAACCCCCTTGGCCTGCACACCTGATCTGAGGCAAGTTGCATAAACCCTCTGAATAGGTCTTCCTTATCTTGATCTAAGTATGATTCTGAATCTGTTCAGTAAAGCTAAGATGTTGAACCACTGTGCAGCTTTATATATAGAGAGAGAGTAAATAAATGCCATTTGCAACTTTGTTGCCTTACCATCTGGTCAGAAATCCCTCCTGTTGTCCCGAGACTAAATTTTTGGCCAAATCTCATTGGTTCGCTTGCTGTAGCTCCATCAACACTGTTAAAATTGTAAAAATGAAGAAAGAGACATTCCATCAGCTTTACTATTCTTTTTGCTTGTTTTGTTCTATAGCTATGTCTTGTGGCAACACTTTGAATTAAGTTTACCTTTAAAAATAGGTAAAATAACTGAAAATACGTATTTCATACTTGAATTACAGGTTGAAATATTTAACAGAATATAAACAGATTGTATTGATTACTTTTCATTACATTCATTGCTATATGAATTTCCATGGAACCTGGAAAGAGAAAATCTGATGAAAAAACCGATGGGAATTCAGCACTTAGGGTCCTTTTACAATACACTTAATGCAAGCATCTGAAAAATCAGACTAAAAGCAGTATAGGGCATGTTTGTGTTTGTGATGACATATATTGTTAATAACATATGTAATTGATATTCAATAATTTCCTTGATTACATTAACATCCCTTTATATCCCTTTTTCCAGATTAATTTCTGTTCTTTACATTAATCTCTAAATTAAGTGTTAGGCTCTGTAGGTATTTTCAGTTTAAAACAACTTGCGTAGCTGATCAACCCTAGTAATTAGGGTTAATGAGGAACTTGATAGCATTCAGTGCCAGTGACTCTAAGATCTGACAGCAGCTAAACAAAAAGTATCTTGCCTGCAATTCTAGAAAGCCTAAATAATGCTCTTGGCATCAAAATCCTGTCATTGGTCTGACCCAAAGATCTCTCTAGCTAGTGATACTGCTCAATCTGGATTATATGGGTTAACCTGTAGTCTTATGTGCCGTTATGGTTAAATACATGCACTTGGGCAGGTTCTCCCACCATTGAGTAGGGCCCTATTCTATTTTTTCTCCTCCAAACTGCTGGAATTAACTATATCATTGTGGGAGAGAGCAAGCTGTTAGATTAGGGGTGTTTCAGGACAACAGAAACATTGTCCACTTCATGTACAGCAAAAGCATTGACACAGATTTCTGCTTCAGATACCTGATTTGCAGGAGAAGGAATAACAATTCTATGCTATGTAATCTACAGTTGAAATATGAACACATTAAAAGCAGCTGCAGTTTACCAAATGATACAGTGAATTCAATTCTGATTACACACCACTTCTAAACTGATTTAAACTTCCTTGAAATTCTTCACAGTAATGCATGGAGCAGAATCGACACAAGCATGACACAAGCTAAAGACTCTTTCTTAAATGAACTCATCTTGCTCAAATTCATTGTTATATTAGCAAATTCCATTGCATATTTCTTAAAGCAAAATACTGAAAACTAACGTAATGATAAAATAAAATAATCTGAAGATAAAGTACCAAACCTTAAAATACAAAAAGTGTTTCGAGCTACAGGGTCCGTGCTCTCGACTGCACTGACTCCGCAAGGGGCCTGCAGCGATTCGAATGAATATATGGATATTTCATCCAGATTAATTGCCAGACTGACGCATGGTCCAGGGCAATTCTTCATGGAGGATTTGTTGTCTGGGTTCAAAAGCATCACAGTGTCTCCAAAATGAACAAATCCATCCTCGGATACAGACAGCTGCATCTAAATTAAAATACATGTTTTTTTAAAGGATCATCAAGTCCAACTCCTAATGCTATCCTATTATTATTATCTTATTATCACTATTAATCATAGCATGAAGTCAGAGACAACTGACATGTTCTCTTAAAATTACCTTCTTTAAAACCTTATCTTGCAGTTTGCTCATTCTCTGTATCAAAAGCTCCCCCCGTTCTCTTTTGTGCATGAAATCCCTCAAGAGATCCTGCTCGCAAAGGAGAGATGGGGCAGAGAAGTTATCTAGCACTCTCCAACCCGGGTTCAAACCCGATTCAGAGCACAAGGGGGAAACGCGGCGGGGCGGAGGCAGGGGTAGGCTCCAAGGGAGCCGGACAGGGCCCTGTCCCTTCGCTACCTGCTCCGAAGTGGCCTCCTCCGCCCAGTTGCCGACGAGCACCCTGCGGCTGTAGGCGGCCATGGCTGCTGCCTCGGCCGCACGGCGTTCGCCGTCGCCATGGCGATCGCTCTAGCTAGCGATTGGGCGCTGGAGAGGCCGAGCCCGCCAATGAGCGGGTGAAGGCGGAAGGGGGGGGCGGGCTCTTCCTGCCCGGCCGCGGGTGGCCTTGCCAGGAGGCGGCACCGGGTTGTGCCAGCCCTGGGCCAGACGAAGCCACGCGGCCAACGCACCCGCCTGGGTGCCCGCCCAGCCCAGCCCGGCGGGATCTGGGAATGTAGGAGGCCTGGGCCGTTCTGCTGACAGCCAGCGACGCTGCTGGGCCCAGAGCAGCACGTCATCCTTTCACAGAACTTTCAAGGTTGGAAGGGACCTCAAAAGATCATCTGGTCCAACCTCACTGCCAGAGCAGGGTCAGCTGGATCAAATCACACAGACACATGTCCAGATTGGTCTTGAATGTCTCCAGAGAAGGAGACTCCACAACCTCTCTGGGCAGTCTGTCCCAGGGCTCTGTCACCCTCACAGGGAAAAAGTTTTTCCTTACATTCACATGGAACTTCCTGTGTTCCAGCTTGGAAACATTGCCCCTTGTCCTATCACTGGCCAACACAGAGAAGAGCCTGGATCCATCCTCCTGACACTCACCCTTAACATATATATACATATAACCTGTTACCCCTTGTCCTATCACTGGCTATCCCTGGCTCCGTCCTCCTGACATTCGCCTTAAACATATTTAGAGTTTAAATATTCTTCTCCAAGCTAAAGAGACCCAGCTCCCTCAGCCTGTCCTCATAAGGAAGATGTTCCACTCCATCATCTCTGTAGCCCTACACTGGACTCTTTCAAGGAGTTGCATGTCCTGGAACTGAGGGGCCCACGCCTTTCTGAGGGCTTTCTGATCACCCGGCTGCATATCTGCGCCTTTTCAGGCGTTATTGTATGTGGAAGTACTTCTGTTCCCAGTTCAGTTGTGTGGTGGTGTGGTTGCATAAATGAGAGATGCTAAAAATTAAGAATTTGAGGCAAGCTGTAGTGTTAGCATGGGGCTTTATTTATAATCGAGTAGTCTTTTATTCTCTGTATTGGCCAAGGAAGCGCATCAGATTAATGCAACAAGCGGGTTCATGACAGCAACAATATGGCATTGGTGAATAGTTTGAACATATTAGGTGAATGCTTTGATTACAAAAGTTTTGGTTTGTTATTAGTTCAGTTTTGAAATCTATGGCAAGATAGGCTAAGTGAATATACTTTGCCTTTACTTTCGAGATAGCATCAGTGAATTTTAGTGATGGAGTAGAACCTTGCATAGGAGACTTAATCCCTTTACAATTGTCTTAATTTTCTTATAAATTTACTATTTTAAGGCTTCAGTCTTTTGATCCCTTAAAAAGCTTAAAAGAAAATGTATTTGCATGAACATAGGCTACATGTTATCCTCTTCTAGTCTTGACAATAGTGCACATGAAACTTGTGTTAGATTTTTGTTGGTTTGTTCTTTTTTTTTTTTTAAACCAAAAATTCAGCAGGTCTCAAAACATTGAAGGACGACATGAAATCTATTTTTGTTCAAATAGCACCACTTTGTGGCCAGTTCTGGTAAGTGACGCTTTCCTACACAGCTATGTTTGGAAGCAGTGCTGAAATTGTTTAGTCGAAATACAGGGGAAACTTTGTTCGTCTTGGCTCAGTATCAAAAGCCAACAGATTTTTGAAGTCTCAGATGAGATTATAAATCTGAATAGTTTTCAGAAAAAAAATAACTAATTTCCTGTGTTGCAAGTAGTTTCTGCTTAACACTTGAAATTATGCTCTTGCTTCTCACAGAATTATTTATTGATTAGAATAAATATTATTTATTGATTTGTATGATTAGGTTAATCATATCGGCATGAAAATGATAACGTGGATTTATTTCACTTTTGTGTGTGATATAAAACTTCATAATACATTTGAATTTAAATGATTTGCCTCTCAATATGCAGTGTCTAAGAAGTTTCAAATCTCTGGGTTTCTTTTGCTTCAGAATTAAGCCACTTTCAAATCAGTGTTCACTAACAAATTACTGGTAGAAAACTGTATTATTGTCAACCACGTTATTAGGAACACTCTGTTTTGCTGTTATTACACTATTATACAGAGTCCACAGAAAACTTCCATGGATTTGTAGCCTTATGTACCATCTATACTCAGTTACTTACAGATTCTGAGGCAAGTATTACATAGACATATTGCTACCCAAAGTGTAATTTTGTACAGAAATTTCTCCATGCATCCCTTAGAAAGATGATGCTGTGTCTGTCCTTGTCACCTGGAGGACTCATTTCTGATTGCATAGTATTGCATGAAAACAAACACAACGAGCTCTCTATAAACATGCTTGTAAATTTATCATCTTTCCTGCAGTTAAGGTCACAGGTCTGGGCTGGGCTGATTAGGCTTTTAATTGCCTTAATGTGTGAGATAAAGCATGTTTTAAATACTTTATAAATGCATTGGTAGTATCAGTAGTAAAAAATTGTCATTGTTAAACCAATCTGGAAAAAAGGTAAGGTCTGAATGAGTATGAAGTCAAAGAAAGAGGTATGCCATCTTTATTTAGAGGACATAGCACAGAATTAAGTTTTTCTGTGAGGTCTCCCACTTATTTCGTGGTGGTAAACATGTTTTTACTTGTACCTGCTCTTTCACAGTTTGTGAAATCCTATTCATACTGAAAAAATACTAAACCAATGTTTAATCATATACAGGTTAAATGAGAATATCTTTAATACCTGCCTTTACTGCCTTGGGAGAGCATCTATGTTTTTTCCCCATATATCTTTGGTTTTCCTGTTGAAAATTACGTAGATGCCAAATTTTATTAACAATACAGACTAAATAATACTGCACAGGAGTAAAACACATGTTCTTTGGAACAATATGTCTCCTTTCGTTTTATTATTTCACGCTAGCATTATTCTGACACAAGCTATGAATCAGAGCACAGCTACCAATTTTCTTTGCTGTTATTGGGTTTCTAGCTATTAAAATGATTAATCTGCTTGTTAATAATGTAACATCAGTTTCTTATTCTAACCTGTTCTCCAAACACTCATCTGTTCACCGCACAAAAAGAATTGGGTCATTTATGTGATAAGATTTAAGGACTGTTGTTTTGCCAGACACTTTTGTACTGATTTTTTTCGTACTGATGTTTGTCTTCGATTTTGGCTGTGAATTTCGGTATGGAGTTTTCCTGTAGTGCTTGTTGCTGAGGAGCAGTCAACCTGTTCATGGTATAGTAATTTCTGAAATGTAGTAATACTTTAAACAGGCCTCTCAGCCTACCTATTCCAGAAAGGAGATCAGGATGCTTTGTGTAGTTTGCTGGTGTAGGTAGACAAGTGGAAAGTTTCCCAGTATTACACCTGGTTGAAGACACGCACAATTGCTGTGATTGCACATTTGGTGTTTTATAACCAAAAGGTTCTGCTAGAGTGGGAGGGAAGGGGGATAGAAACCATTTGTAATGCCTCCAAGACCACCAAACACTTGCCAGTTAAATTTTGTATTGAGTTATCCACATCTCCATGGCATATTCATCTGCTGGTCTCTAAATTAGAAAGACCATGCTATTATTAGAAATTGTTTGTCATGGTTTAACTCCAGCTGCCAACTAAGCACCATGAAGCTGCTCACTCTCCTCCCACAGTGGGAGGGGGAAGACAATCTCAAGGGTAAAAGGGAGAAAACTCGCTATTTGAGATGGAGACAATGTAATAAGTTAAAGCAAAAGCCATGTGTGCAAGCAAAGCAGAAGAAGGAATTTATTCCCACTTTACATTGTCAGGCTCAGCCGTCCCCAGGAAAGTAGGGCTCCATCATGTGTAACAGGTACTTGGGAGAACAAACCCCATCACTCTGAATATCCATCCATCTCCTTTCTTCTTCCCCAACGATTTATAATGCTGAGCATGACATAATACAGTATGGAATATCTCTTGGTCAGCTGGGGTAGCTGCCCCAGCTGTGCCCCCTCCCAGCTCTTAGTGCACCCCCAGACTACTCACTGGCGGGGTGAGAAGCCAAAGAGGCCTTGGCTCTGTGTAAGCACTGCTGAGCAGTAACTAAAATGTATTTGTATTATCAATGCTGTTTTCAGCACAAATCCAAACCCCAGTCCCATACTAGCCACCATGAAGAAAATTAACTCGATCTCAGCCAAAACCAGCACAATAATGGAATATTTTCAAATTCAGCTATTTCATTATGACAGCTCATGCTAGCTCTTTGGAGATTTTCTTCTCTGCCTGGCTGAATCTTATTCAGGACATGGGCTTGAAAAAACAACAGAGATCCAAATCTCTCAGAAAAAAATGTTGCTTCAAGAGCAGGACTTAAATAAAGAATATAGAATCATTAAATTATGTCTCCAAGGAATAGCATTGTATTTTGCAAAGAGATCCATAGTAACTCAAGAATCTAGAATACTTTCATCAGCAAGAAAGAGTTCAGCTGAGAACTACTGCGTTTATCAATGCAAGCAGGAACGCTATTAGCTATATCGCTTCTTATGTTTAACTCTTCACAGGACTATGCATTATGTATGTCTACCTTTGGGCAGTTTTAAAAATCCTTATTTTTCAAGCTATAGAGTATGTGTCCAAGGTGTCATGATCAGAACAATGAGACTGACCATGCCATTGACTAGGTGAAAGGTTTGTATTTAATTTGCAGTGTTTGATGTACATGATATGATCTCGTCTGATTTCTTTTAGGTACTACTTTCCAGGGACCTATTTGAAGATACATTTTAAGTCATGTTCCACTCAACTTCCAATATATTGAGTGCATTGCATTTACTGAACTACAAATTTCTGTCATCACCCACAGGCACTGACACAGAATCATTGTGGGTGAGGCGTGGTCCTATTTATAACGGGTGGAAATCAGGTCATTGTCTCTCTTGTTTACTGATCTGTTTAAGCTTTGGTTTCCATGAATACTCATGCTTGAGATTTTGAAATTTGCTTTTTGCTAGCAATTTTTGCATACACAAAGTAATAGAATGATTGTCTGTAGGGAAAAATAAGCCCTAAGCTCCATGACTTTAGCTGACTTCTTTGACCTTGGGTTTATTAAAATGTGTAGTCCTGCCTATGTGAACCTACTGCTCCTGAAACTGAAGAAGCAGCGGGTTTTGCATGACCTCTTGTGAACCCAGATCATCCTGTTTCTTCCCACTTTAGGGCTGACTATAGCCAGTGCTTTGGGTTGCCTCTGCTACTCTGTTCAGCCTTGCCTGCAGCATGAACTGTATCTTCTAATGCGAATTGCCCGAGTGCGTCAGTCATGGCCCTGTTGTGTCACTTCTCCCTTTCTGGCTTTTATTTTCCTGTGATGATAGTGCTTAAGATAGAAAACAGTCCATTCCCTTAGTTTTCCATAGTGGAAGTATCTGCTTCAGTCTCTTGAAGCAAAGAAATGACATTTATAAATAACACTAGAGGTGCATGTCAGTCCATATTGAAACCTTTACTAAATGTCCTTGTTAGAAGCTGTATCCTACTGGGCCCACATTAGACGTTTATTTGTGGTAATCAAGGTTCAGAGATAAAGAAATGTTAGAGATCAAAATCCTTTACTTTGGTTCAAATGAATCTGTATGCTTCCTAAATTGAACCTTTAAGAAATGGGAACAGAAAGTGACTTATGTATTTATACCACAAAACATGAATCAGTTAAATATTTCTGGCATAACAAAAAGGAACATGATGAGAATCTTTTGTCCTAAGGGGAAAAGAACACATGTAATGTAATTGTTTTTAACATTTTCTGCCACCATTCCACTATTTATGGTTCTGATTTGGATGACCTTAGTCTGGCACCGTATTTATATCAGACATCACAGCCTACAGAAAATATTTTATATGTCTGAAGACCCTGGCAGCCATTCCAATTTGAGACTGTGAACATTTTGGTATTTCTTTGTCGTTGTTGGTTAGTAAATTAGCAGTTCTTAGTTGGTAGCTTTTCTTTGGGCTGTGGGAGAGAAATGATATTTCAGTATAATGCTGAGGACTCAAGGAACAGACAAAGCATAAATAAAGTAATAACAAAATTACTAGAATGATCATTGCAAGGTACAGGGTATTTCCTAGACCACTCATTCTTTCAAAGACTGTTTTGAGGAGAAATAACTTCCTTGCTTGAAATAACTTTTAAGTATTGGCAGGTTCCTCCTGTTTGCTCTTTTCAGTGGAATAGAGTGATGCAGAACTGGACGTTTTTCTCCAAGTTTTGCTTGAATCCTGATGGAAAAAAGAAAAAAAAAGGATCAGTGTAACAGCAAGGGTTGGGGCTCTCTTGAAAGGAGGCAGAATATCTGTTGGCAGGAGGAGTATTCTGTGCTCTGAGATGGGAGCAGGGCTCTGTTGGTGTGTGTACTGCTTGCACAGAGCCCTGGGCTGCTCCCAGAACGGATCTCTGTACTCCTTTCTTGATAAAGCCACCCTGAACGCCCCGCTGAACTGCATCTCTACCTCATTGGGTATCAGGAACTCTTTGCTATGGTTCACTTCAGAACCTTAAAACATGCTAAAAGACCCGTGTTTAAAAATGTGTTTATCTTCTTTGAGATTACAAAAGCACAGCTTTCTCACCTCCTTCAACAGTATCTCCCATAGCAGAAAGATATTTGCAGTAATATATTTAGACCTTATTAGAAGGTAAGGATACATTGTGAAAATCACTAGGCCATAAACATTGCCATTATTTAAACTTTTGGGAATCTGTCTAGGAGCGAGGAAGCAGATATACAAAAGAATGCACAGAGTCGTCCTAATCCATACAATCTATTCATATCTTATGTGGTTCCTAAGAAAAATTGCATTTAACTCCATTTTACTGAGTCATTTTACATGAAAAACTGTTCTGTCTCTTACAGAAATTGCATGGGGATTAGATTTGAGAACAATCACTAAATCCACAAAGTACTTTTTAATTTCTGTTGATCCTGGCAGAAGTGTTTGGCAAAACTAAAAGCAATGGTGTTTAACAGAAGTAAAACATCATACTGGCATGATTTCCCATGATGTAATAAGGTATGTAAATGCAGAGTCAACTATGGATAAAAAATTTCTGAATAGAGGTGGTCACGCAGGAATGCAAATTGCAAAGCTTTTAAGAGTGCAAATATGCAATTTAGGGATGAGGCAGGATTTTACAGTAAAAGATTAGTGAAAATTAGAAACAGTAAAGAGCTCTCTAGGCCAGTGCTTATGCTATGGCTTTAGGAACCAGATGAATTCCGAGGGGAGAAAGGTGCATTAACTTTGGGGAGATCACCTCTATCTGAATACCGGCAGTAAGGAAAGAGAAGTTTGCCTCTTAGTGGCTGGATGGAGGAATAAATGGCATCCAGATTATTTCAGACTCGGGGCATGAAGAAAAAAAATCAAATCTGACCATGTGGTTCTGGTTGATAAGGAATGTAATAGTGTTATCGTGACAGAAGGAAGCTTTAAAGTAAACATACACACACACACACACACACACACAGAGCCCCCTCCTGTTCTCTTCTATTGTTCTGCACTTCTCAAATCCCATTTTACTTACTTTGCTGCCTCTCCAGTTGTTTTCTTCATTCATTATGTTTCTCTTTTTCCTAATCCCCTACTTCATAGGCTCTATAAAGCTGCTTAGTCCCTTCAGAGTTCATAGGCACTTCAGGCAAGATTCTACCATTACTGGTATTTTTGCTGACAAATTTCTGTAGGTATTTAGTGAGTATCACACATATTTTTGTTATTTTATCTTTTTTTTTTAATCACTGCTCTCTTTTCCTCTCATGTTTATTTGTTATACCCTGTCTAAAACGTAAACTACAATAACAGTGGAAGGCAGTGCCTTTTCTGCAAGGTGTATTGACCGTCCTGTAGTTTCTTACATATACTTTATAAATATACCCCACTTTGGAGTGTATTTTTAATATTATTTTTGTAGCAAGTGTCTTCTGCTTCTTCGTGCATATTGTGAGGCATGAAAGTGATTAAAATCAACAAGGAGTTGTGGAAATTAGGTGTGACCTTCACAAGTTGCAGGTACATGCCATGGTTGGGTGAAGTTTGGCTAAATATTTTTATAATAATGTTATATACTTTCTCACACTCAGTGAAGTCTTTCTAATATACAGGCTGCACTGACTTCCAAAAATTACTTTTAAATCTAGTTTTCTCCCCCAAAAAATGCTTGTGAAGTCTTGCCAATAAAAGGGGGGAGAAAAAGAAAAAGGAAAAAAAAACGAGCAAACTGAATAAGCTTCTATTTTAAAGAAGGAATGGTTGCAACATAGAGTGTGTCTGATTCTTCTTCCTGTGTATTCCTAGGAAATGTAAAAGCAAGACCTTCAAGAGGAGGTGTTAGGAATAACTGTGGCCCTTGTAAACTTCTAGCAGCAGCTAATCAAAGTACTGAGCTTCAGTCTGTAAAATCATGAGGGATGATTCTGATCCCATCAGAAGGAAAATATTCTGGAAGCCTGGCAGCATCTGTTACTCCTTAATTTATTTTTTTTTCTGCATGTCATATTTTGTGTTGTTAGAAATCCTGCACAATTCTAGTTAAACTCAGAAAGTTGGGGGACAACTTTGTTTCTTAATTACTTCTGCTGCTTCTGGAAAATGTTTATATTTGCATGCCAATTTAACATGCTTAACTTAGTAGTAAGTTTCAGACTTCTCATTGTTTCACATATCCTGGCATGGATCAGGCACTTATTTAATTTATTTCTTTGTTAGTCAGTGTCCAGCGAGTGGACTGGTAATCCTTGCAAAGGCTATCAAATGTGCCAAAAAATAAACTAGATTTTTCTTCAAGAAGTAGTAGCAAAGGTATCTAACTACTCCATGATATCCTTCTGTACTTCAATGACAGATAAATATGATAATTATCTGTTTATAATGCGTAGCTGGGTTTACCTTCAGCAGCTCAGGAAGGCAGCTATGTGTTCTTTACAGGCAGAGAAATTGAAATAGAGCATCTGTGTTTCACAGGTAGAGAAACTGAGGTAGGGTGAGCAGCATCCTGATATAAGTTGATCGTGACCTTTGAATTTCTGTGCTCAAGAATACAAAGTCCCAACAGGGTTTGAGGGCTCTCCAGCTAAGAAAGATTCCCTGCCTTCTCAGTATGTTGTGATAAAACTAGTCAATAACAACTCTCCAGCAATGCCTCACATCACTCTGTTATACTTAGGTGCTGTTATAAACAGATTTTCACTTTTCTATGGAAATAAAAATATGCAAATAATATTTAAATTCCATCTGTCTTTTTCTTTCTCATTAATAAATACTTCACTATAATTCTCTACTCTTTTTTCTTTGCATCTCTATCCAACCTTTTCCCCTACATATTTCATAACACATCCTCCTGTATTGTATCTTCCTCTAACAATAACATACCAGTGAGATGTGTAATCTTTCAGAGTGGGGAAATAGTTTTTCATAACCCAAAACATTACAAGTTGGAAAGGAGGGAAGGAATGTTATGCATATTGAAAACTCCAGGAGTTTGGGGACCACAGACCAAATTCCCAAGCTCCAGTGAGTGTTCTCTCAATGTTCAGCCATTTTAGTGTTTTCAAACTGAGGTCAGGCAGCATTGAGAACTGAGACTGGACTATCTTTACATTGTTAGGTCAGGTCTTGGATGGAAAATCAGCTTCAGCCTTCCTCACACCTGAGGCAAAACCAAGGACTTGGGTACACTGGATAAGACATATTATCCCCAGGAGGCATGTGAAAACATGGACTTTGCTTATTTTACAGGAAATTATTGCAGTGGTTGTTGAGACTGATAGATTTTGCATTTTGTTGTTGTTGTTGTTAGGTGTAATAAACTAAATTCTAAGTTACTGTTTTCATTGTTAGGGTTACTTGCAGGCTTGGAAAAGAAATAAACTGAGAAAAGAGATTTTAAGGGCAGTTTTTTTCCAGCATAGTGCATAACTGTTTAATGATTTAAGATGGGTGCTTCAGCACAGGATGGCTAGGTGATACCTGGAGCTGGCCACATTTTACAATTTATAGTTGGAGTAATATTGCTTATATGCTTATACCAGTCATAAGTGCAAAAAGAGAAAAAAAAGGCAATTCAAAGCAGTGTAATTAAAAGCCATCATCCTTATAGTAATTTTTATTGTCCAGAATGTTATCTGTAGTGTTTTGATGGTTGTTGCTAGGAGCTCCTCTCTGGTAGCAGATGGAGTCCTGAAGTGGTTTTACCATTCTTTTCAGTAACAGGTTATTCTTATATATTCCTGTGTTATCCTAATCCTCGGGCTTTAACCCAGTACTGTCCTGAATAATATATTTGTATACTTTCTGAAAAGAAAGTGTGCTTTATTTTAACCTCAGTTGTCTGGACATCACAAAGGTCTGGATACAAAGCAGACACTGGAGGCGGTGACAGAGATGGTGTATGGACATGAAGGGTAACGACAGGAAGTTTGGAAGGGGAACTTAAAACCTGTAAATCAGATTCAAAGAGGAGATGAAATATGAGGCAAAGCAAATGATAATTCCAGCAACCTTGTGGATACACTGGAGAACAAGGCAAAGATTTCAGGAAGGAAGAGGAGGCAGTGAGACAGAATAGTTTTTCTCAATGTGGTCAAGATCAAATAATGTCTTGGTGCTTGTTTATAGCAGTAGGTACTCCAAAGCACTCTGGTTCTTGGAAATTGATTTGTGCTGCAGGTTATACTCATTATTTCCAGAGATTTGCTGAAGTTAAGAGTAGGAAAATATTTTTTAGTGGCAGTCGGTCCTGCAAATAAGTGTTATCCACCACTATCTAATTAATGCCAAATGTGTCATCATGCCTTAGTCACAGAAAGGAATTTAGGATGGATGCCTGTTTTTCTCAGTGAATAAAATACCATTTCACCCTAATTAGACTCATTTTTATTGAGGACAGCAGTTAAATTATATTAACAATACCTCCCCCTTCAATATTGTGACAGAACAGAACATATAATAAATTCTAGACAAGAAAGAAGCAGCATCCATCTGTGGTGATTTTAATTCTCTGTGTATGATCAAATGAAAAACAAGTTCTGTTGAGTAGTTAGCAACACAGATATTCAATGTGCCATTGTCTTCAGTGGATAACTGGTAGTTTTGTTCATCAATCGTTATGGGTAAATGTTTCCTATCATTGTTAATACCAGGGCAGTTCCTGGTAGGAGGTCCACAGAAGATAAAGCTTCTCTGCCTGTGAATATTTTTACTCTGTCTTTCAGACCCTCACTAAGCCAGTGAAGTTGGACAGTCTCATTTTGCATCAGCTTTGGCTCCATTGAGGTCGTCAATGTGGATAATGAAAAGATCTCAGGTATGTGGAAGGGGTTTTTTTATATCTCAAATCAGTCTGACATGGTAACACCATCTTTAGAATAAAAAAGTAAGCTTATTTATTAATCTTACATCCCTCCAAAGTTTTCTTCTACAAAAGTGAACATTCACTTGTTGTACTTGGTGATTGTTAGAAATTTGGGCTGTGGGTAATCAACCATTCTCAAAGAGACCAATCTTTTCTTTATGGTGTGTATTGCTTTAAATGTGACACTTTATTTTGTGGAAGCACTTAATGTCTTATGTTGTGCTGAAGTACTCAGTGAGCTCAGAAGCAATGAAAGAATACTAGCCAAATAAGAAGTGAGCATAAATATATTTAAAGCTTTTAGCTTGGCAAATTGATGAAACAAACATTTGTTTCACACCTCCAAAAAGCAGAACTAGTTCATGTGACTACCATGTGTACTTCTCGGTTCATTCATTTGCCTGTGTATCTGCTGACAGTGAATTCATATCTTACTGTTATGTTACATCAATTTTCGGTAGTTTTGTTTCTTGTACTCACACATGCAGCATCTTCAGCGTTTTCTTAGTGTGGAAAAAGATTTCATTCTTAAGGTGTCCTTTTGTGAGACCTGAGTAGACCTGAGCATTCAGAAAAGTAAGAACAGCAGCCTTGCAGACTCTGAATCGTGCTGTGCCCTTCTGCTTTTCTATTTAATTTTTCACTTGTAATGTCATTCACTTCTAATGACAGAGTCATACATTCTCAAAGTTGCAGAGGACAAGAATATAAATAATTCCATTTGCTTGTCGGTTTGAATGTTAGTTTGAAAGCACTGATATCAGTGACCCTTTGATAAGTATGTGCACTGAACAAACAAAGAGTTTTAAAACCCATTATCTTGTTCAGTCTGGTTAAAACTCTATAGACTGCTGAACTTTCCCTGGAGGGATCCACTAACAGGCCTCTCCATTTTGCAGACTATTTTACTCTAGAATTGTGGAGCATTCTCAGCTGTTTTCAGTGATAATAAAACAAGTTTAGTGCAAGCAATATCTTTTTACAAATCCTCAGGGTACATTACTGTAGATATTCTGTCCACTGTTTGCTCTCATGTTGGGGGATGAAGCAGTTTGACAACTAGTCCTGTATCTATCAACTAGTTCCAGTCCAACATGTACCTGCTGTTCCTTTCAGCTTTTGGAATAAAGTTGTTGCAGACAAATGTATGAGCTAGAGAGTAGGCCTGTTGTCCTGCTAGTGTTTGTAATTGCACAGAATTCAGATGATGCAATTCTAAGAGTAATTGTTAGGCCAGCAAATTGTACCATGTGGCCATGTATAAACTCAAAGTGATTTATAGGATGGACAGCACACATTGCAACAAATGCTGTCAGTTCCTGTATTCTTGATGATAATCTCAGTGAAGAATGGATAGGGAACTACAATCCCATCAGGCCAGGACTGGGGAATTTCTTGAGGAATAGTGTGGAAGAACCATTGTTGCCTTTTCTGCTTGAGTTAAAAGTGGACTTAGCTTCTAAAGTTGTGCTACCATGAACTTAAAGCAGCTGCTGATTAATTTGGAAAGGTAAAAACAGAGGCTGTTCTGAATAAACCAAATTAAATAAATGACTGTTTACTCTCCATCTTCCATCATATTGTAAGGGCACAGATTTGATACAGCAACACAGCATTTACTTTTTTATATTTAAAAGAATGAATTATAGTTTAAAATGTAAAGAGTGCAAGCAATCACTCATCCTTTGATGTGGAACACTTGAAGGGAGCCTCTTACCAGGGGTAGCAAGGTCTAGCCATGTTATAACAAGAGATCTGTCAAGCAAGGACCCCCATTCCTAGGTTTCCTACTGCCCAGGGAGAGGGTTTGTGAAGAAGCTGGAGGTGCCAGCTGTGGGAGTGCCCCGCGAGAAAGGATGAGCTAGGAGATAAAGTGATATAAGGCTTTGAATAAAAATCATATGCCTGGAAACTGCCATTAAGTGATAATAAACTGTGTGAAGACAAAGGGTCTAAGAGGAGAGTTATCTATCTTAGCATTTTGAAGACATAGCATTGTTTTGAGGCAATTCCCAGTGTATGGGACCAGTTGCAGAATAGTTTTGCCTCATGTGAGCTAGACTATTCTTGGAGAAAATTAAGCAAGAAACCATTCTAGGCTTGTACCTCATTTGCTCCAAGCCCTGAAGGGGTCATTGCAGTCTGTACCAATGCCTGATCCTTGGGCTGATGTAAAACCATATGTGTCAGAGACATGTAATCAGGGAACCAGACTAAATCTAGTCCAATGTGAAATTCTGGAAAAGTAGTTGGTGTACATATAAAGGCCTGAGAGCAAATTGTTTTGCTGTACTGATCCATTCCTATTGTGCCCAAATTGCTGATGTAAACGTAACATATGTTGACAGACTGGCTATTATTCAGTTCTATGTTTATCTTTAATTCTGAGAACTGTTCCAAACCTCTGCTTTAGTGCTTTCTGGTAGAAAAGCAACAGCTACATCTGTTTCTGCAAACCAGATTGGCCACACATTTGCACTTTACCAGGAAGTCTCCAGTAGAAAGATTTCTGAGTCTCCCACCCAACCATGGATTCAGGAAAGGATGTGCTGAACCTGCCCTAAGATCCTGAACTTAAGTGGCTTTTAATTTTACAGACGGAAAGATCAACACCGCAAAGACACAATGGGACTGAGTCACCCTCGAGATTCCCAAACGTTATCACTCATTCTCCCATCATCACTCCATTTTCCCTTATATTTTATGGTGTAAAGGTGATTCATTTAAACACACAGAAGAGAATACCACTAGGCAGAAATCAATCTGTCTGCAGAGAAGCTATTTTTAAAGCTGTTTAGAATAGTACACACATTTTCCTGAAATGTGTTTAAAGATTGTAATTCCTATGACAAAACGGTGTGTGTACTTGTGTCATTTCTGTTGGGTGTTTTGGATTTCAGGGAAGACAGGAGCTGCTTGAGAGCGAAGAATGGCTAAAATAGCAACATTATTTGAATGCATGTCCATAAAAATGATGTGTCAGTAGTGAATTAACATTAAAAACTCTGGTATATAACAGGAAACTATGCTTAAATCTGGGAAAAATGATAGGCAGTAAGAGCTTTTTGTAGCTGGGAAGGATTTCCTTATTTTATGTTTACTTGTCAACATGGTATAACTTCTACTAAAACATGTGGGTTAGTTTTAGTGATTTAATGTCTGAGAACTTTCACTGGTGATTAAAACAGCAGAATTTTATTTTTAAAACTTAAAAACAATGCTACTTAATCTGATTGCAGTGTCCAGAGAAACTTCTGTTTCTACCCACTGCTTTTAGATCCATGAAACTGTAATATTCCTCAATCACATGTATAACAATGCTCCTGCTTTTCAAGGCAAAACAAATCACACAGAGATAGCATATCAACCAGGTCTTATGGGGCTGATGTCCTTTCTAATTTCTAAAGAAAATTTGCTGTTATTTTAAATCTTATTCCAAAAGTTAATCTGGGTGTGTAATCTGTTCATGTCGGAACAACAGCAATGGCATGAGCTGAAGTTCTAATTGCTAAACTTTAATTCTCTCTGTCTCTGGGTACTAACTGAAATTTTTAGGATATGCCTATTTTCATTAAAACTATTCACCTGAAATCTTCTTACAGTTCTTTTTTAGCATTGCCTTAAATTCACCAGTCACCACTATTTCCTGGCAGTGCTATATTTTTAATAACATTCTGCCTTTTCTGTTTGGCTACTGCAGAAATAAGTGAACTGGGCAAACTCCCCTGGGTGACAGATGGCAGCAACATCAAAAAACCTGAATGTCTGAAATGAATGCCCTGGAATAGAGAAATCATCATATTGCCCAGAATCGCACCTGAGCTATGGATGGGTCAGCCAAAGGCCTGAAAACTCCAGTCTGATTGAGTGTTACTTGAGAAATTTATTTTTTTTTATTCAGTTTTCACATAGATATTGCCATAAATTTGTCATTGAGAATGATTGTGGGGAAACCAAGGCCTCTAGGACTATACATATTTTTTCTGTTTGCCATCATCGTAAAAAAAAAGAAAATTGAACTTACCTTTTTAATTTTTCAGAATTCATGTTTTGCTACTCAGTGGCACAAATACCTCTGACCTTTGAAACCTGCTTTGTAGCTTAAGCTTAGTTTCAACAAGAATTGAAAACAGGATTTCTTTGAGTTTTGTGAGCTTGGATCATACCAACATATCCAGCAAGATGTTTTATCATCTGAAAAATAATGCTTGCAGCAAGTACTGGAATTACAATTAGTAATTTGAATTTCCAGGTGAGTACTTTTTTTGTGCCTAGACACCTGTTGGTGCTTGGCACTGCTGGTCTTTGACAGCCAGAATATCGGTTTAAAAAACAGCAATGCAAGAATCCTAACCATGACTTAATGACATATACATGGTGACTGGAGACATGGTGCTACTGGGAAATTAATCAATTCTTTTAGTTCTCTCATAATTAGGTTTACAGCCTTTAGGGAAGAGCTATGGTTAGGAAGATAGAGAACACAGTGCTTCTAGGAGGAGGTAAAAAAAACCACCAACCTTGAAAGTCTTTCAAAAATATGGCCAAGGAAAAATAGCCATTAATTTATGAGCTTAATTAATATCTAAATATAAATGCCAACCTAGTCTCTCTCTGCAGTCTAAATACTCTCTTTACTGTATTTTGTCTGCTGATAAGAACTGGAGGCCATTGAGGCAGCTGCTAGACAGGCATTTTCACACCACTATTTCCTAGTGAGTGCTGGTTTTCCTGATGGAACCTGAACACTCCCAGAAATGCTACACCCACTTCCATGTTACACTTTCACATGGAAGCAAAAAATATCCTTAGGGAAAAAAAAAATCACATGAGAAAGTCCAATTTATACACCCAAAGCTGGACAGAGAATGATGAGAAGACAGGGAGGATCTGTTACGTGGGGTCCTCTTCCCACAGCGGATTTCAGAGGAAAACGGGTTAGCTCAGGATGCAGTGCACAGCCGTGTGATTTAGGCCGTTCCAGCAGAGCAGGGTCAGCCGCCTTGCGAGCTTGCCAGACAGTATTTTCTTTTCCCAAATTAGAAGTTGAGTGTGCCAATAGTAGGTTTCCTGGTGAAATCCAAACTGTAAATTGAGGGAGAGCCAGGTGCCCTGGCCTCATCCAGAGTCAAGATAGAGCTAATCAGTGAGTCCGTGGTAAATCGCTGCCGGCAAGTTGAGCAGAGGCTGCGAACTCCTCGTTGCCACACAAGGGGTATGTTGGCCAGTCTTTGGTGAGAATACCCCAGAAGTCAACCCCTCTATTACAGCATCTGGCTTTAAAAAGAAAGCTTTGTTTTTCAAAGATGATCTGATTTTTAAAAGAAAGGGAGAAAGAAACAAAAATAAAACCACAAACCAAAACCAACCCAGCACTGTGGGTGTATGTAATATCAAGAAGAGAAAATGTATGTCATAGTTAAAATACCTTCTCACTTTGAGACCGTCAGTTATGAAAAAAAGAAGTAAATTCATTCTGATACTCGTCTGCTGCTGGATTGAAACATGAGCAAAGTTTCTTTTTCAGTTCTTGACAGTCCTTCTGCACTCATGTAACAGATCTCCTCAGCCCAATCAGTCAGGCACTTGTGTGTTCTGTACGTGCATAGAGTGATGGCTCGTAACGTTTGGGGGTATGGAATGAGTGTTACACACTGCACTGCTGTAGCCTGGTGCTAATATTAGAGCAGGATGAACAGCTCGCTTCCTGGAGGCATCAGCAAGCTTTATTTGCAAATTTTTTTTCAGTGGTATCAGACATGTGGAATAAATTATCATAAAATGCTTGTGATTAAATGTAAAGTACAAAGAGGATTTGCAATAGTTAATCCCTTTATTTCTGGTGTCTGTGAAGAGCAAATTAAGCTGGAGACTGATACGTAACTGGTTTTCATTAAAACTAATGCTCTTATAGTACTGTTTTGTTTAATTATGGAACTTAATTTTAGAAATTATAAGCTTTAGGAATATGGCAGTTAGTATTGTGTACTGGCCTATAACTGCCGTTGTTCTGTATAAACCGCAAGTAGAAAAAATTATATTAGAAACATTAAGACTTGCTCTGATATTTCATAATAAACTAAATCTTACTTTGTACTAATATATTCCATGGCTATAGCCAAAAGCAAAATTTCCTCCTAAATTCCGCTGAAAGATAATCTTCTATCTCCGTGTGATTTGTTTTCAGTAAAGTTTTGGGAGAGAGTTTTGCTTTCCATTTAACTAAAATAGATGAACTGCTGACATCTGAAAGGATTTCCTGAGGTAAATGTGAGCACATGTTAAAAATACCCGAGCACCTCAACACGAAATGAGATTTTGTTAGCACGCAAAAGAAATCCCTCTCTTTTCTGGACAGCTGTGCCCCTTAGCACTCTTGAAAGGCACATATATTTGGAAATCCCAGTCCTGCAGTGTTATATACCACAGATTAGCACGACTTTACCTGAAAGCGGCTCCCTAGGGTTGCTGCAGGTTGTGTGCCTGGTGTAGGGCACAGAGCAAGGCAAATATGAGAGGGATCAACAGAATCGGTATAGTGGGCGTATATCACATGCTGTGGTGGTCTTGGGAGTGCACTGACTCACCTCGAAGTCAGGTTCTATTTCCTGGGGTTTAATTATTATTTCAGCCGTGTCTGTGTACTTCAGTTAATGCTTGTTTTGGTGAGAGACAGCTGAACAGAGCGGGAGAACCAGAGGACAGCTGTTCAGATGTATCACCCTAAACTGGCCTTGTTTTACTAAATAGGGTATTTTTATTTCTTTCTGTCTTGCTCTTGAGAAGTGAAACCCTGAACTAATGCTTTCACAATTTATTTAAAGTAAATTTGCTTCACTGTTACCATTTACTGTGCTGAAATTTGAATTAAAGATGAACAAAAAGAGAAAGCAGGCAGACAAAAGTAGATGTGCTTAGTTTCTCATTCAATTCCTTCTTTCTTCCTCCTCCTTCTCTCTTTAGGTATCTACCAAAGGAGCAATCCTGCCTCTGCCCAATGTTTGGAACGTAAATGCAGCCACATCTTCAGATCTGGACAAGCGGTGCTATCAGGACGTGTTCTTCATGGTGGAGAAAGGAGTTCAGAACTGCAGGACAGTTCCCAGGGTCCCACAGTCCCTGAAAAGATGCTGGGTTAAGTGAATTTATCTACATGGCTACAAGAGTCTAGAAATAAACCTCTAAGCTTGCAGTTCTATGAGTCAAGGTGAGCTGATGCAGTAGTTTCCCACTGCTGAAAGGGTAATCTTGTTCTTTACTCCCAGCCCTCCATACTCAGCACTTACTCTCTGTCTGGACAAGCCCTTGAGAGACTCCTCTGTGAGCCACTTCAACCTGTTCATCCAGCACAAAAAGGGCAGGATTTTCCTGGGTTAATAAACTGAATTGTTTTGTGAAAATATTTGATTAGTGCCATGGTTGGGGCAAGGGGCAAGGGTGTGACCATGGCAGAGAAGGGAGGAATGGCATGAGAAAAATGGAAACAGAATATTTCCTCTTTTTTTGCATTTTGTTCAGATTCTTGTGACACTGCACCATGAGATGCAACTTTTATTTATTTGTGGGTGTGTTTGGGTTTGGTGTTCTTTTTTATTAAGAAAAATAGAAGGGTTAATTCAGATCAATGGAAAATGACCTGTTGTTGAAAGCAAAAGGTAGTAGAAGAGCGTAGGGGGGTGGTTTGGGTTGGTATGTGTGCTTCTTGTTTGCTTTGATTATAATAAATGTTGTTTTTTAAATCTGTGCCAAGCTAAGTAGGCAAGGTCTTTGCTTCAACTCAGTGGCACCTCTCTGTGTGTCACAAGATAACTGACATGCAGGTGTCTGTAGGGAGGATAGAAGGCTGGCACAGGAAAAGAGGAGGATGTGTGTCCACTTCCTTCTCGACAAGGCAGAGCACTGGAATTGCAAGGGATCTCTGAATTAGGGTCTGATTGTTCTGGTTTCCCTGTGTATGTTGCCTTTTTCCATCTGGAAATTTGTTTGCAAGAGCAATTTGAGCCTTCTCTACATTTGTTCAGGATTTATAGATGTTCAGTAGATTAGGCAGAGATGCTGCATCTTGGAGACCATGGATACATTCAGAGCAAACACAGACCACATTTGCAATAGTTCAGATGGGGTTTGAGCAGCATCACAGAACCCTGCTGTGGAGCTAATCTAAGTATTCTTGATATTTCCAACAAGATCCAGAAACACTCAAGTATTTTATAATAAGCATGTAGTTTTCACTGTCCATGACGTCTTGCAAATTAGGACAGGCAACCCTTGCTGTAGAGAACTGTGGGAGCGTGGCACCCAGGAGTAGGAAAGAGTGGAAACAAAACTCGTAGTATCAGTATGTGCAGTGAGCCTGGCCAAGACACAAAACATGCCACTTGTAAAGAGACCTTGCCAGGGGTATGTTCAGGGCTGTGAACATCAGTTGAACAGAAAACTCTTGCTGGAAGGTAGGATTTTTTTCTGCTTTTCCGCAGATTTTGCTCGATTGGCTGTGTCTTCTTTTCAGCAGGTGCACCCCATTCTCAGCACTGGTGTATGGTTCAGCATGTCTAAACCCCGGGGTTTTAACCCACTGCTTACTGTTTGTACTGCAGGTTCCTGTTTCATGGTGCTTGGCACATCATTCCCCCCAGGACCTTCCTGCTGAAGGTGGTACAGTTGGTAGCAGTCTACGTCGGTCAGACGGGTGTGCCAAGCTAAAGACAACAAGCAAAGGAAATACTATACAGAGGCCTTGTGCTCCCTGGGGCTATGACTCAGATTTGGGACATGGTGCAAGGAATTGCTTTATTTGGTATCAGCTGCTTTCTTAATGCAGTGTCATTGTTAAGAGTGAAAGACTGATGTACTCGAGCCTTTTCTCCTTGTTTTTAGGGGTGAGGTATGTGGATCATTCTCCTGTTAAATAAACTTACGAGGTTTTCCATGTCCTAGACATAACCTGGCACAGGCTGAGGAATCCAGAGTTAAGACAGCTGTTAAAAACATAATTCACTGCAGTGCCATTAAGTGTAGTACAGCTGCACAGTTCCACATGGGCCACCCAACATCTACCCAGGTCTGGGAAATGGGTTCAGGATGCTAGTTCAGGTGTTCCGATTTAGTGTTGGGACTATATCAATACCTCACAGCATCTGAAAAAAATTCAAAGAATGTGGTGTTTACAAGATAGCAAAGTAGAAGTGGGTGTCATAAGTGCATCTCTAGCAGAAATTGCCAGTGTAATGTGGAATGAGAAGAATAATTGTAGTAAAATGATAGTGGTAGTCCTCTGACCTGGCACTGATTTGCGGAAGTGTTGTGACTGTTTCTTGGCAGAGAATTCTGTGCATCCTAGAACCATTCCTTCAATCAGATACCACATGCTTTAAACTCAAGGTTTATTTAAAGGACTTCTTTATTTGATTCAGTCTCGGGTTAATTTTAGAATGAAGGAGAAAAGAGTTTGTTAACAAACAAAGCAGTGCTTTTGTACTCTGGGGCTTTCCAGATGGTGGCTCTTACGAGAGGTAAATCACTTACATGGTTGTGCTAATATCCACTGTACAGCTTGTAACCCACAGTGAGTTTTTGCAATAAATAAATTCCAGTGTTCTTCTGACTGCAGTCAGGATGGAGGCTTGCTAGTATCTGCACACCACGTGTGTTGCTGTACTGCTGTTAATTGTGGGCAGGAGTTGCTGGACAAGCTCAAGGCAAAGACCATGTATTCAGTATCTTGCAGCATTCGCATGCACTGTGGTCAGAACGGAATAATACTGGGAACGCTGTGTTTGAACCGAGCCTGACAGGAAGGAGTAACTGGGGTGAGCACTGAATTGCACTTGACCTGGAACATTTCTCAAGTACACAAGTAGGAGAAGGTAAATATTGAATGTAGGAGGCATTCTGGTCCTTTTACCTGAGCCCACGGTGTAGCAGGAAGCGGGAGAGGGGGTGGGATGGGGGGGGAGTTGCTCTTACTTTTTTGTGAATGCCTAAGGATCGGAGCATGCTCTGTCGAGCAGGATACAGAGCAGACTGCAGCTCTGTTCTGTGTCTGTTAAGGAAATGAGCCCCACCTCAGCTAAAATGGGCAAAACATCCTTGGTAAACAGAGCATTGGGCAGAGCTTACACAATTAGCAATTACTCCATGAAACCCAGGCTGGCCGCTGCCCAACTTTAACTGAACTTTTATCCTCCCACAGCATTTTGTTTAGAAACTATTTTTATTTTTAAACAATAATACTCACTAGCAACACCCATCCTGGAGGACATCAACTGCTCTGGCAGCCATCCTGACTCCTGCATATATTGGGAACAGCAAATGCCATCTCTTCTAACAGACACGATGCAAAACCAGTGACTATACATCTTCATTAATGAAAGGGAAACAAATTGCTCCTACAGTGCTGTATTGTTAAACTCAGGCCTACACAAAGGGCTCCTTACAGTTGTCATGACAATGTGTTCTTCATGATGGAAAGCGAATTATGTTGGAAAGCTGTCAATCAGGGAACAGGCTGAAGCCTGCAAAATTATCTCTGTCCTTTGGTTGGATTCAAACTGTGTGCCAAAGACAAAAAGTATTTTGCTGATTCTAGTTCTTGTGAGCAAGATTATGCCTTGGTTTTCTTTCAACACTTAATCTCATTTTTTAATTTGACAAAAAAAATTGAACCTTTAGTCCCCTGCTACTTCCAATAATGGCTTAAAGCAGCTCCTGGGGGTGGCCAGCAAGTGTTAGCAGAATAACTGCTTATTCGGTGGCAGTTCTGGAGTTCAGAGTAGCTGGGTACTCGCCTAGAGTTGCTTGACCACTGACAGTTCCCCAAATCAAGTACCTCCTACCTTTCCTGCCAGCATATTTTCTCCAGCATATTTTCTCCACAGGTTTTCTAGCACTATTAACTGACTGGTTACACTGTGAGTCCAGTTATACTGCAGCCCTGGTCACCTCCTTTTCAAGATAGAATCGAAAGGACCACGTATCAATAGGAGTGATATAGAGAAAACATGAGGGTAGAATTTATTTTTGTTTCATAATCCAATTACTTTGGATACACTGAATCAATGGGGCTATTCCAGCTCTGAGGATAAGGCCTGCTCATGTGAGTACGTGCTTGGAATCCCAAGCTCTGCCAATTCATCCTGGCATGACTGAAGAGATTCCTGCCTCCAGCTTTGTGACCGTTCTCCCGCTAGATGCTGCCAGACCAGCGGGAGGGTGCCTGGCTGGACCCTGTTCCTGTCCTGAGAATCCACGGTTTGATGTGGCAGAACAAGCTGCCATGAAGTTCGGTTTTTACAGAGCAGCAGGGCTCTGGGCTCCAATTCACAATCCTTGTTGGATTTTGACTTCAGCAGCTGAAAAGGTCACTGCTACCCCGCTATCCCTCATAACTCCAGCAAAAACTGTAATCAGAGCCTTCAATCTAATCACAGGGGGTTAAACTGTTCTGCAAAGCTGTGAGCAGGACGGATCTGTCAAAATCATTGCTTGGATCCAAGGTCAGTACAGTCAACTAGCCAATGTGTATTTATACACATAAACACCCATGCTTTTAAATACATTTCTGCTAGATAACTATGATCTCCTAGAGAGTGCTTGATTCCTGTCTGGTCCTAAAATTAAGTTGGTTTTGTCAGCAGTTTGTCTAATCATATACTGACAGCTATTCACACCAAGAGGAGTGGTAGCAGACCTGCATTGTGAGAAAAGTGATTTATTGCTTACATGTTATAAAGGAAGTTGCTCTGAAGAGTATTTATATTTATTATTTAAATGAGATCATCTGGATGTTTTTCTGAAGAATAGAATAATAAGAAAATTTTGAATGGGTACAATTCTGTGTTGGTGTTGAGGAGTATCTTGATTTATTTTTGTAGGAATGTATCAAGACCTAAACTATGGGTCTGATTTAGAAAAATAATTTAAGCTATTTTAAGAGTATAGTCTCAAAATCCCTACCCTTTGGGTGTAAAGCAGGCAAGTGTCTGAATTTACTGAGTAAAAAATGATGCCAGTAGATAACTGTTTGGAATTATTTTGACTGCAGCTAGCAAATATATCTCATCACTATGGTTGCAAAAACAAACACCCACCAAAGAACTGTATCTGACACAGAGAAAATAATTAAGGGAAACGGAACAATTTGCAGCCTATATTAAATTCTTCACATTCCCTCACACAAATCAGTAGTTAGAGGGGTGAACTCCGACAATGATGTGGATATTCTCTTTGAGTATTTGCCAATCTGACAGTAGCAAATAGGGTGAATGTTACTTAAAAATAGAAAGGAACTTGAGATGTGTCTCCCTACTCTGAACCACTCCAACCCACGTTGTTGATGATGGATGGGAGGAGGTGAAAATCACATCTCTGGATTTGGAGTATAGTTTTTCTTTTGAAACCAAATTGAAATTAATTTGGTTTTTACTTCTGGTTTGGATGTAGTTAAAGATAACAGAACTTTGCAAAAGAGGATAACAGAAGTTCCCCAAAGAGCTTTACTCTTAAGAGTTTTACCAATAGAAGTTTAATGGGATCAATCCATAGTTAAGTAAGTACTGCATTTCTATACCACTAACACAAATAATTATCTATACAATGCATTCATATATCTTTAACCACTAATACTTTAATTAAAAATATCATCAATTAAAAGAAGAAAATAAATTATTGAATGTACCCAGGTTTAGATATCCATAGATATCCTTTTAGGAATATAAAAGCAGTTTTTGCAGGAGGGGCCCAGGTCACATTGGAATAGCTGTTGTCCTTCCTCCCTTGATGATGTGTGGTGGAGCTGCTAAGCCATCAGCATTTAGAACCATCCTGCACATGTAATTGATGCTACATTTCCTGGGCATGGTTGATTGTAAATAGCCATTCAGCATCATCTCTTCCAGGACCTGAGGTGACCCTTCTTCCCTAGCAGGGCAATCTTGCAGAGAGGAGAAGCCAGTAAGAAATAGTACAGCTGTCCTGAAATTGTGCTACAGCTTTCAGTAATCCAAGCTCTTAAGATGAAGATGACACCCCTCTCCCACCCAAAAAAAAACCCCAAAGAAACCCAGAAAAGAAACCCCAACCCAGGCCAAGCACCCAAAAAACCCCCAGCTCTGTGGATAAGAATCTCAATCCTGAAATCTATTGTTTTCTGCTCAAGACTGAACTCAGTGGATCCTTGTTTACTTTGCCATGAGTGATACTATGAAGACAGGCTCTACCAGAAATTGTCATATCTTTCCTCTACCTCTGGGAAGATCCATTTTCTCTTAATAGTTCTGGAAGATGAGGCACATGCATGGGACATGCATCCCATTTGCTGCTAATATGTGCCAACCATATAGTACCTATAAAGCTTTAAAATACTGTATGATTTCTTTCTTCAGTAAAATGTGAGTGTTCCTTCTCCTCATCCCATCATTTATATGGAGAAACTGAATCAGAAATGCTGAAAGACATGTGGATCCATATCAGTAGAAGAGTTGATGGTCAAAAATTGATAGTATGCTGCTTATTCCAGACTATCCCGTTCAGAGGAAAACACTCGTTCTTAATGAAGCTTACACTGAAACCAAGTGATCTGTGCACACTTACAGAGGTAAGTAGAACTAAGTAATGCAATGATGCACTTAAAAAAAAAATTTGGCATCAGCTTATTCAAAACAAAAGGTACAGTTCCATATTTAAATTGCAGCTCATGGGTAGCCACAAACTTTACAGCAAATATTTCCTTGCTGGGAAAGGAGGGAGGATGTAGTTCTACCTTATGTCTTCTAAAGTATTTTGCACCAGAAAATCGGCTGATATAGATTGAAGTGAACAATTTTCAAGTAGTTTCTGTACTTTGCCTTTATATTTTAGAAAAGTAAATCACATAAATGCATTCCCCCCAAGTCAGCAGTAAGCGTGACATCATATAAAGGGAATGTACACAGTGCTGAAAGTGTCCTGCTGGTTTGTATTATCTTCTCTGGTCAGGCACATCCTGCGTAGCACTGGTTAAACTGTACCGGTTTGAAAATAGACAGATAGTGTGTTTCAACAAAGAGTGAACCAAGAGTTCATTACTGAGAAAAGCTTCCCTGCACCGAGCAAAGAGAGAGCTAAGCTCTTAGGAACATTTCAAAGGTGGTTGTGGAGTCATTCATCTTCAGGCAGAGGTTGGTCACTGCTCCTCTGGTACAAATTTAACCCCTCCACCTCCTCCAAAAGGCTAACACAATGAAGAGTAGAATGAGAGATAAGAGATGAAAGTTGTTATAACTAGTCTTTCTAAATGAGCTCTTTCATCCAGACAAATGTTGATGCATCTTCTCAAAACAGATTCAGAAACTGATGGGAACTAAGGAGAAACTGGGTCCTTATGCAAGGAGGTGAAAATAAATGTTATTATGTGTTCAAAACAAATCTTGGTCTCTGATAATGGAGATTCTCACAAGTTTTGTTTCTCTGGGACTTTGCTGGGGCTTCTCTGCAGCTGCTGTTACACTGATGTGAGCATAAACCCACCTATTTCTTGTTATTAGTTGGAAAAAGTTCTTTTTGTGAGGATAGATTTGAAAACCTCTATGCTGAGAAGGGTGTGTGGGCTGGCATTTCTTCCCTGCATGCACATTCAGCTTCTGATAGTGTAGGCTGCATCTGTAACTGTGGACCTGCTGTCAAATGAAAGGCAACTTCAATATGCTCTCCTTCCTGAAGTCCAGCAGCTATACAACCTCTTCTGTAATATATGTATGCTATAGAAGCTATAACCTACTTTTAATTTTATTTCCTGAGGTACTGTTTGGCTTATTACTGGAGAGAGCAAAGAGAACTTTCCATTAAGTCCCTTAGAGAACCCCTTCTTGAATCCTTTGGAAGAATAACTTTTTGAAAACATAATCTTATCCTAGATTTCTATTTCTTTGAGCAAAATTTTGAGCAACACAGTGTTTGTGTGTCTGTGGGTGATGAAGGTGACAACAGTTTAAAGGTGACTCGTTTAGTGTGTGTGTTACATCTCTACTTATTAAATTAAAATTGAGCTGATGTCCAGCTGCTGGTGACAATGAAGGCAGTAGTATCATTGTAGTTAAACAATGGGTGCTTTGAAAATCAGGGTCCTAAGGAAAATTAGAGAACAGGAAAAAACCCTAAACTTGTATTTGAGCTGTGTATTTACCGAGACATCTCAACCCACTACCAGGACATGTACTGAGCAGATGGGTTGGCAGAGACACGCAGACAGCTGGTTTTGTCTGGCATACAGGTGTTTAACTTGGCTGCTTGCAGAATATCTACTAGATTCCAGACTTTTTGAGGGGATCACCTTGTTTGAGAAAAAGTGGTGGCTGTCCATTCCTATAGCAAGTTCAGTGAATGAGCCAGAGTGACTATTTTCGCTTCCTCCCCGCTCACCTCTTTGCCACAATCCAAAACCCCCATTCACCTTCTGCCAGAGCTGGGTTTAGGTGGGAGAGAAAACGGTCTTTGCAGCTATGGCAGTGTGGTTTTCCCTCTTGTGGCAGAAACAGAAGATGGAGCAGAACCAGATGTTGCTGGTTCAGTATTCAAGCTATTGTTAATGTTTTGCCTTTCTTCATCGGATTCTTTGTTTGCTTGAGCCAGACTGACAAACATTATCTGAGCTCTGTGCACCTTTATTTGAAAGAATGTTTTCCAGTAGTTTCAAGAGAAGCTAGTGCTTGATTGTAAGTTTACTGGGATTCAGTGCTGGGAAATTTCTGGGGTTTTTCCAAAAGTTAGGCTGCAGAAATAGCTGTATAACATCAGCAAATCCAGTTTGTTCTTTTCCTAGTGAGCCCTAAAGTAAATGTACTTTATACACCGGCAATAGACGTCATCTGAGAATCTTCAACAATGGTGTCAGATGCACATGATTAATGAAATACTGTCTACTAGAACACTGTCAAACACAAACTTAGTATAAGCAGGTTACATAGTTTTGCCCTGAGAACAGTATTGTCACTGGTATACTTTTCTTCTGATGCAAAGTGTGGTTTCAGCTCAAGCAGTCTGGGCCTGCTGTTGAAGCCAAAATTCTCCTGCTGCATTTTTGTCTGGTATCCCAACCTGACCACTCTGTCAAGAGCAGTCACTTGGCTCCTTCTGCAACACCTGTCTTTCCTGTATGGAGTGAGATCTCTGAGAGGCTGGGCAACATCACTTACATTCAGATATCAATTTCTGACCATTGTAAAAAGACAAATATTAAACTGAATTTGTTGTCTTTAATCAAGTAATAGGAATATATGTAGAATATAACAAAGGCTGGTTTTCATTACTTTAAGTTATAAACTTTCAAAATGCTATTAAAATGCTCTTTCTAATACTGTGCTTTAGGAATGCAAGTTGTGCAGTCAACTTCCTGAACAGTGCATTGAAAATGTAATTCCTACCATCAGGATGCACTTGGTCTGATGAGCTTATTGCAAGAGTCTCTATTTGCTGTTAAAGAAACCAGTGTGAAGACTGAGCTTGTCAGCTTAATTTGAAGCAATATTTTATCTCTACTTGAGGTTGTAACAGCAGCAGTATTCAGTTAATAGGTAGCTCCTAATATATATATGTATGTGTGTTTGGGTGTGTATGATTAAATAAATACATAAATGAACATTCTGTATATCTATAGAAAGTTCATGCTGCACTAAAGTTGTCAGGTACTACAATTTAAAATAAAGCTACAGGAGAGTAGTGGAAGCCAATCTTAAGTACTCCATTCCTATGTGTATGCTTGGTTTTTTTAAAGATTTTTTTTTAGAAAGGAGGAGGTGTCAGATAGCTGTAGAATAAGGGAATGTGTTTATATTTGGGATGAGCAATCCTGTTATGCTATTTCCAAGTCTTCTTTAATGCAGCATGTTTTCATTATGTTTCAGAGAGATGGCAAAAAAGGAATAAAAAAAAATCAATGAAAACACAAACTGAGCCAAGTAAGAGTGAAATAAAAAATGGATCAAGAGAAGCCTGTGTGTAAAGAAGCAAAGTGGGAAAACGAAAATTTTAATGCAAGTAAGTATCTGTGCCAGTCTTTTTAGAGACTGCTCTGTTTCGGTGGAAGTTCAGTTAGTAGGAAACCAGGGTTATTAAAACTAAGAAAAGGGAGTCATTCTTTGCAAGTAATATGAATGTAACTGATGGAAGAAACAGGTCCGTGAACTGTAGTGAGTTTTATGTACACTACATATAGTATAGAGAACTTTGAACTGCTCTTTTAACTCTTAAATATCTTGGTGTCTACTGTACACCTGTAAATCATGACAGTTCTCCAGTTATGAAATGTGTAACTTAGTGGCTTTCTCCTAAAAAGGCAATTCTGATTTTATCTTAAGTGTTTGGCATGTTCATGTTCCTTCCCATGTGATGTGATTGACTAAAACCTTACCACTAAATGATGTGTGGTATCTCTCGACCTGTTATGCAACCGGCCTGAACATTAGCATATTTAGCCATGACACATCTGAGGTATTTCAGCATCTGCCTTGAGAACAGGCACGTAGCTGTAAAGGAAACACGGTGTTCAGGTTGTGTTTCAGACATCCACAGCACTTCCTCTGAATTAAGTGGTCTGTTTATATGACATGCTTAGTTACAGCCATGTCACTGGTTTTTATAGGGATGGTAGGTGTGAAGCGATTAGGTAGTAGCCTATGAATCCAGACCAGTCATTGGAATACCATATGGAACCTGAATGGGTGGTAAAGGTACTATACAAATGTATTTTTGTGAGGATGTATTGATTTTTGTTTAGTGAATGGCTGTTAGAATTGAAATTTGGAAAATAATACTGTGTGTGTGGACAAGTGATTTCCCAAGAGAGCAGTGCTGTTGTTAGGTCAGTGGCCTGCCTCCAGCCTGAAACTGTATGGGGTTCAGGAGTCAGCAAACCAGGGCTAAAAAAAAAATCATAATTGTAATTTGAAAGGCAAATTATGAAACTGCTGGCACCTTCTTTCCATTGCTGGCACTGGAGGCTTATCCCAGTGAAGTCCCTCAGAAGATCAGCATGCTGGAAAATGTACACCTCTGTGAGAGGGTTAGGAGAACCAGCTCCTGGCATCTTGGAGGAGTTTGCAGGAGTCTGTCACAGCCAGAGCTTGTAGTCTCAGCCTGAGGTAAATCAGAAAAGCTTGCTCCTGCACAGTCATTTTGTTGAGTGGCTATAAATCAGATTTTGTAGTCATGCCAGCTAACAAGTGTGACAGTCAGCTATCTTAAAAGAGGAGTGCCAGCTTCACTGTCCTCAGTCCTGGGAGGCTCTTATGGAAGAGATGGTGTCTGCTCCACCCTCCCTTCTGGAGTACTGCAGCTCCCTGTAGACCCCTAACTGATGGCTGGATGCCACGAGTTCTACTTCTGAACGTGTCATTACTGCTGTTTGACTGTAGTGACTGATTTATTATGCGAGTCTGTGGTTGTACTGTAATCAAAAGCCCATATGGCTTGAGGGAGGAGGATAGGGCATCTGTCGTTAAGGTAGGGTGGATTTGAACGCTTAGGTGTTGAGTTGTCGTCGAAAATATTTGGCTTTCCTTTAATACACTATACAGTAGATTGTCATCTTTAAGCAAAAAACCTGATACTGAATTAGAAGATTTTGTTGTATATTAGAGAAACTCAAAAGACTAAAAGTAGAGAATAAAAGGGCAATCATATAGAAAGTGATAACTGAAACAAGAGCCAAGTTAAATTATGATCTGTTTTCTGGCCAAAGAAAGCCAGTCTCTGCTGGACCTAAACTGCTGACTCCTCTCCCAAGGCTCACAGACCAGCACATGGGAGCTCTAAGGTGGAAATTTACATTTAAT
The DNA here is from genome assembly GCA_013399135.1 of Heliornis fulica. Taxonomy (NCBI): domain Eukaryota; kingdom Metazoa; phylum Chordata; class Aves; order Gruiformes; family Heliornithidae; genus Heliornis; species Heliornis fulica. Next base: position 457,454 of record VXBZ01012308.1, read on the forward strand.
TATGGGGTTTTTTGCTTAGTGACTGTATTACTCCAACCTGATTGATTTCAGCATTCAGTATTTTAATGCTGCTTCTCAATAAAATACAAGAACACAGTCAATCTGTCACAAAAAAAACAATAGAAATATCACTTCCATTTAATGACATATGACATTCCTAGTGATTGACATAGATGAAACAGGTCCTTTGCAATATACTTGACCCATGAAGACTTAATTTTGTCTCCACAATAGACACATGAAAAATCTACCAAATATTAGTCATTAACTGGTGTACAACTATGATCTTAACTCTTGATTTGGAATCCATTCATCAATGAATTTGTGCTAATAGAGAATTTTTGTGTTTGCACGTTTTTTTCGGTGAAGTGACACATGATTTAATTTCCTTAGAAAATAAGAATGGCCTTACAGCCCATGGATCTATCTAGTCCAACATCCTGTCTCCAAAAGTAGAGCATCACAGACAAATCTGTCATGAAGCAATGCAACCAGCAAGTCAAGGGAGGGATTTTCTCCCTCTGCACTCATGAAACCCCACCTGCAGTAGTGCATCCAGCTCAGGGGTACGAGAAAAGCCTGGACTGTTAGAGCAAGTCTAGAGACAAAGAGAATGATCAGAGGACTGGAGCACCTCCAGGCTGAACAACCCCAACTCTTCTTAAAAAGAGTTAAAGCAGCTAGAGAAAATCCAGGAGTGTTGAGAACATTACTACTTCAAGAGCTACATCACCAAACATTGGTGTGTCCAGTTTTAAAAACAGGTATCAGGGAATACAAAGAACAGAGCACACACATATGATACTTCTGCCACGTGGTGTCCTGTGTTTCAGCTATTTTTAGCTCAAGGGATTTCCCAAAATTGTGGTGTGGTTTTTTTGTTTGTTTTTTTTTCTGTAGAGGAACCCTTAGGGATTTATCTTCCAGGTACGTGTTCATACTTGTCGCAAACTCACATTAAGTTTTTGCATCCATATTATCCTTAAAAAATGCTTCAGTATTGCCTGTTGCATGAAAAATATCTACAGTTGTAAACCTGGCTCTTTGTGTCTTCATTTATTTGTGCCTGGTTCTTGTGTCGAGACAGCAGCAGTCATATTTTATCTATCTCCTTTATGTCATTAATGCTTTTGCAGCCTTCTCTTCTTTAGCCAAATTTATTCTGAGACACATTATTTGAGTGCTTTCTAAAGAAAAAAAGGTGATAGTTTTGGCCTTACTTTGAAAAGCTTGGAGCATAATAAGACTTTAATATCCTTATTATATAATTAAACATGTAGTCTTCAGAAAGCACAGAGCTTGTTTCTGGATATAGAATTTACCTGGAATCTTGGGTCCAAACAGGCATCTGTACTTGAATATGTGTACTTGAATATGTACTTGAATATGAAAAAAAACTATTTCCAAGGTCTGTTCATTGACACATACAAATCTTTTAACAAAATTTGCTTTCAGCTGAATTGGTTTCTCCCTTGAATAAATGTTACATGCATTTTAAACCTCCAGCATTAAATAGAAATGTAATGCAGACTGTGGACATTATGCTTGGGATAGCTATGTAGTAAATATTGGTTAACATGTGGTTTATGCAGCTCTCTATTAACCTACATGTAATGGGGAAAAAATAAAATCTTTAATATATTCATAATATTCCACAGAATGGTTTGGAATAGGAAAACTTCATATTATTCTAATCAATTCTAAAAGTTTTCTTCTGTAATCTCTTTGCTGCTGCTGAGCCCTCTTGGCAAAACCGTGTCTATTACCACTTCCTATATCTTTTAATGTTCTTTTTTTGCTGTCTCTGTTTCTCGTTTTGGTTTTTGTTTTTTTTCAAGCAAAACTAAATTTTATCATTTTATTTGCTTAAATAGATTTTCTTCACTGCAGTCATTTCTTCAGAGCCGAAACATTCAAGCTAGGTTTACCTGGTTAGCTTATTTAAGAATAATACTTTAGAGGGTGGAGTGAGGAGTCTGGCAGGCTAATTTTACTGAATTTCCACAGCAAATCACAGCTTTGACTAGACCTTGACCAGCCCTTAGCAGGCCAATTGAGGACTGGTTTGGGGTATGTCTACATTACTCTATGAATGTGTGCTTGGATAGATTTTCTGTCGCTTTTTGAAAGTCTGGTCTTTGTTTTATAGAGCTCACATTTCTTCAGTTATGAAAACAGAAGAAAATGATCTATTGTTTACCTTGCCTCTTCACATGCCAAACATCTCAATCTGAAATAATTTCTGTATTGTAATGACTCATTCAGTCAAAGAAACTTAATGTACTTTACTCACATGAATGTTTTAACCATCATAATATGTTTGTGAACTATTCAAGTGTTATTAACCCCATTTTACACCTGAAAAACACAGAGATAAAAGAGACCAGAAACAACACTTTTGAAAATGACCTTTAAAAAAAACATAAGTACAAAAATTCAGGAGCCACTGTGTGAATTTGGCTGTTAGTCATTTTGCCAGTGTTACCTGGGAAAATTAGCAATTTTGGCAACACATCTTCCAAATCTTGCTTTTCAACTTTACATGCACATTAAATTTCTTGTTTTGTAACAGAAATAACTGTATCCTTTACTTCACTAACGGTCAGATTTACCAAGAATAAATAATATAATACTGACTTCATCGTGCTGGTAAGCACTATGCTCCCGCCACTTATTTAATAGTGATGTTATTTATAGAAAGCTCCCTCATGTGATGTTGCTGCCAGTAATACAGATGTCCCTTGAACGTGCTCTATTTTACATAAAGGTGAAAGGCTAAGAAAAATATGAAAGAATCCACCTTTAATATTTGAATTCAACAATAACAAGCAGGGTGTGGCCACTCTGAAACCATGGCTGGTCGGATGCTTGGGAGAAGGGAAGGGTGGGAAAGCTTGCTGCTCACCAGTTCCACAGTCTTGTTCATAAAAACACATCCGACACCAGCGATTGTGGCCTGAAAGATACGGTGAGAGTGGGTGGTGCTTTCAGTTAGCGTGATGAATCGAGTGTCTTGCTTGTACTTGGAAGGCGGCCACGGAATAAGCAGCTTTATGGGTGTCATGTCCCTAATGGGGAATGAAGTTGTGGATGAAAACTGAAGAACTGGTGCCTATGTGGTTAAAAAGGGAAAAAACAGTTACCTTCTTCAGGCTGCTCGTTCTCCCACCCTGAGGAGACTGTGAGGCTCTTGACATAGAGCTTATCCTGAAAGCTGCTGCTTCATGCTCAATTGCCTGTGCCTAAACCGGACACAGCGCTATTTGCAGTGTTTAAAATGAGACTTACAGGCTGCTGGTTACAGGAAAAGCTGTCTCTCCCATTTGACAGTGGTTTGATAGTAAATGCAATTCACAGGAACGTGGGCAGGACAGAGACAGGAAAATGCACGTTTTACACATGGATAATCCTCCCTTGAATAACGTCAAGGTTTTTGTTGTTTGGCTTTGGTTATTGATGTTTTGTAGGGGTTTTTTGGTTTGTTTGGGATTTTTACTTACAAAATAACAACGTGAAGTTTGTGTGAAATGAAACTTTAAGGCTCTAAGATAAATAATATGTATTTATCTGACATCAGCTTTGTAGAAGCTTGAGGCATCCTAGCCCTGGGGGAAAAAAAAAAATTACATATATTTCCACCCATAACAGGCTACCAGTAACCTGCAGCCATCCTGAACTGCTTTCCAACATATGAGGTCACCTGGAACAGGCACTTGATTTTTTTATTCTACTTTTATTAGTTTTATTCATTTAGTTCTGATTCAAGAGGAGTTAGAATCTAAGAAAAAAACTGTTGTTGCTTTATAAAATCACAACCAAAGTGCTTTGATATTCCTAAAGACTCTACCAAATAACTTCCACTCTGTCTTACCTAGTATGAGGAAATTTATTTTGAGAATAGGGAGCAATTTTCAGAGTGTATAGCACGGTTGAGTGTCTGCCATAAAACAGACTATTCACCCCTCCAAAAACGATACAAGCAGGTTGAAGTGAGCCTAGTATTACGACAGATTTTGTCTGGGCTCATTCAGCACATAGAAAAATATTGAACCTCATTTCTTCACATGCTGACACCACAAAGCCACTTCATTTATTTTTCCTGATGTGGTGCTGTGTTGTTCGATAGTGCATGTAGTCTCCCCTGACTCTGAAACAAGCTGGTAAGATTGAGCAAAACTCTTTCATTTTCACAGTTACAAGGAAAAATGAGATCATAAAAGAGAAAGGTGAGTACCAAATAATGATTGCTTCCCTGTGCAGCAACATCAAGTACACCTGAGGTAAATTACTCTGTTAAGGGTTACAAGCCAGATACTACACAGCTATTTCTGCTTCTTTCTCTACCTTACACAAGTAGTCAAAATAAAATAAGCCTCCTGCCATAAATTGTCACCTAGTCATGGGCTGTCAACTTGCGAAAATCAGCAGTGCCCCATCTGTGTCATCTTCTAGTTGAAGCAGGATAAGATCGACCCCCTTTCCAGAGACAAGTAGCACTAAGAAACTTACTGGGAAACTAAATATTACAACTTTTTGTTCCTACAGCTCCCAGTAGGGAAACAAACTGAAACCAAAAGACAGACCTGCAGCCAGCTTGAGAGGTTTACAGCAGTTCTGGACTGACAGGTAAGTGCAGGGTATAAAACCTATGGAACATATTGCTGTCTTAGACAGGAGCCAGGCTTTGCTTGAAGAGACCCATTTCCCAGTTCGATACTAGTGGAACTATGAAGGTAAAAAGAGAACAAGTTGCTTTTGACAACACTCAAAAGATGCAAACAGTTTAGCTGACCACTCTTTTTTGTCTCTGTGCTTCTCTTCAGCCTGGCACCCACGTTAGCAGCTGGGAGCCAAGCAAACCTTTCCTTAAACTGATCCAACATCATATATACTTCTATCAGTTTGTTCAAATTGCTGCATAAGCAGTACCTGAGAAAATAAGTAGAAACACATCTGAAATGAAAATACATCAAAAGTAGGAGAGTTCAGGAAATACTGAGGATCCTGATAAATTACAAGAAGACCTGCAAGCAGAAGTAACTTCATCATACATGTGGGACCACCAGGGCTGCCCTTTCTAATCGAGTCTCTTTGAAGGTGTTAGCCAATAATTTCTAAGATTACTGCTCTTATTCTTGTCAAGGGCTAACTGCAGAACGAGTTCACAGTTCCCCTGAACTTACAGCTACCAAAGCAAAGGCTGTTTCAAATGTATCTCATCAGAACCGGGACCCTTGCTTGCCTGTGACTGACTCATCCCAGTGGTGTGGAATTACACATCTTCTCTTATATCTTTTACCACCTTCTGTGAACCAAGCTGTTTGCAGATACTAAGGTGTCTCAAAACTGATTTCTACAAGAGTGCCAGTGAAATGGGACCACTTAAATGATTGTAGAAACTTAAGCAAGAGGGAGAGGAGATGGGTAACCACTGATAACTGAAATCTAACCTATTGTTAATCAGCCCTGAGGTACTGTGAGTCACAGCACATCAGGGGTGCAACCATGGGCCTCAGGACATCTGAGCCTAGTTTTCTGCTCTACCACAGGTTTCATTCTCTGAAGCTGGGTAAGTAATTTGATTTCTTTTAGCCATCTCCAAACATGACCCCATTGTCTCTCTATATGAAAAGCTTCTAAAAGGTGGTGGTCACTACAGCACCCGAGCTCTGTACAGCCTGATTAGACACAGGGTCCCTTGCACACCATCATCTGGCAAACACCATAACACAGTTCATAAATAACTATGTTTAACAATAGCCCTTTTCTTCAGTTCCCAAGGAGAGGACATAACATATTGTGTTAAAGGAACAACTCTCACGTGGTAATATTAAAAATGTTCTGATCTGCTCTCTAGCCATCCCAGAAGTCAGATGAAATTGTAAAATTCCTTTCAGCAAGTTGGTGTGACTTTAACATGAGTTCAGGTCTGAGCTTGGACAAGCTTCCTCTGAAGAGAGTTCCTTTGAACAACTGTGGTGTGAAATGAACTTTAAATGATCGTGGGTCTTTCAGGGTTTCAGGTTTTGTTCCATTATTTACCAATGCCTTTTGGCTTGCTAGAAGCCTTTCTAGCTTGAATTCGTAATTTGGGAGGGAAGTAAATATTCAGCCATTGCAAATACATTAATGTAAGGTGATTAATTGCATCTGCACTGCAAAATGACAGCAATGACTCCCTGAACTGTCCAAGCCCAGGGAACTGTTTCTGTCAAATACTTATGTCATGACTGGACACATGCTCAAACCAAGATCTTTGTTTAGTAAATATTGAATATTCCCTAGTCCTTTATATCCTGTCGTCATTTCCTTTGTACAGCTTGCAGCTGTAGTTTCAAGCCAATGTACAAAAGTTTCTGGTCAGGGAGTGTTTCGTAAGTGTGTTTAACCATGCAAGAGGGATCTCTTCTGATGGCATTTCCTCTCAGCAAAGCTCTCCGCATTCCGCAGCCTGCATCCAAACCAATCTATACCGACATCTTCTGAGGGCAAGTCATCATCAGTAGAGTCATTCATGATTCATTTAAGAAGTATGAATATACCGTAATACATGTATATATAAATATAAATATGCCTATAAATATATATATTTAAATGTAGGGAACTTGGCTGCCATGTAGTCAGTTTGTGGCTTTGGAGAACCACAGGCTCTAGGGTGGACATGATCATTACATTACCTGTTTTCTCAACGTTTAAGAAGAGGCAGCACAAAATGCTGTGGGCTCAACAACACAGTGCCCAACACTAAAGCAGTTTATCAGGTAGACCCCTGTCTCTCCCCAGGGGAGGTGGTGGGAGGTGGAAGGGACATTGGCTAAGTGGTCACAGGGCTCTGTGTGTTGAAGAGAGTGGGAGAGGCAAAAACTCTGTAGTGGTGAAGCCTTGTGAAAGGGGTGTACACTGAGCTGTGTGAAACCAGGACAGGGTAGGAGGACTCTCTACCTTGGGTCTTCACAGCACTTGCTCCATGGTCATGCCTTGATATGGGTTGGTTTTCAGTCCAGAGAGGCAGTATCCCAGTGTGGTGTTGTCTGGTTTGAGTTGTGGGCAGAGCGCAACAGTTTTGGATTGAAATTTTCCATTTTTTCCCCATTTTTTCTTTTTATTGAAATAGATTAGAAGAAATTTATGATTTTTTTGTTTGTTTTGTTATATTGTCCTTCTCCCCTATGTGTCTGCTCTCTGAGTTGAATGTGCAAGTGATTAACACAAAGCAAGAGTTAATTAATTGAATAGTAAACATCTGTGTTAGGGCTGCTGCCCCGCTCAGTTCTGACTTTCTGAGCTCTGCCAGAGGGCTTTGGTTGTGTAGGGCTAGACAGGAGAGGAATTTGGATGGTAACTATATGTCTCTAAGATATGTCTCTAAGTCAGGAAATACATTGAAACTGTGAGCACACTCGAGCCTGCTACTGAGTAGCTCTTACAAGGCAGCCAGGTTCTGTGCAGTAGCCTGAGGTGGAAAGTGCACTATTATTTTCACTTTCTCTGCCTAGTAGAATTTTTATGTGCTTCAAAGCCACAGGGCAAAACCTGAAAATTTTGGAAATATTGAAACTCAGCACTCCCTGGGAGTTATTCTATAAATGATGCCAGAAAGGCCACAGGGGAAATAAAAAAAAAAAATAAAATAAAAAAAAAAAAAACCAATCCCAAACCTAAACACAAAACACAACCCCAAAAATTAATATGAAATAGAAAAAATACTCAATTCTCAGGAAGGACACCCAGCCTTGGTGTAGCAATCCTGCAATCCTGAACAGGTAATACTCAGGGGACAGCATCCTATTTTCTCCCCTTATCAACTCAGACTGTTGGGATCCTTCCAGAGATGATTTTTTTCTGGTTCTAAAAGAAAGGGAGCAGCACAAACTTTCTTGAATATGGAAGACTGAAATTGAAATGACTTGACAGGGTAACAAGAGACAGATCATAGAATCACAGAATGTTCAGGGCTGGAAGGGACACTGAAAGATCATCTGGTCCAACCCCCCCTGTCTGAGCAGGATCACCTAGAATAGATCACACAGGAACATGTCCAGATTGGTCTTGAATGTCTCCAGAGAAGGAGACTCCACAACCTCTCTGGGCAGCCTGTCCCAGGGCTCCATCACCCTCACAGCATCACACTACTGGAAGCAATATGTTTGCATAGTCTGGTGTATCAATCCAATGATTAGCTCATTCAATTTCAAATTAACCTCATTAGGCTTTGTAAATGTAAAACCTCTTTTGAAAAATTACTTCTGAACCACTCTTTACTCTGGAGAAATGGCTGGAATTTGACCTTTTTTATTAGCTTTAATTTTTCCCCTTTTACTTTAATTCATTATGATGTTGCCAATAAATACAATAATCTGTGTCTTCTGCCAAAATACTTCTTAAAATGTTATCTGTCTTCCAGGAGGAGTGGGGAGGGAATTTAGGGTTTTTTGTTTAGAAATGAATTGAATTAAAAAAAATAAACCGAAGATGACATAGAACATGTACTTTATGGTTAGACAATGTTAGAGGTTATACTAATAGTTAAAAAATAAGTATGATTGGTCTTTCATGCAAAACGGTTCTTGCCAATTCATTTACACTGCTAATTATCTTGCAAAACTCAAACTGTTCCCTGACGACTGAGATCCAGGACCACAGCCCGCAGCTCCAGCCGTATCTGCATGTGGGAATTGCATCACCATGTTCTCCCAGGTGCTACAAACAACTGGGTCAGCAGCTCCCTTGGGAGCTCCAGCTTAGACGTGGCTCTGTGGGAGCTGGACAGCTTTAGCATAGCTCACAGCACACACCACCCAGGGACCGGGATCCAGACAGATCATGAGTAGGAGCAGATCCATATAATGGCTCTTCTGCTCCACAGTTCCCCAAGGCTGTCTTGGGCACACGAGTCAGCACTGTCTCTGTCTTTAAGGCATCAGCATCCTGTATGCTCTTTCAGCAAGGAACATGTAAGACTTTTGCATTCAGCCTTGTGATGTGTGGTAATGAGCATACCTCACTGACATCTCCAGAATTAAATATTGCCAGTGTAGGAAGGGTAGCTCTAACAGCAGATTTTTGGGGAGTATTTTTTCTTAAGGCACTATAGGTCGATCTCTTCCTGTGCTATCTGGCTCTCCCACCTGACCCAGCTGCACTAGCAGGGCTGTGTTTTGCTTGCAAGGTTCAAGGTTAGCCTGAGGTTGGGCTCAGACCATGGTTAAGAAATGCAAACACGTAAAAGGCATGTGGTGTGAATGCATTTGGGAAATGCCATATGGTGTTCTTCCTCCTCCCTGTCCCTGCTAGCGAAAGCCCACTGGTATTTTTTGCAGTGAATCCTCTAGGAGACAACAGATAACACCAGACAAAACCACAACATAGCAAGGTTCAAGCTCAGATGAGAGTCTGTGCCTCATCTGAAAGCCATAATTGGGCAAAGCTTAAGTGGGACTGGTGTTCACAGACTTATTTTTCTGCCTGTCTTGTGTGAGTCATGAAAAGAAGCATCATCTCAGGTTTCTCAGAGATGCACCCAGGCTGCTTTAACCTCTCTATAGTGGCTCTTAGGATAGTCCATATTGCATAGTAGAGATACCTGTTCTGGCTCCCAGCAAGCTTTCTGCAGAGCCAGAAGCAATACAGCTGTGTCAGTGGTGATTTGCATAAGACTAATTAGTGTGTGCTGGTATGTCTGCCCAGCCATGCCCTGGGCTCACAGCCCTGCTGCTTTGTTCAGGCACACGGGGATAACTCTCAAGCAGTTCTGCCTTGTGGAGCACAAAGCTTTGCTGCCCTCGTGCATTCTTAGAATTTCTTCTCACTTCAGTTTCTGCAAGTTTCAGATAATTGTTGCCTTTCATTTTGACAGGAGACAAACTCGCATCCTTCCCACCCAAGAAGTCAGCCCTCACTGCTGCTAGCAGAGCTGACTTTTGGTCATTCCATGAAAGAGCTGGGCATCTCCCAACAACTCAGTTTCTGATAAGAGACCAACATTCATCAGTCAGGTATGGTGCAGTGCTTGTGTTCTTGCTGTGTTCCCTGTGCAGCATGTCACTGGCTGGACAGTACTCCATGCTTGTACATTTTCCTTTGAAGAGCAGGGCACCCCTCTGCAGATCTAAAAGTTTAATTTACCATTTTTATTTGGTTTCTCTTGCCTGAAAATTCCCCTAGTGAAAGCAGTGCTTGCTCTTACTCCCAGCTTTCCCCAGTGCATTTATGTTGAACTTCTTGACACCCTGGTGCATGTGGGTAAGTTGCAGAGGTGACAAATAGCCATGTAAGTCAAGGTTAAAATTTCTCTTTGTACAGACAGCACCTAAGGTAAAGCTCACCCACCCTTTTTTCCTTCATTCATCTCTTGCTGCTGCTTTTCTTTTCACACCTTCAGGTACAGCTCTGCGAGAAACTGGTTTTGGTGTTGATGTAGACTCTAAGAGTCTGCATTTGGTCTCACTCCCACTCTGCGTTTCTGTTTCTTTAGCTGTGATCCTACAACTGTGTGTGGGCTTGTGTTAGAAACTGAATTGCTGACAAGGTACAACAGCTCTAAAGATGGAGATGAGACAGGAAGGAAGAGAACTAAAACTTGTTAAATTCACATCAGTGAGTTCTTTTGGAGGACACGGAACATCCCCTTCAATCATCTCAAGATGATGGAGTGGAACGCCTTCCTTGTGAGGACAGGCTGAGGGAGCTGGGTCTCTTTAGCTTGGAGAAGAGGAAACTGAGGGGTGACCTCATTATGTTTATAAATATGTTAAAGGTGAGTGTCAGAAGGATGGATCCAGGCTCTTCTCAGTGATGGCCAGTGATAAGACAAGGGGCAATGGGTCCAAGGTGGAGCACAGAAGATCCATGTGAATGTAAGGAAAAACTTTTTCCCTGTGAGGGTGACAGAGCCCTGGGACAGGCTGCCCAGAGAGGTTGTGGAGTGTCCTCTGGAGACAATCAGGACCAATCTGGACATGTTCCTGTGTGATTTAATCCAGGTGATCCTGCTTTGGCAGGGGGGTTGGACCCTATGATCTTTTGAGGTTCCTCCCAACTCCTGACATTCTGTGATTCTGTGACACACCTTCCCTCTCTTGATGCATGGTTTCTCCCCCTGAGATCATGTTTCTTGTTGTCAGCCCTTCACCTCCAGCGTGTACAGGTAGCTGCTGTATAATGGAGCAAACTCTTCAGTCTTTGTCTTGTACATCTTTTCACCAGAGCAGAGCAAAGTCCACTTGTACTACTGGAGCATGCAGGATGTGGAAAATGCACAGCAGTCAAGTTAAGCCAATTGCAGTTGTGAGTTGTAAGGATGATGTGTTAACAGGGCTTTTCAGGGAAGTGACTTGGCCTGACTGTTCAGGGGATGCTGGGTGGTATAACGACAGAATTTTCACATGGTCAGAATCACATTACATCATTTGTTAGTATATAGAATATCACAAGGGAGTTCTACTTTATTTAACATAGTAACAATGAGCAGCTGGCTGCATTACAGCCCTCTGTGTCAGCGAGGATACAGTCAAAATATATTAGTCTAGCTTAAAACATTCGAATTACATTTTTGTAGGTTGGCCAGTATGCGCCGTGAATGAGCAAAACGAGGAAAAGACAATTCAATAGTGGAAATAAAATGTCAAAGTTAATGAAAGCCTGAGCACTCTGCACAAGAAATGTTGGCATGGAAAGTGTTAGAGGGATTGAACCTGTTCAAGGGGCATAAATTATAATGGTCTCTGGTTTCCAAGACTGCTCTGTTGCCTAATAGGACTATAGGCCAAGAGTTACATGTGATACATACGATGTTTATATCACTGTTCTGATAAAATTACGATTTTACTTGCCTGAAAATTCCAGTGTTAAAACTGTCAGCTATTAGCTCCTTCCGTGCCTCTGTGAGTTTAGTAGGGATGATTGATCACTCCAGCTACTGGCATTGCTGGTCTGTTCAGGACTCTGCACCACTCTCCTCCCTTCCCCCCAGCCATGTTGGAGACCAGCATTGCCGCTGCAGCGAGGACCCTGGACTTCTCTGCCGACATTGATAAGAATAACACAGAAAAGTCCAGAACCATCTGCACGCTCCCTAACACTGCATGATGTGTCACAGAGGCTGGTACGTGCAGTCACAGCCTCTGTAATGGCTCACAGACCGTGCTACATCAGCCTCTTCTTTCTCATTTATTCCTGCATGGATTTCAGCATGTTTCCTAATATTTTCTGAGTCTCAGCTCACCGACTAGAGAATTAGGTTTAAGCATGATTTACTCATGTGTTTTGACAGATGGAAAGAGTTCTGTGATCTATTCCACAGCAAAATATAAATACTATGCATAAAATCCCATTCTTGTGGGGTTTTTAGTGGTTTACGTAAGTATATACAGTATTATACGAGTTGATAATAGGAAGGGAACTTAGACATCATTTCTTGCCAGTTTGTAGTGTTGCTCACAGACCTTTTCAGAGTGGTTTTGTAGTTTTACAAGCTGAGAAGGATATTGTGTTCCCACCACTCCTATAAAAGAATTTTCTGTGACACTAAAACATGGGATTGACAGGAAACTTTCTCCGATGAGTGGCCTGATTATTTTTTAAAGTATGAATATTAACACCTTGGCATTTGCATTTCTCTAACAGCCAACAGAATGACTCTGTCTTTAGCACTTCCTGCTCATAGGCACACGTAGACATATTCAGGGTGTCCAGTCTTACTGTGGCTGTTTCTTTAGGCATTGGCTGTTTTCATGGCTTTTCTCAGAACATCCTCCAGCTCACCTGTTGTTCTGCTTTGGAGACAGATGGTTGAACTGAAGGAAAGGTTTTCCAGATATGCTTTACAAACTACTGCGTGAACAACCAACTGGGGTTTCATTACGCAGTTAAAACTTTCTCATACTCAAATGCCCAGACGAAAGGGGATTCAGAATTGGGAAGGGAAAACAAGGAAAGGAAGATGCAACAGTAGTCTTGGAGTATCACCTTCAAAGGAGGTTTTCAACAAGATATCGTGCTTTAAGGTTGAAATTAGGAAAAGGAAGGAACGATATTTTCATTTATTTTGTTTCTTCAGAAACAGTTTTCTGATCTGTGAAAGACACCGAGAGAAAAATGCTCTCCTCAGCCCCAGCTGAAGTGAAACACAATTAATATTTATAGTTCCTCTGAAAGAAATGGGAAGAGACTGCCATTGTCTCACCTCTTACAGTCAGTGAGGACTGAAGGGGGGTGAAATCTGCCCAGTGCAGAGACTCTCTGTTGCCTGGGTCCATAACTGGAAAACATGGCTGGAAAACATGAAATGCAAAGGTCCTGCCAACCTTCGGCAAGAAAACCACGTTCCACCTTTCAAGCAAGAGACCTTGAAACACAGAGCTGCTATTCTTAAACACAGCTCCTAGAGGAGAGGTGTTAAAATGGTTTATTTAGCTAACACAAACAAGACAAGTCTGCATGAAGGACGGTGCCCACTACCTGTGGCATCCTGGCTGAGCAGCAGATGGTAGGAGACACACGTGATGCCTGCTCCGGGACAGAAGAAAACAGAAAGTTGACTGCTGGGCCTCTTGATTGGAGCAAGTGAATTAGAATAAGAGATGTGGCATTTCATGTTGCCTCGAACAATTAGAATGACAAACACATAGAGGACACAAATGCAGTAAAAATTTTATTGTCTTCAGAATAACAGAGAGGGGGATTTATTATGGGTTTTGTGTGACAGCAAATGATGTAATTAAGACTGCACTGTAATAACAATTGTGACAAGAGCTATTTTTAAGGCCCTCAAACTCCTTGACGAATCCTTTTAAGCTTCCTTGCTTCCTGCAACAGATGATTAAAAAAAGTCATTTTCGCAAGCCCTTATTAAGCGTGTTAAAACAAAAAGAAACCCAACTCCAAACGAACAAAGCCCACAAAACTGTAGAAAATTGAATAAAACGCATATCCTGACCCAGGTTTTATCATGTGACAAAAATAGGTTAAGAAACACCACAGTAGGGTTCAATGGAAAAAAGTGCCTCATACGTAGCAATTTCTATGCTTGCTTTGTTTGGATAAAGGATAGCTTAACACAGTTTTTTCCTTAAATTTATGCATCCTAAATATCCCTAGATGTTCCAGCCCTGAAGAACTAACACTTGCTTGATAATTCCCTTTTTAACAATTTAGCATTGCCATTATATGAAGGCTTTGATGTATCACTTCAAAAAGTCGGTCGCTCTTTGCTGAAGTGACTGTTTTGCTCTACAGGGATGAAGTAAAGCATGTGCTTAATTGCTGTGCTGATTCCGTGCCTGAGGCAGTTTATCTGTGTGCAGGATTCCTGGACAGTGCAGTATCACTATGGACATTTTGGTTGAGGCACCCTGGTGCTCAGCAAGGGTTGATACCAGGTGGGGTCTCACATCTGCTGGGAGGATACACAGCACCTAGAGCTGTCGTGCTAATGGTCTGCAAGGAAAGCGTTTCATAACCCAGACTATCTTGAGCCTTCTTGCTCTCATTGAGTATTTTCAAGACAGCAAAAGTTTAGTTTATTTTTTGAAAGAGACAGCACAAGTATAAACCAGAGCATAACTTTTTATTATTTGTAAATGTTACATGTTTCTTTGCTGAAGAGCAGTATCAACACTTCACCCAGGCTATTTGTATTTAGTGCTGCGAAGGGAAAACGATCCATCTTCCCTGTGCAGAGAGCATTACGTCACGAAGGGATGGAAACAAAGAGCTCTGAGGGACTGGGATAGGCAAAATTCCCTCCTTCCACAGGAAATGGGTGAAACCTTGCTTGAAATTATTATTCAGACGTTTTGTGCTGTGAAGGAAATGTCTCCCGATAGCACAAGCTATTGGTTTCCTGTTGTGAACTAACAGTTTTGGCATAACCAAGAATGGACAGGAAGGGCAAATGATTGGGGGTCGTTTGAAGAACTTGTTTAATGAAAAGACCAGCCCAAGTAAAAGGGAAGAAATTTGGCCTGAAAAAAATGAGAAATGAAAAAGGGGAGAGGAGAGGGGAAAAAAAGGGGGATCAGATGCCGATTGCTACAGTATCTTTGTGGAAATAAATAACAACAAAAAAAACCCAACCTAAAACCCATGTAAAGTTTTAGCAGGGTTAGCAGAAAGCCAGGGACCTTGTTGCTGGGCAGGAAGTATCACAGGGAGAGAAAGCCTTTTGTGTCCTACCTAATTAAGAGCCTGATTCAACAAATATATATCCGGCTTCTACACTGAGGAAAGCAATTTTTGGAAGTTTTCAGAGATGCGGAATTGCGGGCATTCTTCAAGCAGGACTTTATAACTGACACACTTTCAAGTGCTATTTCTCAACCATGGTGTATAAATAGCACTGCCAGCAGGTCCTGAAACCAACTTAGTGTCGGGCCATCTGACTGCTTGTCTTTCCGGAGCAAAGCCAGGGAAAGGCCCACCCAACATTTTTCTACCTCAGATCTTCTACTGCAAGAGCAGAAAGGAGGTGGCTTCCCCTTGTCTTTTCCTGAGGTCTTCAGGGATCTGTGCCACTGCCATGGGCTTTGCTAATGTGGTGCAGGACCGTGCTCACTTTATCATTGTCTTGGTCATTTTGGGTCCTGTTGTATCAAGCCAGCAGTGCTTTATGGTAATCTGTAGCTCCAGAGGCTATTTAGACCCTTTCTCTGCAAACCTAACTTTAAGACTCTTTGGCATTGCAGACTTATTTTTTAAGTTGATGGTGTAAGCTTCATTTCAAGCATTCAAAACTATTAAAGATTACTTCTAAAATCAGTGAAACCTGCTTGGATTTTTGTGTTACATACTTTTGGCAGCAACCAGTTGCAAAGATGATTTTGATTGTACAGAAATTCAGGCTGTAGAAAACAGACGCCTATTTCAGAAAACCAAACATGAAAGGGATCACTTTGTGTCTGCTGGTTCTTAAAAGACCTCCCTTAAAGCAGTTCTTATGATGCCAAACCCACAACAATTTGTCAAAATGAGCCTGAATTTGTGTTTGGATTTAATTTAGATAGAATTTTTAAACCTGTGTACAACAACATCGCTGTTTTCTACACTTAGAAAAACAAAACCTTCAGTCACATTTGAATTGTGGGTTTTTTTTTAACATCTCCTTTTAAATATTTTTGTTTCCATTTAGGACTGCCAACATTACCATGGAAACCCCCAAAAATAAAGACTTTCCCAGTCTTGTGAGAGCACACCTGCAAGAGCAAGAATTGTCTGTTAGAAGTGACTCTCCTTCATTATCAGTGTCACCTAAGGATGTTTTTTATGGTCAGTATGATTCATTATCTCAAAATTTATTGTAAGTATATTCTTAGAATTAATACAATTTGGAATCCTGCCATGGACCAGTAATAAATGTCCATTGCTTTCCAGTAGCTCTCACTGACTAAGGAACAATCACCTAATATGAAAACTGATATTTTGAAGACAGCTAACTTTATACATATACATTTCTTAGCTACAGAATTAAATTTTAACCAGTTTGACATGAAATTATCTAATTGTGACTAAATCTGTGCAGTTTTCCAATTAAAAAACCTACAATGTGGGTTTTTTTCAAGCAGAAGGTAGATATGGTGGCAGAACATATTACAGATGATCTGGATGTACAGATGACATTTCAAGTCAGTGAGTGTTCTGAAATTTCTTAAATTATATTAAAACAACTCAAACTGACAAAAATTCCTTTTTTTTTTTTGGTGCCTACTTTCATTTTTTTTGCTATACGAATTGTATATTCTCCTTGCTAAATTCCAATATATGAAAGCTTTTGCTTTGTGTTTCTTTCTGCAGCATAGTGGCAACTTGACAGCAAGTCTGCATTAGTAATGAGCATCACTGAGAAAATAGATTTTTTTTTTATTCTTCACTAAGGAAAGACTTCTCATAGCTCCCAAACCCAAGGAAAAACTGAACTTCTAATAGATTTAGAAACTCGCCTTTGTGTTATTAACAATAATACAGAGAAATTGTCTAAATTTTGAGGGGTTTGTTTTTTAGGCATACCAAAAAACTCAATTTAAATGTATTCAGGTCTCACTTAGATGTGCTTTTCAGCAGTGTTTTAATGAGCAAACTCCTTGGTGCAAATGTTTGTCAGCACAGACAAACCTCAGAAATGCTCACTGTACATCTGCATTATGGTACCAAATGGTCCTGTTCAAATCAACAGGACAATTTGGGAAATCAGATGCTATTCCACATGAACAGGAGTAGCAGACCTCACCTCTCTGGGAACAGTGAAGAACGAAAGGAAAGCAAAAATTCAGTCTTTGAACAAATTGTTTTCACAACTGAGTCATGAAAGAGATTCGTTCAGGCAGAACACAGAAACTGTATGAGACTTAGTGTCCCATAATTAGTGTCACGAGTGCTGCACTGTCTCAGACTACAATCTCATCAGAATATGTTTGTTTTGCAGGTCTGGAGCTTCCTGTTGTACACATGAAGGATTTCCACAGAGAAGTGCTCTGGTGTTGTGAGAACTCTTCCCAGAAGCGCACAGGTGCTTTCTGCAGGGACCTCGGCCATTCGCATGGGGCCAGCTCACCCCAGTGGGTAACAGAATTGTCCAAATCACAGTATCAAAGTACTTTTTGCTGATTTTACCAGCTTTTAAGTACAACTTTATCAAATATCAACTGTTCTGAATATTTGCAGTCAATAAGATTTCAGTGTCACAAGAGAAACATTCTAACAAATCTGATGCAAATGTTGTACATTCCCACTGCTTCATTTTTTGCTCTAGGCTAAGTAGATGATTATTTAGCATTGCTACAAGCTGTTGTATTACTGATGCTGCTCACCAAAGAGTTGGCCGTGTTTTAGCATTAGGTGGGGAGTATTTCTGCACATGTGTTTGTCCTCAGAATGACCATGTCAAAAGTGGCTTTGCATATGTTTCTTGATAGCCTTTAAGGTGGACTAGTGTTACAGAGGAGAGTAAGAGCTGTGAAGGTGGGTAGGAGCCCTGGTAGAGATTGTATTCCTGGTGCTTTGAGTTCTTCAGTGGCAAATACCATGGAAACTGCAGATAGATGAAATGTGTGGGGGTTGTCACACAGGGTTCATTCTTTTGGAATAGAGAAATGAAATTAATTGTAGTGGAAGTTGTAAACTGGCATAGATCTGAGCTCAGTCACTGTAAAATAATTCCTGTTCCTTTGGCTGGATGCTCTGCTCAAGCTGCAGTTCCCCCTCCTAAAGTGTTAAAATCACTTCATTTGTGCATGCTTTCTGGAACTGCTGAGATTAAAACAGCATAATACCACTTCAACTCAATAGGGAATGATTGCAACTGAAAAGCATTTATTTATTTGGTGTGAATCATTCTGTATTGCATTTCAGTTCCATACTGAAGAGGAGGTTTGTTTGCCTTTGAAAGGTTTACTGAAATGGGAGAGGAAGCGAGAACTAGTCCCTGGCACCTTTACTTTGCTAATGCAGCTGACACACACCTCACTTTACAGCGCTGATGTATTGCAAAGGGATGTAGAGGACAGGCTGACTACTCTGGTGTTCACTGTCACCACATCAAGCCTTTGCTGTTGATTATCAGGACGCTGGTCAGTGTAAATACGAAATAATATTGCAGTATTAGTGTCATGGCAAAGGTTACAGATAAATAATTGGGTTTGTTGTAATGTGTTTATTGGTTCTACCTTGCTAGTAGTTTTTAAAACGAGGTAGATATTAAATAAGCACAGTTTTGTCTAAATATAAAGCAGATGCTTTATGGAGAAAGCTGTCTCTTTAATAAGACTCATGAATTGTGGAGAGGATAACAGTATCATAGTAAACATTAGGATTTGACTTTTAACCATATTAATAAATAATCCCATGTTAATGATACCTTTCAGAAAAAGAAATATATACAAAAATTGTAGCTGTTACAGTTTAAAAAACCCTAGGAGCAATGTTTTTCTCTGTTCGCTTCCATCTCTGCCTTCTTAAGCTTTAACTTTGCCCTTAATCTCAACCTAAAAAGACATGTTGAGATGGAGAAGCTTCATATTTCTGTTTATTGCTTTCCACACCTGCTTCTTACTCTGAATTTCCTCCATCAAACTGGCTTATGTACCTGTGAACTAGTGATAAACTGCAATCCCAGAACAAACAGCTGCTCCTACTGATTTTTGTATTGTGGCTCGGGACCTCTTTCTATGCCCTTGAGTTGTGTCTGGAAAGTTGGTTGTTCTCACACCAGCTGGGGTGAGTGTCCTCATCAAGGTTTGCTTCCACACCACAGGAGCCCAGCATTGTTCCTAATGCTGCTCTGAGAAGCAGAGCTGGTCATAAAAAGCAGCAAATTCCATTTCAGTTATGGCCATAGATTGGTTTGTGAGAAAGGATTCATGCTGTCTGTGCTCCCGTACCCTCCGTGTGACAGGAACTGCAGGCTCCCACCCCTAATGCTTGTTTGCTGGGGGTGGGAGGGAGCTTTTCCTGAGTCAGCAGGCTAAGGGCTCTTACCTCAATGTGCAGCAGCTCTGGATTTTGTAATTTTGTTTTTTTTAAGTTTAGCTAACAGTACAGGTCAGATTCCTTTATTCTACTCTATATACATGCCAATCATTCCAGAATGGAACTAATAACTGTATTGTAACAAGAGAGAAGCAGAGTTTGTAGGAAGAGAACACACACATAAAATTTTTATTAGGCCAATTAATATAATTGGAAAGAACAGGCAGGCTTTTAGGCTCCAAGTCCTTTCTCTGGGTCTGAAAAGGAGTGGCAAAATCCAAGCTAGAGACAAGGTTAGGCCCAGTTCCTCTTAGTTTAATCTAATTATGTTCCTTCGTCAGGCCACTTGAGAGACAAGGGTACTTAGCATATGTAGAGCTCCCTTCCATATTACAGCAATCATACTCTGCTGGGAGAAGTTATGTTGCAAGTAGAGCTACACAAGCCTGTACATCAGTTTTCAGAGACCTCCTGGGGTCCTTAATTGCTGACAACATTTAGCCATCCTGGCAGCATACACAGCAACTCAGGATCTGCGGTGCTCAAAAATAATCCATTTTAACATCACAACGCGATGTTTGCACACAGGGCTCACACTGAACTGGCCTCATCGGTGGTTGACTGCTGAGGAGGCCAAGGCCTCCTCAGAGACCAAGAGGAGCTTGGTGCCTGCAATTTTGGGAGCCCCTTTGGGACTGCTCTGGAGTCTCTCCCTGAGCTGGTGGGTGGATGAGATTCCAATCAGGCAAATGGATGGATTACCAATAAGTCTGTTGTTTGGCCATCTGGATGTACTGCTGCCGCCAGGCTCGTTTTTCAACTTGAGGACCATAATGATTTTGGCAATGGCTGTGGCTGCTCCCATTCATTCTTTTAACAATTTCCATTACCCTGGCCAATTATCTTCGGGGTCCTGGCCTTTTCTTTCAGAGCTATGGGTTTGACTGTTTCATGATCTCTGAATAGTGATTTGTACAAGCATGTCCCTTTGTGGCTGCTCCTCATCTCCTTGGAGCAGTTTTACACACAGCATATGCCTTTTGAACTAGCTTATGACAAAGTGACTCAGACAGTGCTGCTCCAAATAACCTTCCCACAGACAGTGAGTAAAAAGGAGACAAGTCTCAGCTCTCCACTTTGCTGGACAGGGCATGCACACTAAGCACAGAGTCAGACAGATGGAAAAAAACGTGGGGTTTGTAGTGTTGTCAGTAGCAGATCCCAGCTGTTCCCCTGATACAGCACATATAGGGACTCCCCATACAGGACTCGTTTCAGCTCCATTTTACTCTATAGTTTTGTCTGTCTTTGGTATTTTGTCATCCTCAACAGGCCAAAACAGGCATCTTCTTGTGTATTTTACGCCGAAAGAAAAGCCAGTGGACAAATACTGAGAGTGTGTATACAGGCACCCAGGAACAAAGCTGGCATTATAGGAGATGCAGTCCCTTTTTCTGAAGCATTGTTAAGTCTGATTTTCTCAGATCCATACACACTGTCCTACTCACATCTTCATCCACTGGGGGAAAAAAAAGTTCCCAAACGTGCCTGAAATACTAAACTAGTTCCAGGAGGGAAAATCTAAACAAACACTGTCCCCCTTGCTGAACACACCCAATCCTTCCCTAATCTAAACAGCCCCTGACACTCTTATCACTTTCTGCCAGTAACTCAAACTGTTATATTGTTAGGAAGTAAGGCTTACACTGCTTGTATAGGTCATTACCACCTCTGTACGCTGCATGCCTGAGATACTCAGGCAGCTGCATGCTGTCTTCGAAGGCCTCTCACCCACAGAAAGGGGTTCTGTACAAAAATGCTGCTGCTGCACGAAGACCAGGTGGTGACTAGTGGTGACTGGTGATGAGCTCATCACCGGTGACTTGTGGTGACTGGTGCCATCCCTTACACAAGGGGCCAAACAGCAGACAGAGATTTCAGCAGAACGGCTTCTGAGGGCATGCTTCCATGTATACTGGTGGTTTATCACAATAAAATAGACCATGCATCTTGAATTGTCATTGCTAACCAGCAAAAGTAGGGTCAGCTAGTCTTAGAGTCTTGATAAATTAAGTTAGAATAAGAATCAAAGCTGTACTTGCAGAAAATCATGTTATCACAAAAAAAAAAAAAAAAAGCATTTCAGATGCCATTTCCTTGAATATATGCTTAATAGTTTAAAGTCTTTGAAAGCATGTGCCAGATCCTCCTCCCCATCACACAGCTGCACTGACTCCCAAGTCTTTGGATTCAGTTCAAATCTTCTCTTCAGCATGACAAGAACTTTTGTCGACACTGTAGTTAAGCAACAAGACTGCCATTAACAAGACAGACAAACAAGTAGGTAAGGATCTAAAGCCTTAGGAAAGGCTGGGCAAGTTTTGACCACAAACAAGCCCACAGCTATCGCCCTGGAGGTTTGCCGACATTGTACCTGAGCTGGCCACTCCTAGCAACAGGTTTTGAGACAACTCAACTCCTCCCTCCCAGGGGTTCCTTGCAGACATCAGGAATCCAGACAGTCTAAAAGTGCTGTGTGTCCTCACATCACGCCACGTCAGCCCTTATCAGGAAGGCTGCAGGATGTGTTGTCTGTCTAGCTTCAAACATATGGTCTCATCACAAGGGCAGATGGGACATAGGGAGGTGACAAGGAAAAGTAATGCTCAGAGCCTGCTGGCACTGCAGGACAAGGATCAGGTGCTTGGAGCAAACTCAAGTTTTCTCTCAGAATGTGAGTTAGCTCATCAGTCTCAAATTTGCTCCTGGGGCCTGATAGGGAATTCAATTCAAAGCCATCATGAAGCTCTTCTTTAGGCTGTACTAATCTCATCCAATTTCCCTATCCCCTGGATCAAGAACATTCAAAAAAATTACACATCAGGTATGCACAGTTTCATAACAAATGCAAATACACACTCTAAATGTCATATCAGTGTGGTGGATTGCGTTCATAGCGTGCTGGAGGCCTACTTAAATACCAGCATTTGCTTTTCTGAGATGCATATGTAATTCATAATGGCCAGATAACTTCAGGAAGTTCTTCATGCTCGAAGGCTAAAATACTTCTGCATACATCACTACCCCCAAAGAATAATGGTAAAAGAAAACAGGAAAATTCACTCACTTTACTGAAGACTCCTCTAGGCTTGAAGGACACATAACTTCCAATTAAAGCTTTACAAAAGGGCTGATATATGGAATGTGACTGAGACTCGATATTACCACAATATATGTCTGTCTGATGAGGTGCCTACGGCACTGCTGTAGCATTACAAATATATAGCAGTAAATCCACCTCTGAATGCAGTTCATCTGTCTTGGGAATGAAGTTCATCTTTCCCAGTACAACATGGTCTTCTAGACAGAAGGAGAAAGAAAGAAACATTTATCATTCCCTGCCAGGCAGAGTTCAACTTGAAAGAAACTGGATGAAATGTGTATCATTCATCTGAGGAACAAATCCACGCTACAGATTTGTCTGAGAGACAAGTGAATGCAATCCAAAAAAGCTATCCATTTCAGAATGGGAGGCTTGAACTCGGTCCAGCCAGAAAAAGCATGATGAGGAGCATCCATTTATTCAGGATAGTAATAGCTTCTTTTAAAAGCATGTTGCCTCGATCATTTGCGTTAAACACGGCATTATATACCAACAAAATTCCCATCTTTGTGAATTCAGGCTATCTGCCAGTTCCACAAAGGGATTTTTTTAATCATTTATTTGTTTTAAAATAGCTACTGCACTGGGGCTGTTGCCTGCAGAGCAGGTTTTATACGTTCTGTCTACTGCACTCACCAGGTCTGAGCGCACAGCAGATGGAATTCATGAGCCTTTCCAAGTCACCTCCTGTGTAAAGCCCTGAACAGACAGTCCCAGAAGTGAAGTAAGGAACAACTTCTCTCTCCGCCCCTTTGGGCAGCTCACACACATGCTTTTAGCAGCACCTAAAACAAGAAAAACACCTAGATCCACTTCACTGGGATCGACAGAAACAGAACGGAAATGAGAAACTGATGGAGTGGTGAGCCAGCCTCACATGCAGAGAAACTTCCAACCAGCTTTCCTAATGACTGTTTTAGAAGTGCCTCATTTTTGCTTGTATTCCATTTAAAAAAAAAAAAAAAACTTGGCCCATGAGTTCTCAGTGCCTACACAGATGAAAGCTGTGAGAGGCCTTAAATGACTTCAGCAGGAAACTACTGGGAAGGGGAGTGGTCTGTTTTCTGACAGTCTCATTACATATTTCTAGGAAAAATCTTTTCAAGTTCTGTGTATGAAAACGAAACAGGATTACAGCACTGCCTCTCTCTTGGAGACAATCGCAACAACACTCTTCCTGCTCCCATACTGGAGTGGTGCAAAGTTAACTCCCTTCTTTTTCCTCTCCAACCATGTCTCAGGATCTCGTGCTCAGGAATAGCACTTTGGATTCAACAAATTTTTAGAATTAATGCATTCAAAGCCTGCTCAAACAGCACCCATGTTTATTTCATTTAACCTTGATGAATCTTTGTTCTGCAGTTGCATTCATAAATCCATCTGCCATTACCCAAACCCCTCATAAACTGTTTAGTGAGCTCAGGAGTTTTCTACTTAGCAGTGATGACAAAGCACTGGACTACTGCAAAACCCATGATGGAGAAGCTGAGCAATAACAGACACCAGCCAAATAGATCACTGGTGTGGAAGGTCATCCTTGAACAGTGTTTCCATTTTTCCCCTCTTGGTAAATTGCTCTGGGAACAATCCTCTTCTCTAGCATAATGTAATCAAGAATTAGAAAGTCACCACCACTTACACAGAGCTGCAATTCCTGGCCTGACTGCCCGTGTTGGGAATTTTAACTGATGTCTCCACCCAAACAGCATGTGGAACCAATGTAATGGCTAACACAATTCAGAGCTTAAAATGGAGTGATGTTGTGGTTCCAGCTGTTTCTGTAAGTCAGTACAAGAGATTTTTGGAAGCATTAGAGGAGAAATAGAGAGGTGAGCAATGGCTCCTACTCTAATGATGTACACTAAGGAAAATGTGACAATGCAAAACGCAAAGCAAAAGTAAAGCATCACTAGGCAGCAGTACATAGCACCCTGCTCAGGACCAAGACAGCAACAAGAAAGCGATGACTAGTGGGACATTCTTCATGGGAAAGAGGTGTATTATTTTTTATCTCTGTTTTTGGAACAGGCACTCTACATATGGAAAGGTGGAGATGTTACCCAACAGCCGAGGGGCAGACAATAAAGCTTCCATTCTGAAGAAGGAAGGTTCACTCTAAGTAGACTTGGCCCAAGTACCCTTAGCGGGAACTGTGACTCACAGTTCTCTAACAAATCCCTGAGTTATCAGTAAGGTGCATCTCCCTGTGGATCAGCTTAACCAGTCTCTGGAAGGGCCACCTTCTTTCTTGAGAACCGACCTATACGTTTTGATCCATGCACTCCCCTGGTCCTAACATGCAGAGACCCAAAACCACTGCCAAGGCTTGAAGACAACAAGCATTTACTGAGCAGGTTTCCACACAGGTCCCTGCTTATAAGCAGAAGTTCTCAATGGCTAATTCTGATGCAGATTTTTAGCAGTTTAGTAAGTACTTTGTATTTTATAAGTATTTAATAGCTACTGGGTAGATGTGCTCTCTGACCAAGTCCCCTGATTAATGGTTAGCTGCCTTTCCAGCACTGTGCCTTCCCAACTGTACTTACTATTTTCTGAAGGCAAGAAATGCACCATTTTGTAGAGAAGCACGTTAAGTCCTAGGAAGAAATCCCCTTTGTACGTGTGTGTTTGGACTTGTATTCTTCATACCTGCACCTACCACACCTGGTCATTATAGAGAAGGAATCCCTATGGCTATGCCATTTATTGGGACCCCAGCTGACAACAGGAGCTGATATGCTGCCAACAGCTCTGTGTTGTATTTGTACAGGGCACTTGCTGTGTATTTAGGGGAAAAAATAATTAAAAATAAAAAGAGATGGAAGAAGAACCAAAGAGAGATTAGATGGCCCTACACAGACCCATCACTGTGTGGTCTTCCCTGAGCCAGGGGAGGTGAGCTCACAGCAGGAATGAAACTGCTTTTTACCTGCTGGGTGGCTGCGTGAATACCCTTCACGGCAGCAGCACCATAACTGTTTGTGGAGCTATTAAGACCTTGGTCAAAATGTTTTGTTCAAAAGGCTGTGGCTGACAACCCTGCAAATTTTGTGCTTTATAAACACCATCACAAGAAAGTCCAAGTTCATACACCAAGCTGTCAAACAGAGCACAACCCCTCTCCCTGCCTTTGGTGGCCCCAGAACAGCAATGCTCAGCTTTGTTGCATGGGTGCATGAAACTGGAGAAGTTATGATGTGAGAAGCTTTTGGTACTCTTGAACTGCAAAACTTCTTGCTTATACTGGACAAAGAGGAAAATGTGCAACTGCAAATCTTAAAGAAATGTTACGTTACCATAAAAAGCTTCTGGGCCCCACAACAAGAAGATGAAAAGGATGCCTATAAAAAATAATAATCTGTGTTTCTTTGAAAAATCCCAGATACCTAATGTCATCTAATGCTGTATTTAGGGGAATATAACACCCTAAGTAAACACCCCCACACCCCTCACAACACACTAAACCTGTACATCCCATTTTTTTATCTGTAGGTAGGACTCACTCTGCAAACTAGATCTAAGATCATTTTTGCTCAGCATATTCTAAAAGGCTTTAATTCCTAAATAACCTGGTATGGAAGAGAGAATTCTGTACTGTCTGGAATGATGATGACAACAGTTTGAAAATAGTATGCTTCAGGCTTGCAGGAGTCCTCAAGCACACTACTACTGATGCAGCAGCCTTTGAAATTACTAAGGTGATCTTCTTATTGGTCTTAGGCAAAGTGCTTTCCCTTTAAAAATAAATTTAATATCATTTCACTTGATCAGTAACCAGGACTATTTCATTCCGAGTAAGAATTTCTATACAGTCAGTATGACAAAAGCTGACAATTTTTTCTAAAAATCAAACTGCAGGATGTCAATGCAAATCAACAGTAAAAAGGTACTTTAGAGTGCAATGAGCAGTGGAATAACTTAGTTACACAGCATCTAATGAGCAAAAGGGATATTGATTGTTTTGCAGTCTGCTTCTAAAGCCAAAACAGACTTTCACATTGTTTTCTCCACATTGATTAAAAAAACCCCACAACAACATGATTTTTTTTTTTTGCATAAAAACACATTTAAACTAGCTATGTTTAACACATTTAGCTAGCACTATGAACAGAAGCAGAACATGAAGGAAAGCTTTCATGCATCATATAGGTTATCACTTTTTGGCAGATGAAACTTTTAACATGCTCTCATTAATTTTAAATTAGTATTCTTGAGGAAGAGGTGAATTCAGACTGAGTTATTGAAAGAAACTTGTCCATCTCACAGAAATGTCATATAGACCTGCTCTGAACATCCTTTATGCTTTATTCTCTTGACAGGAATGATTTTTCCTTGACATTAGTGATTCATGGGAACTCCAGATCACTTCAGTGAAACATATTCTTACAAGGAAGGACATGCAACATCTCACAGATCACAGCCTTGAAAAGGATCCAAAACTGGTCAGCAACTGCATCATCCGTAAGTAAAATCAGTCCATCTCACAAAATCATCTCATGGGGAGGAAATGGCCAGGAGTAATATTAAATGAACGTTAACAACAAAACCAGGTAAAACCATGGCTAAAACAATACCTTGGGGAAAAACTTTAAAAAAGTACTTTGCCATATTTTTATAATGTTTCAGATAGATTTACTAGTTTTAATTTAAAAGTCTATTTTACTCAAGCTTCTGAGCACCCTTGTACACTAGCAAAGAGTATTTATCATCCAGGGAAAGTCTTCTGTTATTCTGAAAGGAAAAGGGAAAAGTACCAAAAGCTTCAAAGATGTGTGTAAATTATTTCATCCCCTTACAAGTGCAGCATGTGCTCTCTCTTCTGTAACGACACTGTACAGAAAACAAGATGTAATTAATGCAATACCTTTGCCAAATGAGGGGGTTCTTATAAAGAATTGGCACATACTCTGATTTGAGATTTCTCATCTTAAACAAAACCAAACTTAATACAGAACGTTTTAATGTACTAACAGGGTCCTCAAAGAGATTTTTATTTTTTCCCCCAACACAAGTGTCTGTAGCCAAAAGGATGATCAGTGTCCAAACCAGCAAAACTGATGCAACCAGACATTTCTGTGTATTACAGAACAATCATGTAAGTGAACTAAAGAACATTTGGCCTTTTGTTATTTTAAGTACCAAGCACTCCCTTTCCTCTGTTCTACCCCAACGAACAGATGCGGGTTTCATCCCACACAAACCACGAGTTTCAGACTATGATTTGAAATTTAGGAGTAAAATTATTTTTCAGAGAAAGTGATTTTCATCTAATGATCTTGAAACTGTCCATAAAAGGCAGATATATAGAGAATTGGATAAAGATACCAAGTAGGGTTTTGTTTGTTTGTTTTCCATTTGGAGAGACAATTAAGGTAATTTTGAGAAACAGCCTTCTTTGAAAAGAAGCCTCAGGGTCCAATAAAGAAAAATTTTATGGGAGATTCATCAATAAATAGATTTTATAGGGCAATGTAAATCCAGATGCTGCCTCTCTGTTACTAAGCTCAAAGTTGTAGATTAACTCACTACACATACTTAGCAGCAGGGTACAGTTATTTAGAAGTCAGACTACACAAAACCTAAATGCTACTGTGCTGGGAAACTGTCACCCATTGCTACTATACCTTTACGCTAGCCACTAACCTGTATCTCACAGCATCCAGCTCACGTGCCATCCCTCCAACTACAAAGCAATACCTTAAGTCAGGCAACCCTTTCTCCTGAGTAGCACTAGAGCTCTGACAAACTGCTTGTGAAGCACAGTTCCAGGGGATATGGATTACAGGCAACAACTGTAGACCTGTTTTTAAAGGATGTACTTGGTATCGAGGTCATCGGAATCTGCATACAAAGCGATCAGGTATGTTTCTAATGTGATCTGAATCTCAATTAGCATGAACAGTGTTTATGTCTATGGCCTGCACGAGGATACCATGTAGAGAGTACAAAGGGATCTCTGTTCCACATCTGGGTGTTGCGCCGGGAGCAGGGGGTGGAGGGAGAGAGGTGAAATCTGGGGTTCTGGCACGAAGGTAAGATGCACGACGCTGGCATCTGGCAACCATAAGAGACAAATGAGGTAGAGCTGGGCCTCTGGCTGCTCGCCAGCCAGGGCGTATGCAGGGATAACCGGAGCCCTTAACCCACACAGCAAGGTCAGGGTGGAACAGAATTATTATGGCCTGTGTTCGTACTTCAGCTACAGATTTCCTAGCTTTATAGTTTCAGTAAAACTCTGCCACAACATCCTACAATTAATTTTAAAACCACAGGCAGCCAGAGTTCATCACAAACGACCAGGGCCACAAAACACCCAGACATACAGCTCCCACTGAAAGTCAGTAGGAGTTAAGCCTCTAAACTCTAACGGTTATGACCAGGGTTTTTTCCCTTAAAAACTATAAATTGCACCCTCACTTTGAAGCAAACCTCTCCTGCTCATAGCTTTTTTCAGTCTTGTCTTTCACTGGAACTCTTCCTGAGTGCCAGAACCTGCAGTGCTGTGACCAGCAGCACTCTGAAGTTTAACAGATAGTACTCGTGTGTCTCTGGAGCTTGTACCACTCACTTCAACAACTGCTCCTCAGCCTGCTCAGATGCTACCGGCTCTGTTGACAGGCTGTTGGGACAAACCCCTCCAATATGACAGTTGCAAAAGACAACAAGATTACAGGCTCTGAATGAGTTCATGCCCAGTCAGTATTAAGGAAACTTCATGCAGAGAGCTCACAGATCTTCTCGCAATGCCTAGGATCAATCAGTTTCTATAAATGCAAGGTTTTAATTATGAACGGAGAAACAATAGCTCACTTGCACATGAAAGAGAATACACCCACTATTTTTCCATGCTCTGTAATTTAAAAATACGTTGTCACATTAGCTTTAAATGTTTCATAAATATTAAAACTGAAATTTAGAGTCCAATTTTTTTAAGTCAGACCCAGAGATTGAAAAGTTTCAGACTAATTACTATTTTAACATGATAAAAGGGGATGAAGTTTTTGAACTATGAATCTAACATTGCCAGAACACATTGATTCCATAGTAAATTTTTAAACAGAAAGTAAATTTTTAAACATCGATTAAATTTGAGGCATTTAAATAAGTCCAGAGCATTAACTGCGTGCCAATCCAGAAGTGCTAAGGAGTCCATAATTTGTCACACTATACGTACGGATCTACTGGCTGCTCTATTTTTCCCCACAGTGTCCATTTTCAGGATGCCAACAGGAGCCACAGTACACCTGAACACCAGGCCTACCGATTCAAGAGACTGCCTGTATTTATCAGGAACCAGACAGAACCAGTAAGTGCCACAAATAATGACTAGGAAATGGCATATTATTTTTTTTACTCTGTACTTTAAAAACATAACCCTGGAGGCCAAAATTACTGTCTTGACCATTTGGTATTTGATGACAATAGAATTATGGTTAGCAAGTCATTAACTCCCTGTGTTCCCCCAAGCACCTTCTGCATGAACTGGAGGACCACACTGTATACACTGAGTATGAGACAGAAGGTCCCTCAGCTCATCAACGCGCAGCACCGACAGGCACTGACTGCTCTTTCCAGAAACATTCCCAGGCTCAACACTCTGCCTGAATTTCAACCAAATGAAGCCTCACAATTGTTAAAATCCAGACAAAGGCCAACCAGACCAGAACTGGCTCTGGTGCTGCTGATGCTTTGCTCTGTAAACTCAACTGACTGAATGGGTTGAAGAGTAAAACACCCCAAAAGGGCAGAGAAGCAAAAGCACCCGTTAAACCACCCCATTACAAGTCCACCGTGGCATCTGTACAGGCTCCTGATGCCAGTGGTATCATTTGTAAACAACTTCAAGGCTCCATGTTAGTGATGGAGAACCTGATGTCAAATCTCTCCTCCTCACTGGCTCACCTAAATGTTCAAAGCAGGAAGTGGAGAGACACGGGAGCTTCTGAAGATACCCTCGCTCATCCAAGGACTGGTTAAATGAATGCAGGGACACAGGCGGCTCTCAGCAGCCCAGCTCACCACTGAACCACAGCCGCCAAGTCACCCCCAGCAATCCTAACAGGCACTGTAGGCTAACGCCGTCTTGGGGTTTTTATCTGAACTAAGATAAAATCCTGTAAGAAACACTACTGCAGGGCTCAAGACTGTGTTCTTTGCTTTTCAGGGTTCTCTATCCTTCAAGTAAAATTCAGGTTCCTGCTGCCCAAAGAAACCTGGAAAAAACCTACTGGTTTGAAATCTTGTTACGTAAGCCAAACCCCACCAAAACCCAACTACTCTGAGGTATCTCATACTTGCAGTCACTTCACCTCAAACTAATTTAATTTTAAAACTGAATTTAAGCAACTTGTTAGTAATCACTTTTCAAGGATTTATTTATTTTGTTGGGGGAGGAAGGGAGGGAGGAGGGAAAAACCAAGCTATTTAGCTTTCCAAGTATTTAACATAAAACCCAAAAGTGCTCCATCTGGCAACCAGCAGGATTTCTAAATAATCTAAATAGTATCTACATAAAAACCAGGCTGTCTATGGAGTAAGACAACTTCAACTTTTACAGCCAAAAGAAGCCTTTATTAACATAAAAGGAAATTATAAAAAATTAATTTAGAACAGGAACAAGAGTCTGGCAAACTGACAAAGACCCCAGGAATCTCTGCATTAATCCCGAAATGCTGCTTTTGACTTTGTTGGAATACAGCATCATGCACTGCGTGGTTTAAAAAAAAAACACAAACAAAAAAACTTCATTAGGTTCAAAGGACTCTAATACAATAAAAACAACTGTAGGAATAGACTCAGATTAGTGAAAATCAATATATAATTCCTCAGTTTGCAACAAGATGCCCCCTAACATTTTAACACAGCTTATGAAAAAATACTAATATTTAATTACACAGGCTTCAATGAGTCGTGGTAGAAGCCCTTAATGTTCCTATATGCCCATCATTATTATGAAAATGGTTCCAAAAACTAATTATGTTAATTAAGTATACCTTTGAACTACTCATATAAAAAATGATAATTCATAATTCCCAAGTAGATAAACACCTCTCTGAGTACAGAGTGTTTAATTTTTCCCAGTTATTCATATGGAGGAGCTGGCCTCACACTTCATACCTCACCCGTGCATTTTTGGCCCCCTTGTGAACCTGGTGGTGGGTTGGTGTCCTATGTGAAATATTGTAATGGTCTTGATGCCCCTGCCAAGTTGCCATGGGGATTTTTTGTCAGGCTCTTGGCAAAATGTCAGAGCAAAACCAGAGGTCCAAACCCCCCCATGTTACAGTAGTCATGTGAGGATGGGGCAGCCTTGAGGCACTGCGTTTTCAATATCCCTGGGCTACCGGAAGAGAATTTCTATCTTTATCATTGCCCATATGGCACCTTTCACAGGCAGCAAGAACAAAGGAGTAAAATGTACTGGTCCCTACCATCTGCTTCTGCTTGTGAAGTCTAGATTGAGCCTGATGGGGAAGAAAAAGAAAAAAGTTAACTCCAAGCCCCTTCATCTCACACCAAACTGTTATGTCAGGTACACAGTTTTTCCTGTACTGCCTGTGTATCTTAGGGCAACCCTTAGGCCCTTGGTTCCCTGCAGCAATACAGCTGCTCGACATACGAGCATCCCAGCCACTCCTAGTCCCACGTCCTCATTCCTGAGCATCTAACAGCACGGAAAGAAAGGTTGCGTTGTTTGAGATTTGCTTTATTGGATCAGTCTCTGTTGTATCTAGAATAGGAAAATTCCTGTGGGTTTAATAGGAGGTATTACCCTACTGATTTTCTCTGGTTCCACCTCCTTTCCCATCAGCCACATCCCCTCTTGCTGCAAGGCTGCATACACCATGTGTTGGCTCGACCCCTTCTGTCTCTGACAGAAGTTTGGCCAAAAAGAGCAGATTTTCTGCTACTTTGATCATTTCCTGTGGTAAAAAGTGAAGGGAATTATCTGACCCATGGTCTTTTTTTTTTCTTAGTTTTGAAAAATAACATGGATTTACATTTGCAAACTCCTTTAAATAGTGTACTAGTTTTCCAATAGCATTCTGCTGCTCGTTTACCAGTTGTCTTAGAGAACTGGTGGGTTTTTTTTTAGAACACATATTGTGCTGATCTCAAATTCTGAGACTCAGCTGCTGTATTAAATCAATAGCAAACTTCATTATGACAAAGCAGCAACCAAAAGGTAGCTCACAGACAATATGAAAGTGACAACTTCATCCCTGTTAAAAATTCCTACATTTAAAAAAATAAGTTTAATTCTCTTTTGGTGGGGATAGTGTTATTTTTGGCTCCAGACATGCATTGCATAATGTGTTTAGAAATAAGTTAACCCTTTTCTGAAACACGCTATTAGAGTAGTTCCATGGCATATGTGACATAACCCCCCTGAAATATTAAGTTTTCTTTTGTCAAAATCACTAAGGTTACAGACCAGAAAATACGTGTTGCACATGTGTAAGCATCTGGACGAGGGCCTAAAGTATGATGCTGAGTGATAATCAGTGACCCCAATGTGGCCTGCAATTGTACCCTGAAAACCAGCCCCTTCTGTATTTTTTTTCTATACCAGAAAGTAAAAAACTAAATGAACAAAATGAATATACCTACTTAAATAGTGTCTTATAGTAGAAGGAATATTCTATAGGAATACATGCCAAATAAATTATCACAATATACATGGTCTTTATAAATATGGCACTACAGCATTTAAAATCTATGTTCACACTTAGCTGTGGAACCACACTTTTTCCTCTCAGAAAATGCCACAATCTGTATATGTCTATAGAAACTTTTCCCTGTTAATCAGTTCTACTTGCTTGCATCAAAAGCCTTTTTTTTTCTTTTTGGAACTCTGCTGTGCAATTATAAGATCAGCACAGATTTTGACAGATACTCTCTTGAGCTGAGGTCAGGGAGCTCATGGCTCCCTTTGTGTGAGTTTTACACCAGAAGGAAACAACTGAACTTTTAAGTTTTAGACTGACTGTTATTTTAAAATGTTACAGTAAGTTGCTTTGGTGAATTCAGTGTGTGTGTATATATATGTATATATTTTAACCAGCCTGCTAACTAAAATCATGGCCTGGATGAATTTCACATACCATTTTATAAAAACCCCACACACCTAAAAAGCAAAGGGAGAATTCACACTTATTTATAAATATGCATGTACTTCAAACTATAATCAGAAAGGGTGGAAGAATCTGCAGTATCCTTGTTAAAACAAGAATTGCACTTAACCTTTTAAAACAGTCTTACCACAACAAAAATCGGCGCTATCATCACTAATAAGATATTGCCTTTCATATGCAGAGGTAATAAGGAAGCTGCACTGTGATGCATAGAACCTTAATAATGTATAAATGAATCAAAGAGAATCTAATTAGTTCAACAGCACCAAAAATTAAGTAGGAACATCAAAAGAGGCAGTGGGACATTACTTTTGTCAGACTCGCTGCGGAGCGAGAAGCCTGGTGTGTACACAGAGCAGACCTTGAAACCATACATCAAGGTAACGAACTGGAGATGATGGATGTCACCATGGTACCTGTGTCATCCCCAAGCAGCACTGCCCTGCAGCCTCTTCAGCACCATCTCCATGCATCCCTTGGGAAGCTCTGTACCATAGAGGATCTAGGCAAAGGAAGGGTGGACCCAGCACCTCGCCGCCTAGTTGCAGCTACAGCAGACCGTGCATCCTGAGAGCATGGTGAGTCCTATGTTCCCTTTTTTCTTTTTGCCCTCAGATCAACTGTGGGAGATTAGGAAGAGCAGATGGAGATGGTAGCTTGGCTTCAACAGAGACATGCTCCAAGGGAAGGAGACATGAGGGTGGTAGAGCATACGGCCACAAACACTACAGCAGGGGCATGGGACCTCCCTGTGGGTGGCCTTGGCCTCCTTCGAACCCCTCCAGACTCCTACAGCTGTTCTGCCATCCAGATGGGAAACCGTGTGTGTGTGCACATACACGTGAGACGGCCTCTGAGGAAATACCTGGGGAGGCATCTCAGTCACACTTGGAACAGCTTGTGTATATATTTATTTATAAAAGCAGGCGCAGACATCCATGCCTCTGCAGCACATACTGGAGGCTTCTATTGCATCAGAGATAACGCAGCGAGCAAATCATACCCTTGAGGAATGCAGCTTGGACTGATTTTTCACAAAGAGAAGTCCTAATCATATAATTCCCTTAAGTCAGAAATGTTATTTAAATATAAACAAAACCTATTACTGAGGTTCACTGTACTTAAGGAATTTATTTTTTCCAAGCCCAAAGACAGATATAGACTCTCAACCCGTATCTCCTTTAACAGGATGTATTCATCCACTGCCCAGTAATGCTTTACTCATGTCTGAAATTAAGTAAAAGCATCACATGCAAGAGAAACCAAAACCCAAAGACCTTTCACCACTCCAGATGCAAGACCAAACTGTTTGTTTCTTCAAAGGAATAAATAGGACAGTACTTGTACAATAAAGATTTAAACCCCAGTATCAATATCCTTAAGGTACATCCCCAGCAGCTTTCAGCACTGTTCAATTTGTAGACCTATGAAAAAAAATCCAGCTACACAATGGAGCTGAGCAGACAAAGCCTCCTTGCCAGCAGACCTGCTCTTCTATTTACCTTCATGAATCATATAGAAGGCAACAGACCCCACCGGTCCACAAAGACCAGGCTGGAAAACAAGATCAGTCCAATTACAGGAACTACTGCAGTACTCCCTGAGGTCCACTCACAGTTCCCAAGGAGTTCAGCTGGAGGTGGACAGGGCCTCAAAAGTTAGCTAACATCAAACTAGAACTACTCTGGAAGCAATCTGTACTGAGGAGCTCCAACACACACCTCTGAGGAGTCAAAGGGCTCGCTCCAGCAAACCTTCACATTCCTAAGCACACACAAGGAACAACCAAGGGCTATCCAGCAAGGAAAAGTTTCTGCAACAAACCCTTAACCAATTCAAATTTAACACAGATGGCCCACATCTGCAAGAGTTAAAAATACACAACCTTCTCAGAGATAACACAGAATGCTGATAAAGGCAAAGCCAGCCTGTGCCCCGCTGCAGCAGCCACCAGCAGCTCTGCAGCCACAGTGATCCCAACACATACAGCACCGTCCAGCTTTCCATAAATACAATAACAGAGTATCTCTACCAGAGGCGTCCTGAGGAAGAGGGGTGGTACTGCGGGAGGGACAGTATTTATAAAAATAAAAGAACTGAATTGCAGCCTGTGTGCTGCTGTCTAGAACTACAGTTACATTTGTACCACCCATTCCCTGGGGAAAATGACATACAATGCAAACAGGCTTGGTGCTCAATTATTCAAGTATTAAGAGATTCACAGAAAGACATCTGAGAAACATAACATTTTAATAGATGAAATAAATACTCCAGTACATGCAAGATAAAAACTGACATTGAAAAAAAATTAAAAATCACTTTTGTAATAGTGTAATTTTGTTTGTTTGTTTAAACACTCACAGTAGCTTTTCCCCCAGTTTGGAAATCAACACATGGAAACATAATCACAACCTCCAGTCCTTCCACTCCTACACACCAAATGCACTTCTAACCTAACACTTGATGCAAAATAAAAAAAATAAAATAAAAAAGGTCATACAAAACAAAACCAAACAAAATAGTAGCTACATCCATCATCTATGTGTTGTTGGGTTTTTTCATTCTTTTTCAAATGAGTGAGAACTGAGGTAACCTTTTTCCTGCACAACTGAACAGTAAAATTTAGAAGGGAAATTTCGGAAGACAAGACAAGACAAACTTTAAAAACCGCACCCAGCGCGATTAAAGCTTTTTTTTTCTTTTTTTTTTTTTTAAGATACCCCCACCTCCCCAAATATAAAAAAAAACCAAAACACCTTTAAACAAACAGTTGTCATTACCATTTGTGTGAAAGACCTTGTTGAATAAAGGAAAATTTATCTGCAGGTACTTGCTTGACTTTAAAGTGAAATCAAAAGAAGCCCAAACTGGCTACCTTTGTTAGTACGTATAGTTTGAATATGCACTGCTTCTTCACCACGTGAAATCAAAGGACTAGGCTTATCCAAGCAAATTCTTTGGTATACAAAAAAGGGGTGAGGAGGTGGGATATTATTTTCCTTTAGCAATGACTGGGATCTAAACAGAAGATGTGGGGGTTAATTCACAGAATTGGAGTTCACTGGCGGTAAAGTCCTGGGTGAAGATCTTTCTCTTAGTGCCTGAGATAACAGGTTGCAACCATCCGAGACGGCGCAAGCTGAGTTCCTCAACCTTTCCCTGTAATCGCTCATTTTGGTGCTACTTTCGGGGTGTTGGGCTATATCCCTGAGGCATTGGGTCAGGAGCACACAAGCGGATACCACACTCATGGCTCCTCCTAGGATGGCAGTTTGCACAGCTTTGCCCTCTGGATTAATGGTGGCAGCTTTACCCAAAAACTGGGGCTCAGTGGCAAAGCCCACCAGAGCATAGACAGACTGCACCAAAGGTCCACTGAACAAGACACATCGATTCCTGGTCAGCTCGCTGGGTGAAGTCTTGACCTCCTTGACACATGCCAAGAGGGCAGAGGCGCTGGTGCTCATACATTTGACACTGAGTTTGAACTGCTCCTTAGCAAATTTATCCTTGGATTTCTCACTGGCCAGCACGCAGGCGTCTGTCAGGAATTTCAAGTTCTTGGACATGTTCTGAGAAACCTCCAGCAGGAGCTGAGGGCTCATATCTGCCAAAGGGGTGGTCTTCAAGACCCCACAGCCGTGCTCCACCTCATGCCTACATCGGGTCACCTTGTAACGATCCACCAAGCCAGGCATAGCAGGCTGGGCCCCCGGAGTCTCCACCGCAGCCAGGTAGGCAGCGTGGGCAGAGCATTCGGTCAGGGAGACCACCAGCTCCCCCATCTCCATCAGGCTTTCTCCCACCTCCCCGAAGCGTCCCATATTGAGCTGGCTCTGGACGTCATGGGTCAAGATGGAGAGTCCTTTGGTCCTGGCAATGATCGTGTCCCTGCACTTCTCGAAGGACTCGCCGAAGACAGACAGGCTCTCAGTGTTCACCGGCCTGGTCTCGCTCGACAGCAGCAGCAGATCAGCCACCAGTTGCATCTTGATCTTGCAGTGGTCGCAGATAGAGATGAGCTTCTTCCTCTGCAGGGAGCTGCTGCTGGGGATGCCGCCGCCAGACACCTCGCTGCTGGACTTGCCAGAGCCACCGCTAGCCATAGCGCCGGGGGGGCACTCGCATGCCGCTCGCTACCCCGCTGCCACCGCCTCTGGCACCGCCGCCCGAGCAGTCCCGACTGAGCCCGGCAGGATCGCTCTGCCTTTTCCGCAACATCATTCCATTAATCGCCGGGAAGCACGGAAAGGCTCTGGGCGCCGGGGCTGCCGCTGCTGCGGGGAGCGAGCTCCGCCGGGGCGCCCGCCCCTCTCCGGCTCCAGCCTACGGCGCTCCCGCGGCGGGTCGGCGCTCGCCGGGAGCCCCCGGGCCCCGTTCCGGCATCGTTTGACTAAAAATACTTTTTTGGGGGTTGTTTTGGGCTTTTTTTTTTCTCCTTTTCCTCACACGCCGGCGTCCCTCCCTTCCACCACCTCCTGCGGCTCCCCAGCTGCGGGATCCTGCGCAAAGTTCCCTTTACGAGACGGAATACCTCAGAGACGCCCAGCAGTCGTACGGAGTTGGGGGCAGGGGCTCACCACCCCTCCAAGTTGCTACGGTGTCCCCGGCTCCTCCGGTCGGCGAGCGCCAGCCGGGCGCAGCTCGCAAGGGCCGGAGGGGCGGCGGCTGCGCACCATGTGCCGCCC
>VXBZ01012308.1:496758-593251 GCA_013399135.1 Heliornis fulica
CTGGTGCGGCCGCCGATTGGGCGGGAGCGCGTCGTGCGGTCGGATATCGGAGACGGAGGAGATGCCGAGCGGGGAGCCGAGAAGCCGCTCCCCGCCCCAGCCCCGCTCCCCGGGCCCGCCGCCCCGGGCAGCCCGCCAGGTAAGTTGGACGTTCCCGGTGAGAACTGCCGGCCCTGGCAGCGCTCGGCCCGGTTCGGTAGGGAAAGGTAGGGCAGCGGGCTGGCAGCGCCGGGGCCCGGCACCGAGCGTCCTTGGCGGACTGTCAGGCTTCAGGTAGCAGAACCCGTTCCGCGTTCAGCCGGCGCGGCCGTGGATCAAAGGCAGGGAGCTCCGCAGTGCCGGGGACAGCGGCATCCCCTGCACCGGCGCGGCTGCGGCTGCCTCCGCTTTCGTTCAGTTGAAAAGCCCAGCCTCTTGCTGCCCCCGATTGGTGCTGTAAACACGGTACGGACGGGGCATTGCTACAGCGTTATTTACACAGGGATATTTCCCTCGGCGTTGGTCCTGACCCATTTTTTGCACCAATGAAAACGAATTTGCTGTGCCTCTCCCGTGTTTCTACCCTTGTTTCTGAAGACCGGTTGCCGTTTGTTAGAGGCCAGCAGGGAAAATGTAAATCCACCGACACTAACTTTGTGCACGGCAAAAGACTTTCTCCTCTGGCCTGTTTTCATCCTGCAGCACTCCGGGAACTTTATTACAGCTCTTGTCGAAAGCAAGATGTTACACTCGGTAAATCTGAGGCGTTCAAGTAAATGCCATTGAACAATAATAAAATTAAACTTGCTAATTGGGCTGGAACGAGTTATAAGAAGATGGGTTTAGTGCTGCCTCGGATGCTTCCAAAGGGAATATACAGTTCCATAAATGATAATGAGAATATTTATGTCCCACACATCAGATTCTCTCCTGTTACGCAGTGTCTCCGTTAACATACTCCTGAATTACCAGAAACCACATTTTAACATTTTTTACATATTTTGCTGCAGCTTAAGCAGCAGCTAAATAATAACATTCTTTTGCTCCTTTCAGCCAGACTTTAAGTTAGCCTCCTAATTCGAGGCATCTACAATGCATTTAGCAGGCTACAGAAATCCAGAAATACTTTTGTCCCAATTCATAGTTAACATCCTGCTACATTCATAATACTGCAGGGGTATGAGTGACCTTGAAATAAATGAAAATTGGATCAGACTCCTTCACTTGCAGGCCAGATCCAACAATGTCCTGGCACAAACAGAACCCATCTAACAGACAGCATACATTTAAAGAGCTTTAGACACGTTTGTTTGTATATATTCTCACGCATCAGCTAGAGGAACCCTTGGCCTTCTCTACAGACTTGCAGAGCAGGATGAGCACAGATGTGAAAGTGGAGAGTTAACAGGATGTACTCTTTTGGGGGGGAGGGGGGCGGGGAAAACCCTTGCCATAGAGCCAGGCTTGAGGAAAGGGGCAGATACTGGTCTTCGGGTGTGTCAAAAATATGGCAGTTCTCCACCCATCCCTCCTCACAAAACAGTGTAAGGGAAATTCTGTTTATTTGAGTCAGATTAAAACAGTTTAAAGGAAGGTCATGATTTGGGCCTAAACAATTTTGGCTTACTGCCAGTAACTCATTTTCAAAGCTATAAATAGGAATGATTTCAGAGTACTCTAAAAAATAAAAAATCAATGGGCAGAAGAAGCGAGCTGAACTCTATCTCGAAATATTTCCACATAGGTCCTTAAATGAGGCAGTGAGATGCTATATAGAATGAGGAATGCTTCATAAATATTAACCTACTTTATGTTTAATGAGGATTGACTACATTTAATTAGGGTTTGAAAGATTTCATTTTAGAAAACTCAGGTCTTACCCCTGGCTAGAAGAGGTGTTAAATGACCTAATAATCTTTTCCAATTTTAGATGCTGCTGTCTGCTGTGGTGCTCCGTGTGATCTGTATGATTCCCCAAGGACAGCCTTCCTCCCACCAGAAACACAGCTAGGCCATAACCCACGGCCGTTCCCAGCAGCTCGCAGGGCCACCAAAGCTCCTGGTAACTGCTATAAAATAAGCACATTTTCTTTAAGGTCCTTTAATCTGTCTGGAAGACTGAGCCATTGCTTATCAGCCCCAGTGTTAGCAAGGAGCACCACAGGTAATTGTTGACAGGTAGTAGGCATTGGTGGTGGACAGCCTGCCTCTGAGGCAGTCTTGCCAAATGTCATTTTCCTCCAGTAGAACCCCGGGGTGTTCAGTTCTTCTGCATGTGAAATGCGGGATGAAAAGTGAGGAGACCATGACTTTTAGTTTGCTGTTTGGAAAAATAGAATTAGAAAATACCCCCATGATGGGTTGTTTTCACAATCGAAGAGGCATTTCTTGGAGCTGCAGACTTATTAGATCCTTCCTATGCATTGTGTTGTTGCTTCATTTGTATGGCTAACCTGGCTAGGTTCAAGATCGCTCGTAGTTGAGGTTTACCATGGTTATTATTTGACCATCAACACATAGTCTTTCTGTAAAATGGAGCCTTGAAGACAGATGCTGGTGGGTCTGGTAATTGGCATAGAATTGAGGCTCAGCTAGTTACATGCTTTAAAGGTCTGGTTTAGGAGAAAACTTGGTGATGTTTGGGGTGGGTATTTCCTTCCTAAGTCTTTTGCACATCTCTTTCAAGGAGAATGTGTGCATACCCATTTATTTCATGGCTGCTGAGTCCAAAGGTGACCCACAGGACTTGAGCAGCTCTGTGAATGGTGTACAGACTTAGAAGACATGAAAATCAGGTGGCCATGCTTGGCTTTTAAAAAGATTTCACTGGCAGAGTCTGAATAAAATAACTCTCTGGGTCTCAAAACAGCAGGCATTGTCAGATACAAGGGATTAAAAGGCTTTTTAATGTGGCTTAGTAGTGTACAGAAGATTGGCTTACTTGTATGAGCTCTTCTTTTGTCACATTGATCTTTATTTTGCATTGTGCTCAGTACAACACACACTGGAGGCTGAAGTTCCTGAATTATCTGACATAACTCGGCCCTTTTATTGCTTAGTAAAGTCTTTTTTTTTTTTTAGGTGTCAAAGGAATTGATTCTTGCCAGTGTATGCAGTGTTGAGTAACAGCTGAAGAATAGCAAGTTGTAATAATTTTAGGAACACTGTATGTGGCCAGGTTGGTGAGAGGAAGTTACTATACAGTGGGTTATGCTACTTTGTATTACTTTCCTGTTTAGATGTATATATAGATATATCGATCTAACTTAATAGGGAGCTAGCTGATGAATAAAAAGCAATTCAGTGGTTCCCCTGTGTCAGCTGTATGTGACTAAATCCATGCAGTGGTAATTACAGAATGATAGCTCCAATTCCAAAGGATGCAGCTGGTTTCTCAGGCTGAGAATGGAAAATCGGGGGAGGATAAGGTTGGCAGAGACTGATGGAAGAGATAATACAGAGGCAGACTTTGCAGTAGAGGCTGGAAGAAGCTGGGCCTTCCTCTCTGTAGCAGTGGATTAGTAAGTCATGCAGAAGGAAAGACGTGTGTGTTGACTGATTTAGAGATTTTAAGGCCTATTTTGTCTTAAATGGTCTAAGTAAGTGGTTTGTGGTGAGTTCATGAGAGACTAAAACTGCACTGCCTGGTTCTGTCTCAGGTCTGCAGAGGTAGTGGTGGTTAATACACTGGTGATGCAACCTGGGAACTGGACTGTGTATAGCAGAAAAGGACAGGTAGAGATCTGGTAGAGATCAGTTAACTGGTGACAGCTAAATGCAAACACAATCACAAGTTTCATTTTGTCTTCTTTGAAAATTATTTTCCATATTAAAAAATGTAGTTTTAGGATAATGGGTGGGCTTTTGCAGACAGGCTTAACCTTGAAATTTTGATGTGTTGATTTTTTAAAATATGACATAGTTAAAACACAGTATCAAAGGAAAGAGAAGAATATTACATAGATACCAGCAACACAAATGTTTCAGTTATGTATAAAATGCTGCTCAACTGAAAGATCAAACAGCAAAACTGGGTTTTATTTTGTTGGTTTTTTTATTCACAATTTATTGTACTGTTGTTTTCACAACTTACCATATATAATCAATTGGTCGTCCCCTGCTGTTACCATGGATATTTAATAAATTGACATGGAAAAGAGACATTTTTATGAAGAGGAAAAGGCAGCTACAAACTCCTTTTGCATGGAATGGCAGGCTGTGCTGTATTTTATCTTGATACAGCCAATAATGGCTTTCTGCTTCATGTTCTTATCTAGTATCTACATGTATGGATATCCATCCTACACCTCATGATTTATGAGGTTCCACCCTACACCTAATGTTTTATGAGACTTGTGCCTAATGGAGACTGAGGTACACCATAGCTCTTGTGTCTATTGTCCCTCCCTGGAGCAGGCAAGAAGGGCCACGTGAAGGTTTGTAGGTCCATTGGCTTGAAACTCAGAAGCACTTAATAGAAGAGTGGTAAATGCTATTGATAAGAATGGTCCAGCGTAAACAGGAACTCAGAACCCTCCCTTCAGACTCTTCAGTCTGGGTTTGGTTTTGGTATTTTGTTCTTTTTTTTTTTTTTTCTTGAGATGAAAGAAGAACATGATATTTTGAACAAAACGTGCAAGGGCCCACCCTTCCTGAACAGAACTTTTAGTAGTGTGTTCTGACCAGCAGCTGTAATGCTCTACAGAAGGCTTTGGATTCTCTCCCTCACTCCCTTTTTTTTTTAAACATATATCATGAGAGGATTTTAATAGATGTTTTCATAAGAGCCTGTGATCCTACACTTGTCTCGTTGTGCCTGTATACTCTGTGAGGAGAGCTGTCAATCATTACAGGTTTAAGTCTAGTGCCTTTAATTCATCAGCAGTTCATGTAATATATTACTTACATTAGATGTAGGTGCCAAAACTGACCTGTAAACCTAAAATTAAATTGGAACTACAAAAGTAATTTCAGCTAGATTATGGAAATTAGACTATAAATGGAATTCCAGTGGGAATGGTGTAAACCTTCATTGACATTGATTGAATGTAATTCTTTTCTTAATAGGGTAACTTTAAATTGAGTAACCCCTACATAGTTTTAACCAGCACGGATTTGTAGCAAATCCTGCAGTAAGTTGAGTATTAACAGGAACGTTCTGTGCTACTTGACAGTCAGGTGTCAGACCCACTCCCCAAACCTGATGAGATAATGACAGAAAGCTAAATGTCATTTGTCAAACATCTCCATGCAGTTGCTGTTTTAATTTATAAGATGCACGTGCACAGGATAACATAAGGGTAAAGATTTATTTTGTGGTGAAAACTGAATTCAGAAACTTAATTTAAATGTTAGTACCTTAATCAGTATTTTATATACAAATCACAATAATTAACCCTGGATTTGGGAGAATTTTGAATTAAGGACTTAATTTTTCAATTGGACCTGTGAATTCATGGTCTGGCTAGCTCTGGAACAAACATCTGCATTCTCTTAATAGATAGCAAGTCAGTGTGCTCATTTTATGCATGAAATTGAGGATTGAAATGACTCTGAATCATTCAAATGTTTATATTCTAGAAGACACGATATATTCCTTGATTTGCTGCTAGTAACAGTATTGAAAAGCACATTTTCTTTCCTTTCCTGAGATTTAGAAATATTCTTCCTATTTTTAGAGGTAGCATGTTTGTGTCTGATTCTTCAAGTTTTTCTCTGAGCGTGAGTGCACTCATTGGTCTGAACCAATACATGCACTCTCTTTGCATGAGGGTTCATGAGTTAGATTGTCTCTGCAGAGGAACATTTAGGGTACTTAAGATAATTAGACCTATAAAGACATTAATTTTGAATGTTCTACTGAAAGTGACTCAGAATATCCTGACAGTTTGTAAAATGTGTGACAGAGTGCTTTTAAATGGGGTAAGAGTACTCTGAATGCTGGATCATCTTAAAACTTGTTTCA
The DNA here is from genome assembly GCA_013399135.1 of Heliornis fulica. Lineage (NCBI taxonomy): Eukaryota > Metazoa > Chordata > Aves > Gruiformes > Heliornithidae > Heliornis > Heliornis fulica. The sequence continues at coordinate 502,703 of VXBZ01012308.1, forward strand.
GGTTTCCTGGTATCTATTGCTCAGCAAGTCTTCTGTATTATTTAGCAGAGTATTGTCCTGGTCCTTTTCTAAGCCAGAAGGTGCAAAAGCAGTTCTGATGCCTGTCGGGTTGTATAAAGAGCACAGCTCTACCCACAGAATCCCAGAGCAGTTGGGGTTGGAAAGGACCTCTGGAGATTATACAGTCCATCCAGTCCTAAAGCAGGATCACCTCAAGCATGTAGCACAGGATTGAGTCCAGGTAGGTTATGACTATCTCCAGAGAAGAAGACTCCACCAGACCTCCATCATTTGAGGAATTCACAGTAATCTCTAAAAGGTTCACACCACCTCATTCATCTGAGCCCCTATTAAACATCCTCTTCTATTTGCAGAGCTTTTAAAATTAGTTAATTCTTCCAGACATGGCATGTGTTGATAGCAGGCAGCCCTTGCATGATCATTCTCCCTTCTGCATGCTAATCTCCTGATCCGGTTAGTTTTATCTCTTAATTGTCTATGTATCCTTCCAAGAAAGTGCCGCCCTTTCCTTGATGTAGTCAAGTTCTTTGTTCTTTCCAAGGATTCATTCCAAGAAATGTCAAGGGACAAGCTTTGAGACCCAGCATATTACATCTGTTGTACTGTAGCTGCAAAAGAAAACGTGAGGAATAAGAATACACTTAAAAATAGAAAACTGCACACAAAAGTCCACCACCATCAAAGACTTGAGAGACCTTCTGGTAGCCAAAAATACAGGCACATTTTTCTAATTCACAAGAAATAATGGTATTGGAAGTACATTTTGCACAAATATACTATATATACATATATATTTTTAAAAAAGGCTCCCAAACTTCATTAACAAATTAAGAACATCCTGAGCCCTCTCAAATTACAGTCTGACCCAACCCTGTTCAATAATAAAAACAGTTCACCTCAACAGGGGGAGGTAGATTTGCCTTTCTGATAAGGTGTAACTTTTTAACCGAAAATACTAATAATAGAATCTGCGTGTTGCAGAGGTAAAAATGACAGCCATATCTTGAAACATTCCCTGGAATGACTAGGTGGGATGTCAACCTCCAACATAAAGCCTTAAACACTTTACTTTTGCAATCTATACTGAAAGTATCTAGCTCTCTTATCTGATGTGTTGTGTATTGTAATAGTTTTAGCTGCTAGGACTAGAAAAGCTTAAGGAATATGAAAATACTTAAGCTATGAAAAGCATATTTCTATGATTCTATAGATACTCCAAACAAAACAGAGTGTGCTTCAATAAAAAGAATAAGCAATTTAATTTGCCTGTCAGTCATATGTATTTCTAGCTGCATTGGTTTTGTTTCATGCATGGAAATGAACAGCAGAGTACAGAGGGAGGCTGAATATGTATTTGTCCTGACCCTGCAAAGAGCAGGCTTTGAACAAGTTTTTCCTGGACACAGAATTCTGCCTGAATAGAGACAGTTGCAAGGTCAGAGCCAAGTATGAAACGTATATCCCTTTCAAATTACAGATTTTCTGTGCATGACAGGAAAATGCATAGTGTTGTTTGTTGCAGCACTGGATATACTGAATGACTTGTTCACATACCAGGGGGAATTGGATTACTTTTGAGATCCACATCTGAATGTAGCACCAGATATTAAAGAAAATAAAAGTTGGCTGGGATTGTTCTAATAAGAGCAAACAGAATTGAAGAAAATATTTCCCAGTAGAAATTAAATGAAAATATTTCATGCTCTAAGTTCAGCATTCCAAAACTAAATCTTAGGTCCTTTTTTTTTTTTTTTCCAGTGAAGGTATGTGTGATCCAGTAATAACAAAAGTTACCAGAAACATATTTTGGTAAAACCTCATTAATCAGGGCAATCTGATATAGTATACCTGATGGTCATTATATTTAATGAGAAATCACTGAGCAAATGTGCTCATTAGTGACTTATTGGACAGCTTTGTGGAAGGTACTTGAGTAAAACCCTGTCTCAGTTACTGTACATTTAACAAGCTCCATGAATAGCTACGGTCTAACTGCTTCCTGTTTCTCAGGCACACTGGCAGTATGTCTGAAACGGTATAAAACGATAACCCTCAGTAGGGAGGTTGCACACCAGGCTGGTTGTTTATCAGGGTGCTGAAATCTTGGATCCCACATCCTCCTCTGCTATTTCTCATGCTATGTGTGCACTTGGCAAGCTGCTGCTTCTTGTGGCCTGTCTCCCTGCCCTTCACAAACTATGTAACTCTTCATTGTCTTATCAAGAGTTAGTCCAGGCTTTGCAAAGCCTCCAGAGCCCATGCCTCTGCCTACTGTCTTTGGGGTATTTTTTGTATTTGCACACTGTGCCCATGAGGGGCGTGGGTTCCTGGTTTATTACAGGACTATATACAGTGACAGAACTGGGGTTGCAGTGCTCACTCTATAGAATGAATTCCTCTTCTCTGACCCTTCTCGTCCTTCAGAGCTTTCACTTGAATTCACTCAGCCTGACCACAGTTAGCACCCACCAGAAGCAGTTACTGCAATGCTGCCTTCAATTCCCAAGTTTAAACTTCTTGGGAGTCTGTGTCTAAAAGACAAAAGATGGTGCTATTTATAACTAAAACAGCTTCCTGGAGGGAAAAAAAAAAAGTGTAGTAAGACTTTGCAGACATCAATCTGCACGATTTGGTTTGGATAATGGAAAAGTAGTATCTCGTATGTTTGTGGTGGGCAGGCATTCTGCACTTCTATTTCAGTAACAGCTTGCTTTTAAAAGTCTTCTCCACGCTGAGATACTCGTTAGGATCAGAAGACTCAGTGCAATGGGCCCAGTTCCTATCACATGATTAGCGAACGCAGATACTTGTAGCCCTGCTCGCAAACACAAATCGCAGGGCTGACGATCCAGGAGCTGCTCCATCACGACTTTCTGAAAACCTCCCACGACGTCCACCTTTAATTTCTCGCCGGGCCCGGGCCTGCAGGGACTACACCCAGAGCAGAGCGCGCCTCCTCAAACGGCCCATTGTGTGGGGGCAGCGCGTCACTCGCCGGCCTGCGACATCGCGGAGGAGAAGGAGGGTGCTCACCATCCTCCCCCGCCCCGGCTCGCTCCGGGGAACCTCCCCTCCTCGGGAAGGGCGGCACACGGACCAAGAAAGGGACTACAACCCCCATCCCTAGTGCCTGCCCATTCACCGCCTTCTCACCCCTTCTCCAGCTCCTCCCCCGGCCCGAACCGCCGCTGCTCCCGCCCCTTTAAGGCAGCCGGGGCCGCCTTCCCGCGGCGGTGAGGTTCAGGGAAGATGGCGGCGGCCGCGGGATGGGCCTTGCTGGGCCTGGCGCTATGGTTGTGCGCGGCGGCTGCGGCCGGCGAGCCTGAGGGGAAGCGGCGGGCGGGGCCCGCTAAGAAGAAGGACATTCGGGACTACAACGACGCGGACATGGCTCGGCTGCTGGAGCAGTGGGAGGTGCGGGGAGGGGCTGGGGGCCTGCGACTGGGCTGCGCTTCCCGTAGCCCCGCAGAGGGAACCTTACAGCTGCCGCCAGCGTGGGGAGCGGGCGGCCGCGGGCAGCGCTCCCGGCTCGGGGTAGCCCTGCTGACTGCTCGTTGGCCGGGTGGCCGGTCAGCCCGGGCCTGCGGCGCCTCCGTCGGGGAAGAGCAGGGGGTTTGGTGCCTGCCGTCCTGTCGAGCCTGGCTGGGGCCCAGTCCTGGGGCGAGGGGCCTTGGGGTGGCAGGTGCCAGAGTCCTTCCTCCGAGGGGCCGCAGAATCGGGGCGAGCGGGTGCAGAAAGGGCTTCTGAGGGAGCTGCCCAGCTGCCCCCTTCCCTCCCAGCGCCTGAGCCCAGGCACACGCGGTTGGTGCGCGCCTGCAGCCTGGTTGACTTCATGCACTTCTGGGGCGTTAGAGACACGTGTTTTGTTACCGAAGGGCAGATAGCGGGGCTAACGCTCGTTTCGTGTTTACAGACCAGATCAGTCGTTGTTTGCCGATTCCTTCCTTGCCATGCAGGATAACAAGCTTATTCCAGCTCTGTCTTGTCCTGCTTCATCACTATCAGGCTGCTGCCTTAACTGTCAGTTTGTTATCGGTCTTGTCCATGTGTTTGTCATGCCACTGGTTGGTTGGTTTTGCTTTTTGTCAAGGGGAAGCTTCCGTGTCCTGTAACGTCAGTTATAGCTGTAAGTCGAGGTGGAGAAGTTGGTCTTTTGTACATGTACAACAGAGATAAAGTAACTTCTGTGAGAAGTAAGGATTTCTTTAGGCCTGGTAGGCAGAATACGGTGTTGTTAATCCCATGGACTGTTACTGTGAGCCTTCCCTTTAAGAAGGATTGTTGTTAAAAAGCCGAGTTAAAATCCGAAATAAAACTACATAACAAGATCAAAGCTAACCTTCCTGTGAGTGGTGTCAGCCAAGGACCAGATAGCTGCAAGTGCTAAAAAAAAAATCTGTGGTTTAAATGATAATATTGGCCAACCCCAAACAAATTTGGCATTATAGGAAAAAGTTTGACATCTCTGAGTTTGTGAAATTAGATGCCTGGGTGAAGGGGGGAGTTTCAGCAGGCAGGGTGAGGAGGCTGCTCAGGGGTTTTCCTCCTTAGCTGAAGCAGGTCCCTGATCATGTTCACCGTGTGCTGCTCAAATACTTACAGCCATGTTGTGTGCAGATGTGGCTGAGCAGCTGGGGAGTTTGTTATGTGAGTTGGCATTTCCACTGAGGAAATGTCTATGCAGCCAGAGCCCTGGAAGAAAGAAAGTTACCAAAGCAGGGGCTCAACAATTAAGGGTTGTTTGGGATGGCCAGCTGCATGGCATTTTGCCTGATGGCAATCAGGACTCATACAAGGAAGATGAAAGACTTGAGGGGGTGGTGGCTGGAGGATAGAGGAAAAGGCATGAGAGGACTTGATGGGTTGGGATAAGAAACAAAGGGACCATTATGAATTTGGATAAGAGCAGGAATTATACTCTGGAGTGAGGGGCGTAGGGCACAGATCTGTACAGAATCAAGTGAGATGATTCCTTTTTTAAAAAAAAAAAATCCTGGCAATCAGTCTAGACATCTTGGAGTATGGTGGTTGTTGCATCCTTGGCATCAGCCAGGCTGAGGCTCCAGCAGCCTTCCCAGAATGAGTAGCCACCTCTTATGCTGCCACTTGTGCCATGCTGGTGCAGCCATGTGTGTGATTGCGTGGTGAACTGGGAGAGTGATCTGATGGAATATGAGCATGGGGAACAGGAAAGAGAGAGAGATTGATTCACTAGCTCAAGTAGTCCAAGTTCAGTTGCACAAGCAGAGCTTGAGGGAAGCCACATAAGGGTTTCCCTCATGGACTCTCCAGCAGTCCTGAGTCCAGTGGAGCTGGAAACGCAACTGAGAATCTGGTCCAGAGGTCTTTCAGTTACAGAAGTATCGTATTCTTTAAAACAGTTTGTTATTACGAGCTAAGGGTTTCTCAGTCTTGACTCTGAGCTAAGAGTATTGAATGGGCAAAGGAATTGCGTGGTTATTGATGAGGGCATTGATGAGAAATGTATGAGCATGGGAGCTGAGGGGAAGAGAAAGAATAGTACTGTATCTATGCAGTGCTTTCCCTCTGAAGCTTCATGGTACTGTTCACATGAATGAATCTGTGAGGCTTTTCAGAGCAGAAGCTTGCACTTTTCTTATGGTCCTTTACTTAGTAGATAGTGTTGGGGCCCTGGCGCTCCGGCAAGATAGCTTTATAGATTCAAAACTGCATGATAATTTGTACAGGATCAAGAAGCATCATGTAGGGGAGCATTTGATTGCTTCTTAGAGTATATCCTGTTTAAACTGTAATACAGCTTTATGAATGTTTAGTTGAATAGTTAAGGGAGAAATAGGCAGCGTTCGTTACTAGATTGTGTTCTTACTAAATTCGGTTTCTGTGTTGTGTAAGATGCGTTTGGAAACACTTGGGGTTTTTTTTCTTTTAAAAAACTGAAATAAGTTGTTTTTACACTAACCAAACTGGTCTAAAATAAGGATTGATTTGCTTATACTTCTGAGGGACTTTTATCATTTGAGTCATTTTGTGTTTTCACTCTACCAATATAAGCATTTCCATCTTCCTCTAAAATATTGTTCCCACTTTGAGGGCAGTGGGACTTTCTTGGGGCTCTCCTCTGCTCCCAGTTCAGGTGGAATTTTCAAATGCCTGTGAACTACTTGAAAGCATGCTTCAGACATGCAAAATTTAAACATACATAACTAGTAAGGAAACAAAGGATGAAATCTAGGTCTTCTGCAGCTTTTATTCTGCAATAAGTAAATTTTAAACTCCTTAACCAAAAGACAACAAAATCCATAATTGAGATGGGGAAGGGTAGGTCACTTGTATGAAACCTTAACCTTGAAAGAGTATGGGACATTTCCTGCAGTGGGATGTTGTAATAGGATGAGGTTGAGTTTGTGCATGTGCAGAAGTCAGAAGGTCATGCATGCTTGGAACTAAAAATCAAGTTTGGCTACTGAAGAGAATATTGTTAGATGTTGCCACAGCTCATGTTCCTAAAGCATTGATGAATATTTTCATTAAACAGTTGAGTTAAAACAACACCTAAGATACCTGCTGTAATTCCTGCTGATTTACTGATACTTAGGTGGATGCCAGTGTGAGGGTGTAAGTTGTCACTGTATTCACTCTATGTTGGGAGCTGTTTTAAGGGGCAGCAGTTTGAATTCTGCCTTTCCAAATATTTAAATGCCTGTCAGTCTCAGTAGAGGCTTCCAGAGATTTCTTTAATCTGTTTTCTCACAGCGATTTAATCTTGCTGATGATGATGTCAGAATGTGAGCTGTTCTTCATCTCTGCATTAGAAGAGTAAAGAAACACAATAAAAGCTTTCCTGTACAATGAGTGAAAATTCTGAATTGTTGCCTTCTTTAAAGCAACAAAGTAAGGAACGTTACGTTCTCAAGTGATCCTGTGATTCCTGCAAGTTTTGACCTCTGAAAGCAATGTGCAGAGATAAATTTTTTTTTTTGTATACATAACACTTACCCACCTCCATCCCTCTTCAGTTTCAGAGATTTGTTATTTTATAAATTACCTAGATGGAATTGTATTGAATTAGCCTTATGGTTGAATTATTTCTCAGTACGTGGTAAAATGAGATTGTAAATCTCAGTATTCACACATATGTAATTCTGAGGGGGCAGTTATACATGGCAAGAGTGCTCCCAGTGAAGTATCTTGAGACAAAGCTCACTGTTTGATTTGAGAATCTCCCGTTATTTAACTACATACTGGTTTTGCTTTATCAAAACAGAATTATTCTCCAAACAATGGGAAATGTGAAAAAAAAAACCCAACAGCTTTCTGAATCACTTGAGTTTAAAGCCTCCTTTTCTTTTCAAACAGAAAGATGATGACATTGAAGAGGGAGATCTTCCCGAACACAAGAGGCCTCCAGCACCGATAGATTTCTCAAAAATTGATCCAGGTAAACCAGAAAGTATCCTGAAGCTAACAAAAAAGGGGAAGACTTTGATGATGTTTGTCACGGTGTCAGGAAACCCCACAGAAAAGGAGACAGAAGAAATTACTAGCTTGTGGCAGGGTGGTCTCTTCAATGCAAACTATGATGTGCAAAGGTGAGCTGTTGTGCATGTGGATACAGTTTTTGCTTTTACAGAACCCTTCTTTCTTTGTCCCGAAAAATCTTTTCAGCTGTTCATCCTATGTCCTTCCCCATCTCCATTGCCTGTTACTATTCCTTTGTTGCTGTATCAGTTTATATACCAATTTACTGTAAGTCACTCTACATATATTCTGATGTTGTGCCAAAATCTCTGTAACACTTATGTATGGTGTATGTATATCCTGGTTTCTTTTTATCTCATTATGTTTCAGCTATTTATCAGTTTTAAGCTGCAGTAGTTTGCCTTTAAGCTTGATGGAAAACATCTCACTTGGAAGACTTGTCTCCACAAAAGGCTTTTTGTTTCCCTGGTTAAAAATAAAAGGGGGATTTTTTTTTTCCTCCTCTCTGAGAGGATCGTTTTGAAATTGAGGAGTGTTAAGCTTATGAATTGAGTCTGAGAAGGGTTGCAGCAAGTGTATGAAAAATTTAATGACAGGTAGTAGGTATTACATTGTGCTGAATAAATTAGGTTTTCTTTGTAGCCTTACTTGACTATTTGTAAAGGTAATACATTTTACTATTATTTGTGCTAGAAAATTGTTCTCTTGTTCTCATCCCTAGGCAATAATAAGACCAACCTCTTGCTTGGTTGTGGAAGTGCTCTGAACTATGTAAAATGTTGTAGTGCTTGAAAGGCACAGACCTAACTGAAAAAATATGCTCCCTTTCCTCTAGGTTTATTGTTGGCTCAAATCGTGCCATCTTCATGCTCCGCGATGGTGGTTACGCCTGGGAGATCAAAGACTTTCTGATAAATCAAGAAAGGTGTGCGGATGTTACACTGGAAGGTCAGGTTTATCCTGGCAAAGGGGCAGAAGAAAGTGAGAAAGGGAAGAACAAAACAAAACCTGACAAAGCAAAGAAGAAGAAAGATGCAGACAAGAAATCTGGTAGTGACAAAGAGGACAACCGAGCAACCAGACAGAGAGAGGATCTATGAGGGATGCATTAACCAGACTGACCACCGCTCTGCTGTTCCTTGAAGGAGAGCTAATTTTCTATACAATTGTTGGCTTTACTAGGAGGGAAGGAAGGAGGCAAAGATTACTGAGGTTAAGACTTCTGTGTTGAAACACACCAGTTTACTTATTAATATTGGCCATTTGTTTAATTACAGGCAAGGTAAAGTTTAATAGCAGAAATTGACTACTTTGTTTTTTATGCTTATGTTGTTTACAATTAACATACAAATCACATGTCTAGCATCACAAAATTAGTTTAAGTGGAAGAGAAGAAATACTGTCTTGGAATACACCAGTGTTCACTTGTAGTATCTGATTAGGACCTGTCTGGTTAGACTGCTTGTTTCTTTGCAGTAAGCAAAGAAACAAGCAGTCCACATTCTTTACGTCCACAGAAATGCTTTGGGGCAGTGGTAGGATCCAAGGCATATATTGGGCAGATGCACTCCAAGTCAGTGCAGAAGGGAGATTACCTGCTTCCAGAAGTGAAGCTGGGATGTTAATGGAATAAAGTACAGCTTGAGCTGTGGCAGGGTGAAAGGAAAAGTCAGGCTCGCACCATTCAGGTTGCTACTGCTGCCAAAGAACTGTGCCTGTGGAAGCAAATGTTATGTATGTCCTATTATCTAGGTAGTGAGCTAGAAGAAATAGCTTTAACTCTGAAATGAAGTTGACTCGTTTAAAGGTTTGTTTAAATAGTTACTGTACAGTTAAAATTTGAGTTAGATATCTCACTTTCTTAGGTTAAATAACCAAACTTTTTTTTTGGGGGTCAGTTTCCCACATGACATGGTTGATTGTAAATGAACTTTTGATTTAAATACTATGAAGTTTGATATATGGGAGCAAATTTATTTCTCCTTGGAGGACTTTGTAAAATTGGCAAGGCTTTATTATTACTGAGATTGTATTCAGTCAAATGTGTTGCTTAGGATTGTTTCCCTTCTGCCTTACTATCTGTTAAGGACTAAATGCACCTAGTATGTATGGTCCACATCATTTTCTGAGAATGAGCACAGTGCTAACTGTCTTCATTCAGTACTATTAAGATGCTACTTTGACTTTATTTAAGGTGCTAAAAGCCAAGTGTTTAGGATAAAAGGTCCTAATTGAACCATAATGGTTGATCTTGTGGAATATGTCAGTATCAAAGTGGGGCATTGACTTAATTTTAAATAAAAAATGTCACTGTGCTTTGTGTCATTGAGTAGTAAAACCTTTTAAATAATTCTGCATTAAGTTTTCATGAGACAAACTTGTCTGGTTTATGTACATGAAGACAACATGATGCTGATGAAGGCTCCAGGTGATTGTTTTTATTCAACTATATTTGTATGAATTGAGGGTTAAAGAAACCTTTCCTGCCACACTTCATTAATCATTTTCTTGCCTGTTTGAATGGAAAAATGAAAATAATTTATTTCTTGATGCTTAACTATATCACTTTTTATATTAATCCAAGTGTGTAGCAGAGTTGGGAGGAGACTGTAGAAAATTGGGTGTCATATTCCGGTGAGGAGAGATCATAGAATCATGTCCATTTCTTGTTCATTGCTAATTTGTAATTTTGAGTATTCTCAGTTCACCCCTCCCTTCAAGTGTATTGTTTCTCACCTCAAAAGATGAATGGGGTAAGATGAAACTATTAACTACGAAATACTACTGAGGTTTTTTCTTTCTACAGTTTAAATCTGTGGCATAGAGATTACAGTTCTGATTATGATCAGAAATGTCTGGAAATGCAGTTTCTGTAGCTTTTTCTTACCTTGTGAAACGCAAATATGATTAAGTGATGCAAAACACCATACATGTAACATAAAAGCTAGTTAACCAGGCAGGAGAAACAAATTCTGATCTGTAGCCGTAGCTCAGCTTTTGAGAACAAAAGTAATTCAGAAATGTACATGTGCAGTAGGCTGGGTCTTTACCCATTATAGTTAAAAAGAATTTCCCACATTGCATAGTTAAATTTTAAAATGTTTTGAGTTTTGTTAGGTTTTTACTAGGAGTAACAAGGCAGGGTTTGCTTTTTTAATATAAAATACAAAACCCTGACTTCAGTCTGTCAGGAACTGCTTCACCAGCCCGTCTTTGCTGTCACAGTTCATAACTCCTCTTCCAAAACAATTTCTGTTCCCTCCTGAAACTAGTGAGTCCTTGAGCCCCTAGCCCTTGATCTCATGCCCAAGCACACAATCACTGAGATACATATACTAATTTTTTTCTTTTCAAAAAGTTACTTAAGGACACTGATGATCTCTAAGTACCCTGGCGGATCCTGTGTTCTGTTTAGTAGGTGATGTGCATTTGAGTCTCCTCAGACTTGACTTTTTTTTTTAGTACTACACAAAGGTACATGGAAAAACCTGCTTTCACCACAGCTAAATGCCTGCTGCCTTTTTCTACTCAGTGGTTTTCTTATGGTGCCATAATGAAGTTTTCTAAGTTATCGTTACATTTTCAACCCAGATGGCTTTCTCAGAAACAACAGTTTGTCACTGATAACTACACAAGATGTGGTTGCACTTTGTGAAAAATTTCCAATGGACAATCAACTTTTTATGTAATAAAATACTGGAATGAATATCTTGGGGTTGGTGGTTGTTTGTTGTTTTGGGGTTTTTTAAGGTAATCCTAATGTATACTGTATGCCTTATCAGTTTTACTGGAAAAACACATTCACCTTCCTCCTTGAAAGAGTACAAGGCTTTGAGGGCTTCATTAAACAAAGTAGGGAAGTTGCTGTTTAAATTGTTGGGCCCAGGACCCAGAAGAGCTGAGAGAATCACCACCTCTAGTAAATGAGTAAGTGCTGGCTTTTGAATGTGTGACAAAAATCTCACCAGCTACTAAATCTTATTAGGGATGCAAGTGATGGCATTTTTAAAAAAGCTGAGAATTGCAAGTGCAGTCATCATTACCTTGGAATGACATTTCCTGTAGGGCTGTGCCTCCTGCCAGTCTTTTATCTGTGCTGCACAGTTACGCTTCTCTCTGAACGCATCACCTGCTAGCAGGGAAGTTCATGGTTCTTACTTACCTTGCAACCTCTCTTAGTTTGGCTTTAGCTTTTGTTACTGTATGTACTACTAGGAGAAGTATATATTTAAAAGATGGAACTTTAAAAGTCTGATATGATGTACTTAAAACCTGCAGCACAGTTTCTGATCTTCACTGGAGCAGTCGAAGCATTTCTCTGCAGTCAGTCTTTGCTTCAGAAAGACGGAGACTATTTTTTACAGGAAAGGGGACTAGAAAGCTCTAATCCATGAGGCTTATACCCAAAGTCTTTTTTTAAAATTTCCTTTAATTAGGGATAACTCCCAAAAAGCAGTGGGCCCATCTTTACTGCCGATAATGTTTTTAAAGAGAAGTTTCAGTATGGTCTGAAAAATACCCTGGATGTGTTGGGGTCATGCATAATTTGTGGAAACTGCTGACCAGAGCATTGAGCACCCATTAATATTTAAATTGGTTCAGGTGCCTTCATTGATGGCAAGGTTGCATATCATCAGGCCTCTTTGCTAATGACCTTGCACCTTGCAAGCAAATGCCCATCCTTGCTGGTCACTTCTTTCCAATGAGAAGCAGCTGTTTACTCAACAACACCATCGAGTAGGCTGGACCTTGCTCTGACTTATGCAAAGTCCTTTTTGTAAAGAGGAAAGCTGAGTTATACGTGAGTAGTTGTGCTGCAAGGTTGTGTTGGCACACAATACCATGTCTGAGCACTTGCTGAGCCTATAAATAAATAAAATAAAGGCTTAACGTGTGTATTATGTGATCATTGCTTATTGTTTCCAATGTCTGTGGCTGCAATCTGTCCTGTATGGTGTTTTGTCCTTGTTCTGGTGCTGTAAAACCCATTACTAAGTGTGAGATCTTCAAATAATTGTAGTTATAGCAGGATATTGTTGCCAAGGAGCTTGCCCAAAACAAAACAATTGAGTTGTGCCACTCAAAGACAGAAGTTGAGCAGAAGATTTTGAAAAACTTTTTTATTTAATAGGGGAGCCAGGTATGTTGCTGTGCTCTAACAACCAATGTGTGTAACCAAACCAGGGAAAGGCCACATCCCTGACTCCCATGCCTACCTTCTGTCATGTTTAAACCACTTTACTCAATTCTCAGATAATCCTAGTAAAGTTTGAAATACAGTTTAGCCACGTTATTATTTCTATCAGCAGTGATGGTCAGTCTTACTTTCAGGGATTAAAAAAAAACCAAACCTTGATATCAGTAATGGAGAAGACCACACTCAGTAAATAAATACCTAGCAGTACCAGTTCGGTACTGGAGATGGAAAGCAGAAATAAAAGTCAATCATCTGCATTAATTTCCTGAGGTGTCACTATCAACTGACAGACCCTTGGGTTTTAGTTGAGGCATTTGTGGTTTAAGAAACATTATCCTGTATTAGTTATTCAACACTACCATGGTAGAAGACGAGATGAGGTTATGGCTGTGCTGGAAATTTCATCACACACTCCCTCCGACCTCATTTTATGCCCTTTACCAAAGGAGGAAAGATTTATTTGTAAGGGGCTTTCTCCAGAAAACTTTCCCAATAAGCCCTGTCACTGCCTCCTTCCTGCTGGCCCTTCACTATGTCCCAGTACTGCTCCCAACTGCTTACATACTCCAGCTGAGACTCAAACTGGGAAACCACAAATTACTCCATTTGCAAAGTGAATGGGGCTGTCCCTCAGGTCTTCAGGTGTTTAGGTTTTGGTGTGAGTGTACATGCTAGATGCAGCTGGATGCAGGTCCATGGCTAAGGGACCACTGCAGGGAGGTGCTGTCGAAGGTGTGCTTTGTGAAGGAGGCATGCAAGAGGAAGGAAGGGTGTAGCTGCAGTGGTGGTTTCTACACATCCTTTGGTCAGAAAGAAGGTGGTGTGACAAAAGAGCTCCAGCCAGCTGAGGGAATGGCCCCCTGGAGCTGGAAAAAAAAAACCCAAAACAAAACACAAAAAACCCCACCCAAAACCTGGACACAAGATAACGACTTAAGCTTCTGGTATATGTCCAGCAACTGCCTGGTCTGAAGAGCTGGAAGAGTTGCCTAAAACCACTCTGAGTGTTTGGGGAACTGGACAAACAGTGGTTTGCTTTTTGGTTGTGGGTTTTATTTTGTTGTTTTGGGGGTTTGGTGGGTTTTTTTTGGGTTGTTGTACAGTGGGTTCGGGAGCGTCGAAGCTCTCATAAAGAGAGAGGCAAAGGAGGGCCCATCCCTACAGCTTGTAGCAGAGACCAAGTCAGCTGGGAATGTCACTGTCATGCTGGGATAGGAAGGTGCTCATCTAAAAGCCAGTATCATCTCCAGGGTTTTCCTGGTTTGTGAATCAACCCATAGCCACTTTTTCCATTGCCTAAAGCAGCATCTACAAGGAAAAAAACCGCAAACAATCCCCTGACACCACCACCAAACCCCCACTTCCCTTTAAAAGGCAGAAGCTGCAGCTGGAAGCCCGGCTTTAAGCGCAAAACTCCTGCCAGATAACATGCCAACCACTCACATGCTTGGGAAAAAAACAAACCGAAACAAAACCCATCAACCTTTGCTGAGTGTTGGCTTTATAAAGAACTGCTTTAAATCGTGCCGAAGCACTGTAAGACCGCCCACCCCTGCGGCCGGGCACCGGGGACCGAATCGTGCGGCCGCCCGTCCCTTCCCCGCCTCACGGCGGCCGAGGCGCAGTCGCAGCCTTTCCCGCCCAGGCCTCGGGGAGTGGCGCGCAGCGCCAAGGGAGGCCACTAGAGGGCGGGCGCGGACAGGCGACGGGCTGTCCTGCGGTCCTGCCATGTCACGGTCACGTCATAATGCTATTCAATAACGCTGTCATCTTTACAGTACAGCATCCACATCACAGCTATCACATGCCCTCTCGTAGGCCTGTCACGCTTTAGTACCCGATTAAACATTTTTCCCTGCAGCTGACACTGCATGTAAGGGGTGATTTGGTCTGTGTTATAAATATATACGTTTAATGAAACAGTATGTGGTGATTTTAGCACTAATGCACTGAATGGTATATGCCTGTGTGCAGGTGGCTTGGTGTTGTTAGTTTAACAGCTCTGTGTGTGTGCATACACATACACATACATTTATAGCCACCTCACACATACACATACATATAAATTCACCCACCCACACAGCCTTATACACAAATACCTACACACCTACACACCCATGTGTGCACCCACACAGAAACGGTGACAACAGTGCAGTGGTACCATGTGGGGAGGGGGAACACTCTTCACACCTCCCTTTGACCACATCAAAAATAAAATTAAAAAAAAAAAAAATCAATAATGTAATAATATAAAAGACTCTGTGTAAGGAGAGCATTGAAGATATGTGCATGGGGTGTGAGTATATATACACACACATACGAGGTGTATATATGCACATTTGTGTGTGTGTGTGTGTGTGTGTATATTTATATATATATAAAAGAATATATATATAAAAGATATGTNGGGTGGGGTGGGGTGTCTCTGCAGGATCTACCCTGTGAGCAGCTTCCATCTCTCACAGTCTTTTGGAGGTGCCTGGGGCCACCCTGTGTTATGCACCACCCGCCCTCCCCAACCAATCTCCACCTTCACTGTCACCTCACCATCAGAGTCTAAAGCCCAGCTCTGACCTGACCTCCGGGCAGCATCTGTAGCTGTCAGTACAAAAGGCTTTATGCTTATCACACTATTAAATGCATGTTTCATTTTTATTTCCCTACACTGGTGACGTGCAACAAGATTTCTGTCTTTTTTTTTCTTCCCTTCCCCTCCCCTCCCCCTCAAGTTAATCTGCAAAATCCAACGCATCAGTAAACTCAATCTGAGACAAGTAGGCAGAGGGTGTTTTTGAGTTTCCTGACCTAGAGGTGTTATGTGGGTGATCACCTCTAACGCACTAACTACTATTTTGATACTCATTTAAAAAAAATCCGTGTGTGTGTGTTGGAAATGCTGATGGCTGCCACCAAAAACTCCCATTCCAGTGTTAGAGCCTCCAAAAAGTTTTATAGTGAAATCTGCTCAACTGGCACCATCCCAGGGTGACAAATTTACAGTTAAAGTCATATTTGTCCCAATAGTAAGATTCTTACAAGTTTTAATAGCTGCCCACTACAACAACTCTATACATGTTTTATGTATTATTTCCATATGTATTTTTATTCCATGTTTACCCTATTCAACAAAAATAAAATTTGAGAACAGGGAAACAAGATTTTTGTTTTACCCTAATAGTTCCACACCTGTGCCAAATACAGCCCTCTCCCGTGTCTGCCCACTGTAACATCCCCTTTCCTGCTCCCTTCTCCCCATCTCAGCTGGGCAAGCAGTGGTTATGTCTGCCAGTCTCTGTAGATTGGCCAGCAAACACACATGGAGTAGTTTGGCCCCTCGTTTTTTCCTTTTGAAGTAAGGGAGCCGTGCACCTTTCTCTCAGATGATGCACTAAGCTTTGTGTGTATGTCTGTGTGTCTAGCAAACGCCTGTTCGTTGTTATGGGGACACTGAAGAGACGAGAGGCAAAAATAATATAAGAAATTTTCATTGAATATTTATTTTGATAAACATTGTGTACTCCAAACAACTACGTGTTATTTCAGTTGTAAGCCACAATCTGTGGGAACCTACGTCCCAAGAGCTCTTGTCACCATAAACCAGACAGTCAATGCATTTACCACGGTCTGCGGACATAGAGAGCTTTCAAGTGCAAAGCAGATTATCAGAAAAGACACATTGCCGACCTCCTTAACAACCTGGACAATGCTAAACTCCAGTAAAAATGCTTCATATGTCTGCAATTTAGTTGTCTTAGTGCCATTGTAATAAATTAATAGAAAATATATCTTTTTTTTTCATCAGAAAGTCTATAAGAAAATGTACAAACATCTAATTCCGAAAAAGGACCAGCTATTTCGGCGACAGGTAAAACAAGCATTTCAACAGAGGCAACCCCCACACCCCCCCAAACATCCAAACGAACAAACAGACAAACGAAATGCAATCAATAAAACCCCCACTCCACCAATGGCAGCTGCGCAGGCGAACATGGAAACATTTGCAGCAATAAACCTTACGAAGAGGATAACTGCAGCGTGTGCAGGGACCACTAGAAGGACGTACAGAGAACAAGCAGTCAGGTGTTTAGTCAAAATGTGCACGTGCATTCTCTAGAGCAGTCAAAGATTCAGAAGTAATCATATGGCACAAAACTATTGCTGACTGGTGGTGGTACCGGGCTTCGTTCTGTCTTCAGAGCAACACACTGTCTTCACCCCGTAAAGGTCGACGGGAGCCCTTTGCATTTCACGGGAGCGTCTGCCCCAGTACGTGGCGATGATGCTCTATCATCTCTCAGCCTTACAGACTGCAGTGATCTCCTAGTCCGTATTCACAACGTGAGACCCACCCTAGCTCCGAAACAGGCCCCATGTGACAAGCTGGGCATGACAGAATAAGCCACTTTAAAGTTTTCTTCTCTTAGTAAGATGAGATTTCATTTAAAAAAAAAAAAAAATTTCCTAGAGCCAAGTCGTATGATTTCACCCTGAGAATTCCCAAAATTGTAAAATCAGAAGGCAGCGTGCTCGTGGCAGCCAAACCAACCAGCCTATGGGACTGACATCCTGATACAAACCCCCCACTCCAGACATCCACATGCTTACAGAGAGCAGGAGAAGGGAAGGGGCTGCTGCCCCATGAAGCAGTGCAGCACAGGGGAGGGTTCAGCCCAGCCTCAGGGGTTGTACAGAGCCACAGCTAAACCAGGTGCACCCTGAGCCCGGGTGTCCTGCCCATCATCTGCCAAGTGATGAAAGCATTGCTCCTGCTTTGGTCTGGCTCTTGGCAGTGTGTTCTGCCCACATGGGTGTGATGATCTCAACAGAATGACCTCAGGACAGGGAAGAGGTTTAGATAATCCAGACTAATATGCCCAGGGAACTTTATTTTAGTCTATTTTCTGGATTTAAGAGATCTGGCTTTCTTTTGGCTATCAGAGAACATCAGATAAAGGATGTTTGGAGTGAGACTGACTTTCAAGGAATAGTTTGTAAAAATCCCCAAACCATCAGGAGACATTGGGGAAAAAACCAATCAAACAAACAAACCCTGCCTTCCTTGGCTTTTACAAATGTTGCCTATTCATTCTGGAAAGATTCTTTAACAGACACTTGTTGAGAAGCAAGGGAAAGCAGGTTTGGCTGTTTGTTTTTTTTTAAATGCAATACACATGGCATTCAACAAGTTCAAAACAACTGTATAGTAAGACTGAAAAGAACATTTCCAGTTTCAAAACCCAGGAGAGGCTTGAGAGGAATGTAACCTACAGTACTATCTACATTTTGCTCATGGTTGCTTTGATTTGAGAGCAATTGATCCAAACCTGGCATATAGAGTGTAACACCTACCCTACCTTGGGAATGACACACAAAATGGTTGCTCTTTCATTCCAGCTGCAAGGTAGCATTTTGGATATTGTGGGGCAAAAACAACAACAACAAATAATTAATTTATTTACATGAGCTCTAATTAAAATAGAGCAAAATGAAGTAACCATCAGCAACTAGAATAATGTCTGCAGCAACGGGGACAGGCAGAGACCAAGCAGGGAAACAAATCCAGGTATTACTGACAAAACTGACACTCTGTGCTTTGAACAGTTCTCCATTCTAGCTTTTAACCCCAGTCCTCCTTCTTGTATTATTTAGACCAGCCACAGCTTCTGGAAATGCCCTCATGGCATTTCTGAGCAGGAGGCAGAAGGATCGTTGCACACCAGAGGTGCTTACAACATTTCACAAGACAATGTTTAATTTTCCAGCTTCAGGAGATGTCCCTGCAGGAGTCCTGATTCATGCTAATCTCCCTTCACTACCCAGCTATTGCTTTGAAGAAGTGGGAAAGATGGTTTAAGACATCCAACTCCTGTATGGGAATTCCCACTCTAATTCTTCACTTCCTGGCCATCTTACATCTGGATTTCACATATCTATTCCAGGAGGACCAAGGCAATCAGACAATCATACCCTTGAGCATGATCCTTGACATGATCAGAAAGCAACACACAGCAGAGCAGCCTGTTCCCATTCCCTCTGACCTCCCTGGAAAGTCCATTCATTCTGTTCAAGGCTCAATAAGGTGATTTTCAGTATTCCTAGTAAAAAACCTGGAAACGTTGAACAGGATGTTCTCTTTCACTGGCTACCATAAACCCTCCAGACTGATCCTGTCTGGAGGGACCATATGGAAAAGGCTGAGGAAACGTATCTGTTCATTGACATCACTTTCCTTCCAGCCTACAGCCACTTGTTGAGGGAAAACCTCCTATTGAGCAACCACTGTTAAACCCCCTTGATCCATAGAAACACAGTTTTTTGAGCACGAAGAAGAACGTAAGATCAGTCTCTGCTGGCATGTTTTATCTCCTCATCTCTTTACCAACTGTGCGCTGTGGGTTAGCATGTACAACACAGACCCCAGAGAGCTTGATTAAACATCAGAAAAGGAGAAGTTCTTACTCTCCAGGTAGGTTTCCCAGCATCTAGGGATACTCTTTCTACCTTAGATTTTCAACCAGCCTTTCACTTAGCATTCCACATTTATGGGAGCAGCTAGACCATGGGAAAAATAAAGTGTTTGTACAACTTAGAGGCTGGTGAAACCAGTAATCCTTCATGGCCCTTAGACCTAAAACCACCCCTTCGAGAGGCAGCACATAAATTAGCCTGTCACAGGGGTGCTGATAAAACCAGCACCTTGTACAACAGGTCAAACCTTGCTTAGTAACACGAGAGTCAACATGGCATTGGTGAGCAAGTCAACCAGCGAGGAGCTGCTGATCACAGAAGGTATACTGATAACAGAGGAAGGCTTTTCTGTCACATGTGGCCACTCTAGCTACTTACAGTAAGATTTCTTTTTGAACAACAACAACAACAACAACAACAACAGAATGCTGCACCTCTGGAGCAGGCTGGCAAGGTGTCTGCAGTGAGCAGTCAGTAGTCTGTCCCATGCGGGCAGTGCTGGCAGCCAGAAGGCAGAGCAGAGTGTCCTCATAATTTCATTTTCTTCACCACAGGAATTGGCAGTGCTTGAAAGATTTTAGCTGAGTCCTCTTTAGTGACCAGCTTCACCCACACAGGCCGGAAGCTGCCTTTGAATCCGACAAAAGCCATTTTTTCTGCAAATCAGAGCAAATGCATAAGGAGTGGGTCAAACCTGCACCAGAAAAACACCCCCGTGCGTAGCTACAGCCAAAGGCCGGATGAATGCAGGTGGACAAGAGCACACATGCACACACAAACTTGGCAAATTCTGCATTTTCCAGAAACACTTTCCTAATGAAGCTTAATTAACATTTTATTTAAATGTTGTATACTCCCATTAATTAATGTGTGATACATAGAAGAGGAGAAAGGGAGAAGAAAACCCCCTTCCTTGCAGGCAGCCTGAGCTATCCATTAAGGCTACCTTTAACTACATGGTGGTTATACTCAAACCCCTTTCCTGCTGGTGGGAGGTGGGGGTATGATGAGGTCCAAGGCCACAGATAATACTTGTTTTAGCAAGTATAGTGCTAAAGGAAAAGGAGGAGAGAGGAAACACACAGAGGAAAGCTTGCCAAGAGCTGGTCAGACCAATGGGCACAACTGACCCTACTGCAGTATGTGATACTTCCAAATCAATGTGTTTTTTGACATCAAGTCAGAATCTTGTTTCAAGGGTAAATCAGCTAAAGATAAGTTTAAACAAGTTAAAAAATACTGTTGGGGTTGGGGGGTGGTTGTATTTAGTAGGGAAAAAAAGCCCAATATTCTTATTGTTAAAATGCCCTTTTATTTAAAATTACTCTGGAAAATCAAAACCCTGAATTCTTTCCTTCCTAGAACAACTGCCAGGTCAGTTTTTCAATCTACAGTACAAAAATGAGCACTGTTATCCAAAGCTGCAGTGACTACAGCCTTAGTGAATAAATAATGACTGATGCCAGGGTGTTTGAGTACATGCTGATAGAAACATGCAAGGCAAAGCTGGGAGAAGGAAGAAAGGTCCCTTTTCTGGAACCATGAGAGGGGAATAGGTCAGAGGGGCGTGGAATTGCAGCTTGGAAAAGTAGTTACCTTTTAACCTAAAACCCTCTTCTGCTCCAAGCCTCTCCAGTACTTTAGTCCATGGTCCTCTTGAAATGAATCTTCCTTTAGATGTCACCAGCACTATGGAGCTGAAGGAAACAAAGTAATTTATAAAAAGATGAAGTCAGAAGACATTCTTTGCTTGTCTGTCTCCAGCACTGGTAACCCCTGCCTGTGTGATTCAAACACACCCACAAACAACAGCAGTTTCTGCTTTTATGGCTTCTGTCAGAGCTTTCCAACAGCTTATCCATATATTCATTTTTCCAGTGGGAAGGGACAGAAGTAATTATTTTTTTTTTTAAGCACTGCTTTCTAGAGTAATTTCAATGTTTCAAATCAGCAGCTCCATCTTGCTATGCTTAGAAAGGAACACACTCTCCCTGGGATACTCTGAGCAAGTCTCTATTTTTTTACATCATTAGCAGGGTAGAGCCTGAAGAATTAATTTCTTTGAGATTTTTGCTGGCCTGATGATTTTCCTTAATTTTCATTATGCTTCTGGTGGTGATGATGATGATGATGATAATAATGCCTCATCATACTTATATGTATTGTATTTCACCTCAAAATTCCCATGGTCTCTACTAGTGCTGAGTGATAAATAAAAGACAGGAGTAAGTGTGTTAATCTAGTGCAATTCTGTAAATGCTTGGGCAAAAGTCACTAACTGCCTAGGCTTAGTTATAAAAGGGTAGAATAAAACCCCAAATTAAACAGGAAGGGTTAACGATATAGTGAGACTTTTCTGGGGAGAAACACCAGAAACTCACTGAAGTTAAGCTCATTACTTCCTACAAGATGCAGAAATGCCTCCAAAGGTTATGTCAAAGCATATGGAGGAAGAGCTACACTCAGGTGAGATCAGTCCAAGTTTTGCTGCTAAGTTAAGCAGGGCTGGGATGCCATCTTTCCTCAGCTCTAATTAAAATGCATGACAGAGTAATGGAGCAAACACCTGCTTAGATTAAATTATTCCACTCTACCTTGCAGGGATTCCATGAATGAAACTTCCCTGACTCAAGTGGCATGGCCAGTCGTGCAGAACGACAGCCTTGCTGGGTCTGCTTTCCTGTGCCAGGGTGGACACAAGTCACTGAAATTAATTAGACAACAGCTCCTGCAGAGTTCCAGCCCTCAGCTACTGAGTCCAGCAGCCACATCTTAACACCTCAGCTGGAGCTGGAACTGTTCAGGGGAAATAGCAATGGGCTATGGCAGGGGAACAGGAGGATCAGGAGAGTTCAGAGTCATCAGGATTTTCCCTAGGATAAACTTGAGGTGTTGAAATTGTCCAGTGCTCACGAGAGTGGATTGAGCTGGCAGGATGGTTTTGAGTACTTTGCAAATGCTGAATCACCTCTTTTCACTTTCTTCAGTACACTAAAATCATTACTTTGTATTAAGCCTTTCCTGCTATGGAAGTTTAACACACCAGATGCTTTGTCTTATCCCCAGGAAACTCATCAGAAAGGTGGATTTACTAAAAAAATCCTCTCTCTGCAGAGAGTTGCTTAAATGAACAGAGGCTTCTCCTTGCTAGAAATACGACTTCTTACACCCTCAAGTCTGTAAACACAAAGGTTGGTTGAGCAATCCCTTTGTAAGAGGCTGGGAAGGCTGGTGGGATCCTTCCTTCCCCTCTGCACCATCTCTCTTATGGTTTCTGCTCTGTCTCACAATGGGGAGAGGTGACAAGGAGCTGCTGGATGGACGGTCCTGCCATGGTCCTGCTGGCTTGACAACCCCATCTGAATCTGAACAACAATTTCATCCAGTAAATGGATGCAAGATGCCTTATGGCTGTAGCTGCAGCCTGTGCCTGGTCAAACTGGAAAGGCTTTCAGGGAGCAGAAATGGGAAAAGGCTTCCAGGGAGCTGGGAAAGCTTTTGGTGAAAGGACAGTAATTTGGGGGTTCAGTCCTTGCAAAAATGCAGTTGAGTGAGACCTGAGAAGTGCTAACCATGTCTGGTCAATTTCCAATCCTAATTCTAATCTCAAATCCTGTTCCAACACTAATCCAGAGAAGACAATGAGTTTTAGAAAGATTTAAATACACCTGAATTCTAATTATGATTCAATCTTCTTAAATAAAAAAAGAATCCAGGAGCTGGATTTAGCCAGAATTGAGATTGGCCTTTCTACAAAGGAGAATGATAGCCTCTCTGAAAAGCCTGCTTATTTTTTTAATGAAGGAAAAGTGAGCAACAACCACACTTCTCTGCAGTGGCCACTTGATGTGTTTTTATGCAATCTTCAGAATTACTTAAGACAGTAGAAACACATCTGTATCCACCTGAACGGCACTCTGGTGAAATTTACCCCAATCTCTAGAATAAATGCCAGAACAATATCCTGCCATCTGCCTGTAGCTATTCTAGATGATTCATCAACAAAGCAATCATATTGGTATTAAATGTCACATATTAGATTTCAAATCAAAATTGATCTAATAACAATGAAACACATTCGTTTCCCCACATCACTCCACAAACTAATACGAGAACAGCCCCTTTAGTTACAGGGTTTCTGATGTTGTTCCCATTCCAGCAAAGCCACTGTCCTCCAGGATATAGAAACATGTGTTGGCTACTTACCACCCACTTACAAAACTCTACATTTCTGTCTGCCCATATTCTAAAAATAAAAGCATCCAGCCCCCAGGTCTGGGCAGGGAGCACGTGCAAAGGGGGATGTATTTTATTAGTGGAATTTTCTGTGATTTGAGAGTATGCAGGCAATAGAAAAATGTAAACTGTGCACATCTGCAGCAATAAGTACTGTGAGAATTGAAGTCTGCGGTTTGTCTGCAACCCACAGCATAAATGTAGATCTGCAGTTTATTAATCAAATGTAGCTCTGCAGTTTATCTGAGGTTCAATCAGTTCCTAAATCAGAGCCTGCACCCTCTGCTGCCTGCACATTCGGACTCTATCAGAGCCGGCAGGTACAAAGCACATTGTTAGCCCGGTCAGTTTGGCCCACGTGACAAAACCCAGGAAAACGATGAGTGTCGTACAGCATTCTTGTACACTGCACCCTAGTAACACCCCGTTATTTACTCACTGATCTTTGATGTTGTTGACATAATTTTCTATCTGTGCTGGGATGCCTTGTAGAATTGAGTTTTTGAATGTTACTCGATCAACTACTTTTCCGTGATGTCCATCAATCACAACCAGTTGGATGCCCTCATCAGTGAGGAAAAACCGGACTCCATCAACCTGTGCAGGGGGAAAAAATACTCTTAATTTACTATGTAACACAATTGCAAATAATCACCTTTAAGAAGTGCTGATAGTCTTGAGTCATGGGACTGCTCAAAGGGCAGAATTCCAGATCTCCGAGGTCATGCTGTCCTGCATTTTGACTGGTAAGGGGGAAATTACAGCCTTTTTTCCTTTGTTTGGTTTTGCAAAATACAAAGCAGAAGTGACCTGGTAACTGTGTAAGCAAGTTTTCCCTAAAAATGAAGCAACTATCATAGAATTTTGTCCCATAAAGTTCACTGAGAGGACTGCTCACCTCAATGTATGCAAAGTCATCCTTTAGGTGGAAGTACTGTTTCTTATAAGTTTCTATTTTCACTTCTAGTAGGTGGTCCTTAGTCTTCTGCTTGGAAAAAAAAAAATAAATAAAGGTGAGAAAAGAGATTTTCTAGTGAGCATGTCCATTACCTGCCTTTTCAGAAAGCATTTTAAGCCTTGAAATTCAATCAACAAGAAAGCTACATAATAAGCACTGACTTGCTAAATTGCATTGCTAATGAGACTGGGCACAGTGGTAACCTCCCTGTCCATCCTGTCAGCATTTAAATTGTTCCGCCAAATGGGAGAGTGTGATTCTCATTTCGCAGAGCTGACACATAATTCTCTGAGGCTTTGCTGTGCCTTCCTGCTTTAAGGATGATGAGTGAAAAATAAAACCCCAAATCAAGTAAATATCCCCCTCCCTCCCCTGGAACCATACTAGACTGCACATAGAAGAGGGTGTTACACATTATATGGACTCATGCATGCAGTCCCCTCTTTGACACTGCTGCTCTTACAGCCTGAAGCAGGTGGGGCCAGGCAAGGAACCTCGTGTCTCTCCAGAATCACATTCCCTGTACCAACCTGTCTTCCAGCTCACCCCTTCTCACCCTGTGCTTTTAAGCACAGCACATCACAACATGGCACCAAAGACCAAGAATCCAGCCCAAGCCTTGGGTGGCTCTGTCCTCCCAGCACCTGTGCTCTCTGCTCATGCAAGTCTTTTGTATTATTCCACCTGCTTGAAGCATTTCAGAAAATTAGGCACAGGATATACTGAACCTGGTACACAGCTCTTCTATACCCGTTGGCACAATATGTGCTAGAACAAGTGATTTGCACTGGCAATAATTCTGTGATAAGAAACCAACTCCTTTACCAGCTGTGTGCTAGAGAGCTTCTTGGGCATCGGCACTTCGACTATTGGTGTCTCAATGTACTTGGGATAAGCCATGGCTTCACAGTCACTGATACCAGCTGTCTTTGGGATCACAGCTTTGATCCTTATTCGTTCGCAACCCTTGACAGAGCAGAAAGCAAATTTCTCCTTCTCATTTTGAGCTTTGAGTTTCAGAAACAGCAGCCTGCAGGCAGGAGAGAAAACAGAAAATCCTTGGGACTTCTGTGCAAAAAATTACTAACTCCCAGTTTATGTGGACTACTTCATAATGCTGTGCAACAACATGTGTAATAAACCCTTGGTGCTGATGTCTGCTTTTTATAGCACTTGAAGTACCACATGCAAATAAAAGGGGACATGCATCTCAGACATGGTTTGGGGAGGCCAGGTAACTTGAGATGGAGAAATTAGGTGATACCTTAACTCCCTCTGGGCTCTATTTTATAATGATACATTTATGTAGAAACACATGCTTTTTATTTGAAGTCTTTCCTATTATTTTAATTCTTTCAAAGGCTTTACTCTCTTAGCTCCCGTGCATCCCTGTTGTGGTGTTTATAACTGGTTGCTGTTCAAAACTAAAAGGGTTGGGTGTGTCTCTAGTTCAGTTTCATGGTCAGCACTTTGCTTTTGTCTATTTTTTCTAATTTGTATTCACTTGGCAAAGCATTTCACAGAGCAACTGGCAGTGCAGCAGAGGATACAAATGACTGGCAGCTGCGGGAGTCCCAGGAAAATTAAACGCTGGTCACATTCCCAGAAAGACATGGTGGTTTTGTTGTGATCCCTGCTAATGGCATTAGCCAAACTGCTCACGATTCCAGCAGCTTTCTCAAAGCTGTGTCCAAATCAGCAAACCCTACTTCCTTACCCAGTGTCCTCATCCCAGTAGTAGTAACCTTTGCTAGGGTATCGGTGCTCCAGTTTCTCCATCTGAGAAGTTCTATAGAAGGTTCCAGTTTTGTATGTTTTCTTCAAGAGACGATTGTGGATGTCTGAGAGAATGGAAAATGTCGTCCCTTTAGGATAGCAAAAGCCTACTTGGATCCAGTCATTCCTAAAAATATCAAAGACCAACATTATAACAAGTCGACACATGACTATTATTTTCCTGGGCATGCTAGAAGCCAAACTAAATAGTTCGCTCTGAGATGTAACTTATTTTTTTCCTGGCCAGTTAAAATTTTAATGGTTTGGGATGAATCAATGCAATGTAAATTAGACATAACAACTATGGGTTAGTTAAGCAATGTGGGTCAGATCTGCTCCTGACTTCTACACCTGTGACTTCCGTGCACCAGGAATGAATTAGCTCTGGGCTTCTAAGAGTGAACCGTTATCTTCTAGGGCTTCCTGAGGGAGGAAACAGGAATCTGAGATGTCAAATGGAGAGGTGCAGAACTTAGTGGACTTCTTGGAACAACATGTTCATTCTGGAAGAGCTCATAAAGCGATGACCTCACCCATTAAAAATGTGCAGTTACATTATTGGGCTGGAATGTTGGAATTCGGTCAGATCACTCACTTGTTGAAGTTGATGAGCCATATGGCCAGCTCTTCAGGGGCTGTCTTGTCCCAGTGGATGGTGTAGCCTTTCCTCAGAGTTATAACTGGCTGATATTGCTGGTAGTGAGTGCTTTTGCTCAGAGCCCCTTCCAAGTAGAGTGGGTGATTGTAGTAGTCATTTTTTATTATTTTCATTTTCAGGTTGGCTGGCTTGTATGCTTGGATGTATAACTAGATGAAAAATAAAGATCACCAAGGGTTTAATGACTGACAGTTCAATATTAAAGGCAGAGCTACTCAATGGATATGAACTGATGTGAGGCCTGTGACTTCAGCAGTGACCTGTATGCCATACACTTCAGTTCTTGGGCTACCTTTTCAACAAAGTAAAATATTTTCAGAATAATAATAAAAAAAAGAGGATCATTTCCTCATCCACAGAGTTCAAGGGTATGTTCTAGTCAAGGCTTCAAACAGGTCTGTATTAGGGCTGAAGTGTTTCACAGTGTTAGTGGCAACCCTCAGCAGTGGGATGGTATCTACCTCAGACATCTGACTTCTACTGAACAAAGACCCTTCTGTCTGGATTTCAGAAGCAGGAAAAACAGCACAGTGGTTACAAATTGGCTTTAGTGGCACTACACAGGAAAAAAAAAACGTAACAAAAACAACAGTTGCAACACCTAAGACAAAAACAGGCACTACTCATCAGAGAAAAGTGAGGACTCTTTGAAGGCAACAGCACTTGGAGCTCATGTGGGAGGAAGAATGGTTTGATGGTTACACAACAGGATGAAAGATCATGAGAGCTGAAGTCTAATTTCAATTCCTCAGCACATTTCCCATAAAACTGTGGGCAACACTTCCCTACATAAATCAAGGAAAAATAACTAGCGGACAGCCCATAGATTTATGAATATTTATCTGTTAATGGTTATGGAGCTCTTAGGGGACTTGAGGCAGAGGTTGGTAGAGCTGCTAACAGTCAAGGCAAAAGTATCTGAAAATGTACCACAGTCTCCTCATGTTCAAAACCACCTGTGTGGAAATGCAGATAAATAAACCCCGAGCACCCAGAAGAAAGTCCATTTCTAAAAGTCAACATTTACAGTGCCAAGAAATTGAAAATAAAATAAAGTGATATTGATACTGCAAAGTAAGCAGCTTTTACCTGTGCAAAGTGTCCGCTACAGATGGAGCCTCTCCAGTCGGGCACATCAATGCAGTCAGGATGCTTAATTAACCAGTTATCTTCTTTTATGAGGTATGAGCCTGGATATTCAGACACAGAACCATCTACGTCATGAAAAACTGATGTTTTGTCACCATCCATATCCAGATCATTGAACCAGGGTCCAGGTTCTCCAAAGAAGACCCTTGAGGTAATCTAAAGAAAACAGTGCCACACAGTTATATCTCCAGAAAGGAATTCATCACTTACAAAGCTGGCTATGGTCACTAGAGGGGCCCAAAGGACCCATTTTCTGACTTTGGCACTGGACAGGAAATAACGTTAGGTTTGTGGGTCCACTTGTACATGAAGAAATCTGTGTATGCCTCAACATTACCATTCTGTAAAAGGCCGCAGATTTTGGCTGCTCAGCTTGAGATATTGTAGGTTTGATATTCAATGGCTCTGAGGCCCCATGACTGCAGATGAAGTCTGGAGTGGCAGGTCCTCTGTGACAGCACTTATGTGGTAATAAAACTACAAGCTTCTAAAACTGAGCATCCAAAAATGGAAGCAACAAAATCACTGGGTTTGTCAGTCGGCAGGCACCGGAGTCATCTGGTGGAGGAATATCAGGATTGTCTCTCCTTTGCCTACACACTGCCTCTACATTAAGCCTGAAGTCAGTGTAGAGCTGGTTCACACACTTAAAAGGTGTGTTTGATTTATCAGACAGAGAAGACACAGATTTCCCTGCTGACCATGAGGGAAAGGCTAAAACAACCAGAATTTCAGCCTCAGATCTGGGAAGGTTTGGTTTAGAATTCTGGAGGAAGGTTTAGGATCCAGGACAATCTCATTAAAGCCACTTCACTCAGTGTCTGCTAATGTGTTTTTAAGGTTCCAAAGCCACATAAACTCACACTGGTGCTGGGAACAGTCAGTCACCTCCCTTGGGAAATGGCTGCTCAGGCAACTTCAGATTTATATTTTTATCCAGCATAAATAAATGTCATGTCACCAGCCTGCCTGTGAGTGACCAACCAACACTGTTATGGGAATTTTGCCTTTCCCATCCCATTTGGCTCAAGGATCACCCGTCAGCACTTTTCCTGACATGTGAGCTTGCCTGCTAATTGTTTTGAAAGTTAAGCAACCCAAATAATTTCAGTCCCAACCACTTTATTTATTTATTTGTTTGTAATGTTTGGCAGTTGGATGTAACAGCTACTAGAGGTGAACCTCAGCAAACCAGTTAGCACATATTTGTGCAAGAAAATACAAAAATAACTCAAAAGCACAGACCCCAGGACGGGTCCAGACCACCACCCAGAAGTTCATACTGTAATTCAAAGTTGGCAGACCCTTTTTGGCTGGGTCCTGCTCTCATTTGTGTCTGCAGAGCTGGAGTCCATGGTGTGCAGGCTTCCCCAGCACCAGCTCAGTTTCACTGGCTGTTTCCCAAAATTAAGATTTTCTGATTCTAGGTGAGTTAGTCCTTCCACAATAGACTTCCTTCTGTTGTTGCTTTAATATTATACTGCTGTTGAAAATAAGGGGACAGATTTTTCTCCCAATTTCAACAGTTTCTGGCACACACAGAAATGAAATTATTTCCATTTGAATGTCACTAATTTTTTGCAAGTGATATCGCTTCTGGTTTGCTGCAAACCCATCAGGAAATCAGATTTTCTTGTTATTTCTCCATCCAACTTTCTCTTTCATAGCTGCCACCCTCCCAGTTATACTTCTGGCAAAGATGAAGGGCAACCTCCTGAAGATCTCATGTTTTCTCTCAAAGTCTGCTACACCCTTTCTGCCTGCAACCCCGTTCCTAAACCAACTGGAAAAGGCTTTTCTGGGAAGGACAACTCACAGGGACGTCTTCAAAATGGATTTCGGTGACGTTGTTGTTGGGGCAGCTCTGCCAGGCGTTATTGAGCCGGAAGGCCAGGGCACTCGTGTGCCGGCCGTCCAGGGCAGCGAATTTGCGGAAGGTGCAGTTCTGAACGTTGATTGGTCCATCGTAGAACTGAATTCCTCGAATGGGAAAATCCCTAAAAAACAGAGAGACTGGGTCATGATACATTAGCATGAGAGTGCATTCTAGACATGTATAGTCCCGTGGCTTGTTCCTCAGCTGCTTTCATTTCTTACAGCCCTTAGGATGGCTCCCAAGTTCACTTTTGGAAGAGAAGGGATTTCCCTCCTTTTTAGATCTATGAAGTTCTCTTATCCTTGTAGGTTCAGCTCAAGTTCTTTCGTGTCTGAACAGATTGTCTTTATTTGATCTGTACTCCTCATGGGAAGGAGCTTGCAGCAAAGCCAAAGCATTGACCTAAAAATGAATAAATTGGTGTTTGCCATCAGAAATGAGTTCTGCAGCAGCAAAACCTGAAACTCATCAGAACTGTGCAGCCTCCCTGGGCCAGTAACAGCAGGGTTAAAAGAAGTCCCACAAGATCATTCAGAGGAGCTTGGAGAGAAACTGCAACTCAACTGCAGTAAAAAAAATGAATTTGAAAACAAGGAAAGGTCTTACAATCTATGAGGCTGGAAAGAGGTGAAGGGGCAGAATAATTGACCTCTACTAACAGCCTTTTCTGGTGTAATCTGCAAGGTAAACAATTTTAATTGTTTAATTAATTGTTTTAACAATTTTAATTAACAAGAATAAAGGTAATCCCTTTTCACATGGATTAAGTGAACAAGATGCTTAAAATCTTTAAGGAGCTAAGATAAGATGTTTTAAACTTCACTTATGATAAATAAATTTGATCCCTTCCTCATACGAATGGTTTCCCTTGGACAAGACCTGCCTGCTCCTGCGCGTTTGTTCTGCCCCACCGAGTTTCCAGACACGACGCACAAGATGAGATATGCCCACATATATATATATATATATATATGTGTGTAAAGGGTATTGGAAGGATGGTCATAATAGATCAGGCTTTCATTATTACTATTATGATTAATACTAAGGTCCTCTACTGCTACTGACAAGTAAAGGTGAGGTGTATAATATGGCAGAAAAAATAGCTGAGGTGTTTGTTCACTGTAGGACGACTGTTAGGATAACTATGTTTTTAGGAATAACAACAAAGAAGGGCTGAGGTCTAGGAAGAGGCCACACACCAAGTTCACTTGCCATTTCAAAACTAATTAAGAAAAGCATGAAATTCCTGTAGCACAGCAGCAGTACTAACAGCAGCTCTGAGGACATCTATGACCACATCTGGGCCAGGCCAAGCCCAGGGAAAGGCTTCTACGAGATTTCCTGGCAACTGACCTGGACAGAGACTGCCACATTGCTCAATCACTGCTGACCACATATACAGAAATGCCCAGCTAGCACACAGTCCTCTTGCTGTCTTCTCAACTCTGTTTGCAAAGAGGAGGGGGAAGGAAAGAGGAGTTTGATGCTGTCTTGGCAACCTGAAAGTATGTACCTGCCAGCAGCAGCTGCACAGTGAGGACTTTGGGATCAGGAGAGACATGAAACCAAATCCTTTCCATGTAAGGGTTATTAAAATGAACAGTGGTGAAGAAACCACACTAAGGAGTCTGCACTGTGAGTGAGAACAGAGAGAGCTTTGATGTGCTGAGCAGAACTTACGGGCCGATGGGTAGGGTCCGTCCTCTGTGATCCAGACCTCCAGGTCCCCAGATCTCGTTGTCCATCATCTCAGTGCCCAGGTTTCCACTCTCACCAACAAACAGGCTGTTCTTGATTTCTTGCTTTGAGCCATCATCATGAGGGAAAGTCCCACCACTAGGAAGCAAGGAAGAGCTGGAGGTGAAGGGGATGCTCACACCCATCCCCACCGGCTGCATCTCAGGCTGCAGCAGAACCTGCCCCGCACTTACCTCGCCAAGGTCAGGCCAATGCCATTGTCAGCAAACCTGCAAAGAGAAGAGAGATGCTTCAGAAGAGGTTTGGGTTTGTTTTGTTTTATTACATCAAACTAAAATAACCAAACCAACAAATCAGAGGGCAGTTGGGTTTACATGCAGAACAGTGCTCATGGGGAGGCTCAGGCTTTTCCAGGTTTGCTCCAGTTTTGGGAGATGTTTTCTGGCACATCTTGCAGCATGTGCAGATCATGTGAAGTAGCAGACATGCACCTGATTGTTCAAAGCTGAGGTTAAGCCACTGCTTGGCATAGTTTACTTGTCTGATAAAGCTTTTTCCCTGTGTCTAATCATCATGCTCTTCTCATTGCTAGGTAAAGAGATCATTCCTATCTTTCCAAGTAGCTTTTATTTAATAGTGCTCTGTCCTGTGCACACCTCTGTGCTCCTCTATGTTCAGGTACCACATACTGCTTCCATACTTATGTCCATGACATAAACTTACAAGAGGAAATTCTATAAAAGGAGAGAAATTTGGCTTCTCTCTCATCAACAGGAAGATAGAGATCAGATCTTCTTTATGTAAAAAAAAAAGTAATTAAAAATTAAATTTTTCACCCATTTTGCTGAAATTCTAAAGCTTTTACATGAGAGAAATCACAAGCATAGGTCTGTGAATCCTGCCTGTATGAGGTGGAATCATAGAATCCTAGAGTCTCCTGAGTTGGACGGGACCTGTAAGGACCACTGAGTCCAACTCCTGGCTCCACACAGGGCCAGCCAAGTCAAAGCATGGGACTGAGTGCATCATCTAGATGCTTCTTGATGATGAAGCTCATCAATCTGGGTGCTGTGACCACTTCCCTGGGTAGCCTCTTCCAGTGACCAACCCCCCTCTCAGTAAAGAACCTCTTCCTGAGACACAGCCTAAACCTCCCCTATCACAGCTTCATGCCATTCCCTCGGGTCCTATCCCTGGTCACCACAGAGAGGACATCAGTTATTAATAAGGAAGTTCATGTCTTGATGGTGTCTTCACATCAGTGTCACTGCGAGCACTCCCTCCCGCCGTGCCCGGTTGTTTGTTTGGGTGCAGTCCCCACCTGGGGCTGGCTCTGTTGTTTATGCACAGAACACCACATGGATGTTCACTTTGTTAATGCTATACACAAGTCTTTCTGCACCAACAGAAACGGAAATCACAGTGGCTGTAAAGACAGTTACAGTCTGATGGCTGCTGCACCCACACTCAGAGCTCTGCTGCTGGAAACCGATGAAGTACATCATTCAGCAACCTCCATATGCGGTGTTTGCTCCATAAACAACATCAAATGTCTAAATTCCATGAGTGTCATCTGCAAAGACAACTCTCATTAGGTACAGAGTGTGCTAGATACTTCTGGTTCATGTTCCTGAGAAGCACAAACCGTGTTACTCAGTACTATGTGTCTGCCTGTTCTGCAGTCTGATTCTTGCCAACGGCTGGCTGCCAGAGCCAGTTTGTACCACTAGTTGCTTTAAGAGGTTTGGGTCACTTGAAGGTATGGCAGCTCTGCCTGGGAGCTGGACATGGGTAACAGCATGACAGCTACTCCTACGAGGGTTATCACAGTATGCCGCCTCCTTTTCCTTCTCTTTCTTCGTTGAGGTTGATAGTGAGAGCCTAGCTCAGCAAAGTAAATTGTAGGTCATCTGTTTTAAAGTGCAAAACAAATATCTGTTCTGGCCAATGCAGGAAACCACCTTCAAAGAGCACAACATGCACTTGCCCAGTCTCCTTCCCTTGCTGGTATGATGCATAGTTTTATGTCTGCTTCGTCAGTACTCGCTTACTCAGCATAACAGTGAACCACATAAAACTGATCTGTGACCAGGCTTAGCCAGGCAAGGTGGATTTTGCTGCTTTCTTTTCAAAGCACCTCATTTTTAATGTAAAAATATTAGCATTTATTTTTACTTACATCTGTGTGTCTGCATGTATTTTTGACTATTTTTGAAACAGTCAGAATCACACAGAGAAATAATCTGAAGTACCTTCAGTTCAGACAAAGCTGGCTTTGTTTGTGTTAAATAATGCCTGTGTTTACTTAACGTTCCATCTTTATTTCAATCTTGGCCATATGAAAGGTGCAAAGCGATATAAATAGTCTGAACCACAGCTATGCTCGCCATAAACACCAGGCTGAACTCTGAGGGTTGAAATAAGGCAAAACTTACTGGCAGTTATCCAGCCACACATCTCCACCCCGCAGCCAGGCCCCATGATCCTGATTCTTGTAGGCAATAAAGCGCTCGATTATTGCAGGTTCCCTGGGCTTCAAAGGATCAGCATCCTTGTGCGGGCTGTATCTGTAACCAGGAGAGAGGAAGGGTTGGCAAGGGAAGGCAGCCTTGCTCAGTGCATGACTCTGTTAAACATCTGGTTTCTACTAAGTCATGAACAGCTTTGGGACAACAGTCCATCCAAGTAGCATGTCCAGTCAAGCAGCGATGGCCAGACCCAATTGCCAAGGGAAGGACAGTCCAGGCAAGGCAGTTGTAAAGACCAGCTCCAAGTTTCCTTTCACCTTTCCGTTAGTGTATTGTTGATACATTGCTGAAAGCACGGAAAGTTTATTATTGCTCCCAAAAGTCCGAGATATTTTTAATCCCTTACTGCTGTCCTTTAACATATCCCTGTTATTTTGATAAATATCCTTTTGTTTTCCCTTTTGAGCATTCTTATCTCCTCACCTTGGCTACACTGTGTCTATGTGTACCCCTGCCAGATTTTCCTTTCTGTGGAAAGGAATTAAAACATCTTGGAGAGGGTTAGAGAGAATGTCCTTCACTATTCCCACTATACATTACCCAGGACACACGTACAAGATTTATTAACAATGAAGTTCTTGACTATGATGAAATAGAGGCCTGACATAGGAAGATAGAAGATCCAAGTGGAAACCGCAGCAGTGTGTGCCCTCAGCTTCTGCCTGTTGGCCACAGGATCCAAGCAAGGTTCTGTCTGGCAATGTGATGCTGAGCTGGGCTGTCATTTACCCAGTCCCAAGGCACAGCTCTCCCTTTTGCTACTGAAGGAGCATCTTCCATCATACTACACAGCTTAGAAAACCTGACAGATGAGTAACTCTGTGCCAGCAATGGATGGCCCAGAGATTAAAATTCATGCCTCACCAATGGGTAGCGAGGCCAAGCTGTCAAATCGCTAACAGATATTCAATAGCACTTTGCTTTGCTTAATAAGCCATCATATCAATCTAAAACTGAGCATCAGGCTGATAGGGTTCCAGTAAATGAGTATTGCTTTGGCAGCTTCATCACTGTGAATCTGCTTTCAGAGAAAGATTTAGTATCAGCACTCATGAATTCCCCAGACGTTGTTAAATGCAGATATTATGAGATGGATTCCAGTTTCATTCACATCCATGTATAACTGGAGGAACACCACAAGGTACATTTTTTGACTCAGGCACTTAATGCTGTAACTGAACACAGAATAATCTCTCTAACTCTATAGCTGTCTAGCCTACCTCAAAGTTTGCCCCAGCCAGTCCAGCTATAATCACTTAGTCAATCTTTCAAGTCTCGGCACAAGGGCAAAATGGTATAAATAATCTGAGCTGCAGTCTGTGCTAGTGGGTAATCCCCGAGCAAAAACACGACTGCATTATGAATTGCTTGGCTTCCCGGGGTCATTTCTGCCCTTGTATGGCCGGGAAAGAATTGCCTTTTGTAATCCCTTGCTGTGCCTGGGGCAGCAGGCAGTTTCCCAAGCACATGTTCAGCTATACAGAAAGGCAGCATCAGGCTCCCAAGAGAGTTTGGACACACTTGCAGAGCAGGTTGCTCTTACTAAGTTTTGGGTTTGTTTTTTTTTTAGCATTTTATCACTGAATTAATAATTCCAATTCATTGAAAATTAAAATAATGTAAATAATATTAATATTTGTTAAGATCATCTGCTAGGTAGGGCTCTGAGGTGATGTGGCTCATAGGATAACTGACATCTGAGGTGCTGTCTAGGTTCCCCTAGGGAGGATGACTGATCCCATCCCTGAAATGCTTGCCCAGTGCAGGACTACAGCAATCTGGGTAACCCACACCCAATAGATGGAAAGAAGAAAAGGGAAAAACTGTCATTCTCTCCCCACTGAGCAGAAGCTTACAGCAGGTTTCTCTTCCCTATGTGGCTTCTGTCAAGAAACTCAGTTGTGACAGAATGCAGGTTAGGGGCAAACTGGAGCAATTGGGCTGCCAGGAAAGAAAACTATGGAAGTTGAGAATATTTAAGTCCTTTTCTTTCTCTGGGGTTGGTAACTAAGAAACAGACTCAACCTCTAGTGAGATAAAAGGGTGCAAAAGTGCCATCCTTATGCTATTACACTATGTGCAAAGAGGCCCTCTGGTTATATTAGTCTCCTTGCTGGGGTCAGATCTGGGGAAAAAGGGGGGATTCTCCGAAGCCACCAGACCATGGCAGGTCTGCCGATACAGTACGCTCTGTAGAGAGGTTTTCAGTATTTCAAAATGGCTCCATTATGCCTCACAGGTGCTGTACACAGCACTAGGGATAAGGGTTGTTCCATTTATTGAATTGTAAGTATTGTTGTAGCATTAGTTTTGGAACTAGACAGCAATTTGTGAGTTCCCTCACAAAAACACTCCCTCTTCAAGTAGATCCTAAAAGAATGAAGAAAATTAATTTCTAAGTCCTGGAAAACTCCTGAAGCAAGTTTTGCCTAGCAGGACTGTTGACCAGACAGCACTTAATTTTCTTGCTTATCTAAAAAAAAAAAAGAATTGATGGAACACCCTAGAGCAGATGTGACATGGATGCCAGCTCAGTTCAGAGCTGAGCAAGAACAAAACCAGGGTGTGGGTGCTGGGGGTCTCTTAGGAAGGGGAATGGAGAAGACAAAGTTAGAAAGTGATAAATCTAAGTGAAAACCTTTCCTTAATAAAAGCCACCCCAAAGAGATTGCAATGACACTTGTCAGCCTCCTTGAGGGACATTCCATAGTTTTCACTTAGCACGAGAGAGAAATTTTCTCCAAGCCAAACTGTGTAAAACACTTTACCTCCCAGAAATCAGTGTCAGGATAGGTCTTTTGTCCTTGGCTGAAGCTGGAGTGGTTTTAACACCGTTATCGATGATCATTCCAGCCTAAAAGAGAAAAGAAACACAATATTACAGTATATTTTTATCTTTTACAGCTCTTTCCATCTCCAGGCTCTACCTCCAATTGTTCTAGATTAAAGCCACTCGCAAAATCCTAATAACTATTTCTGCTGGTAGCAGGTGAAGCAGGGGGCTGCCAACACTCTCCAGAGTTGCATATACCCCTCCAAAATTGCCACAGGTTTCCAGAAATCACCCCTCTCCTGTAAAAACATGTGTGCCCACACATGTGAGTGCCCTGCTGCAGCCTAAGGCACTCAGTAGCAGTAACACGCAGCCCCACGACACGGCGTGCTAAGGGTGAATTAGTAAAGAGAAGGCGATTAGACACAGCGGCCTGTATTTATCCCTCTAGAAGCTGTTCAGTTAATTGCTAACATTGGCAGTCGAGGTCTATAATTAGACAAGCTGCCAATATGCTCCTGGAGGCACTATTTTAGGAGTGCAGAAGCAGCCTGAGCAGAGGGAAGAGCCTCTCTGAATGCCCAAGAGCCAAGTGAAGCAAGTGCTGGCTGACTCCGAGAGCTCCCACGCCAGCACGCAAGCTGCTTTATCTGCAGACACAAACAAGCTTGCAGTAACTTTTAGTGAAACAGAAAGCACAGGCATTAATAGCTTGCAGACCCGAAGAGCTGGAGCGAGAAGATGGTGTTTTTTTCAAGGGCAACGTTCCCGTTGCGTGCAGACTCACCCGGTAGTTGGAATGCGCGCGGTTGTTGGAGAATTTCCCCATCGGCATGTGCTCCGAGTAGCCCGGGGAATACATGCCCGCTGAGGGACCCGTTGGCACGTGGTGCAGAACAAACCAGAAGCCTGTTTCCTGAGAAAGAGAATGGACATCTGAGCCCTTGCTTGAACTTCTTTGCTGGTCTACATTAGTCCAAGGATTTATCAGTAAAGTCACCAGACGAAAGCCAGAAGATTTCAGGACAAATCACAGCTAGAAGCATTGACCTGCATAACTGCACGCAGCAAAGAGCTTCACGCACACAGATGTTCACACTCACACACATATCTCACTTTAGCTTAAGCTTTGACATCTATATTGAAGCTATAAGCAAGACTTCCAAAATCCATATCACAAACACACAAACTGGTATCCCCCTATCACTGCACGCCTGGATCTTAAAAATCAGATAATTTTTATTTGGTTGCCTAAAAATGTATCTAGGAGCCCAAAGCTGGGTACTCAGACTTGGAAACTTTGGATAGACCACATCTCTTTGTTTAATTCTTGGTTTGCTTGTTTATTTGCCTTAATAGGAAAAATAAAGGCTCCTGATGTGGCCAAGAATTCCTGTGGAATTAGCATTAACGCTGATTGAAATTTCAGAGCGCCATTACTGTTCTAGGATTAACAGAACCATTGCCAAAGACTTCACTGGGACTCCACAGTCACATTTATTTAATTTATTCAGGCTTTACACTGCACAAAAGCTGAGGATTTTTGTTAAAGCCATCCAGCTCTAGAAACAGCAAGTGACAAGAAGTGTGGAGCAAAAGGAAAAGCGTTATTTTTTTATTGGCCACATTAATGTACACCTTGATTGAGCCCTTTCAAAAATGCCTGAGTAACAGAAGAAGGTTTTATTCCAGCAAGAGCCTCGGCCATAACTGGTCTGAGCTGTTACCAAATAAGAAACTTCTGCACTCACTTCAGATCCCGCAGCGGCACAGTTTATAAGGTTGTTGTGGGGGTTGGCTATCCAGAAGGTGGATACGGCGCTGCAGGTCAGGAAAACAAAGAATTACATGAAAAATACGCTTTGAGCACACACCAGTCACTGATCAAACCCCCACCCCTGTACAGGCAGGGCCGATAACTCTTCAGATAAGGGGTCCTGCCTAGGGGGCAAAGGGAATGGGTTTTTTCTTTCTCATACCACACTTGTCCTCCGTGATTTGACAGAGAGCATGGCCTTATCTTTTAAAACCCTGAGTATTAAATGAGGAATTTAAATTGCAATTCCAAGCTTGCTGTGAAGCTGTCAGATGTCAATCATGGTTTATAAGGTAAATACGTTGTTGCACAAGTCACAGAAAGAACTTTGACCTCAAACAAGCCCTCAAGTTCATTAGAGACTTCTTTAATTGAGGAACCTGACAAATCGCTTCTTAAGGGGTCCCTCTGAGTGCACCCCAGTACCTGCCTTATCCAAGAGCTGCTGTGATTCATTAAATCTATTTGCTCGCACCCTCCTACGCATTAATTCTGGGACAAAAACAACCCATTTGCCTGACACACATAAAAACTCTTAATTGAATGATTCCCATCAAGGAGTAGTCCATCCCTGCCCACCCTGTGGCATACAGCATTCATTAACCAACGGGCACATGAGCTGTGGGAGGAAACCATCCAGCAAGTGCAGCCAGCAGACAGGCTCCTTAAATCTGCTGCCTGGGATTCGCCTTCCTCCAGGGAATGAACCCTTAAGATCTACTTTAATCTTGCCATGAAGGACTTGACAGGGGCTTTAGGCCAGCTGATTTTGCTGGCCTAAGATGAAGTTCTGTTTGTGTGATTTTATCGTGAAAACAGCAAATTTTCTTCTATTTTGGGCATAGGTCTGGCCTAGAAAGAAACAATTTGAGATTATTTATAGACCACCTCCTGCTGCGTAGGCAAGGGCGAGGACATTGTATTTCCACGGTGACCTGTCTTTCGGCCTGAGCTGTGTGGATTGGGCAGGTTACTATGTCATTTGGCACGATATTGTCTTAATTTCTGGCAGCTGCCTGCCTGCCTGTTCCAAGCCGATGGAGCCGCAGCTGGGGTCATTCCTCGTCCCTGCGCTGGGCGCCTTGGCTGCTGCCCCAGGGGTAGCATTCCTGTGCTCAGGCACTTGCAGGCCGGACCATCCCAGTGCAAAACAAGTTATTTCTCTGATCAGACCTCAAATTCTTTTATACAGGAAGACATCACCGGTCAAAGTACTGTAGGACATTTACATTAGATCTCTGCCTATCCTTCCTAGTGTAAGTGTATCCTTCCTCTTCATGTAAGAGTCTTCTAAAGGACTTGAAATGTGTTCCTATATCTATTAAATGGATTATCAGTGAAAAATGAGCATAACAGCTGATTAACTCTTATTTTATGAATGGAGGCATTAAGTGTAATTTATAAACAAAGACAGATGTGAAAAAGAGCATTGCATGAATTCATCTCTTTCCCTTGCCAAAGTAAAAAGCTAAAAATATGTTTCTTTGGACAAAACCCCAGTTTGTTCTGAGGACAGTGTGGATGATACTGATACAGTACCAGAAGATTATTTCCACATAAAAGAAATCCCCTGAAGATTTTTAACCAATAGACATCAGTCAGCTTCTAGCTGTCTCATCTTCAGAATGGAAGTCTGACTCCAGAGACTCCCATTGACTTTTTGGAGGGTCAGAAATTTAGCTTGCTTTTTTCTTCTTTTTTTTTTCTTTTAAAGTAGATTCTCCCCACCCTCAACTACAGCAAAATAAAATCTTGGAGAAAAATCTGGACTACAACAGAAGTGTTCCCGTCTCCCAGCAGCTTCAACACAGCACCAACGCTCTGTGGTCTCAACACAAATCTCCACTTTGGAAGACCTCCCATTCTTTTACACAGGGTTCTTGTCCTCAAGATGATCCACTATCGATTTTAGACTCTTAAAGGCAAGCTTGAAATCCAACTTTTAATAGAAAACACTCTGAAAACACATGATTCCACAGATCTCTTCGGGACAACTTGCTACGCTCCCTGGACTACAGCTGGGGAAACCTGGTAAATACACAGGTTTTAAGAGTTTAGTACTCTCTCAAGAAGAGTTGGGGATATAGGGGAAGAAAAAGAAAGATAAGAAGCTGCGAAGCACCAAAATGAGCAGGTTCCCTAAAGAGCCAGTAACTAGCAAAGAAATCATATTCCTACGTTGTGCACCTTGATTTTTGGGTAGAAAATCATGGCAAGAGGGGACAGAATGGCCTTCAGGAGCTCAGTGTGTCCATACCCTACCTTATGACAGGGTCAGCTACAACTACAGTATCTGTGACTGGCATTTCACTAACCTGTGCTTTAAAATTATTGCTAATGAATAATCCATAATTCTTCTAAGAAAAAAAAACTAATGCTTATCTGTGTGGCCAGACTGGTTGTGTGTCTTCTGCACTTCACCTGATTTTTTTCTGCAAGGCAACACAACTGCATAGAGAACTTGTAAAATCCCTCCTTATTGCAATTGCTTCTAAATTCTTATCTAAACCTCAGTTGGCAGATCTGCAGGGACATTTACGGGAAAGACTTTTGAAAAGAGGAGATGAAAGGCATTTAGAATTTTTCAAGTTTAACACAGTGTTTGTGGGCAAACAGAGGTTTTGAGAAGTTCTCATGGAAATATTTTAAAGAGCTCATGTATAGACAGACAATTAGGGATCCAGTGAGTCTATACAGACTTTGATCTTTTATTGTCACTTTCCAATTCTGTGCTGAAGTGTATTATTTTGTTTCGGTTACCCTCCATAGTTTGGGCAGCAACCAAATGAATGCATAACACCAATGCCATATCATTAAACAGTGGCTTTTCTTCACAAATAATGACTTCTGAATTAACTATAGTATTTTCAGAACTAGTTACCATTTGACATGAGCACAAATCTCAGAACCCAGCCCATTCTGAACTCAGTAAGTTTGCACTGAGCCATTAGGATCAAGACTCTACAAGGCACAAGGCATCACCATGTACTTCGAAAGAGATTTTCAATGTCTGAGGTAGCAACCTCAGACATTGAAATGGACTTTTTTTGCTATAAAAGAAAATTACACCCTAGGTGTGGGGGTATCTGAATAGCACAAGTGTAAAGATCCTAAGGAGACTGCTCTTCCCAATCTTTGTGGCATGCAGCCCAGACCTTTGTAGATGACTACACAATCATATCCATGTCATACTATCTTCTGTGGCTGAGTCCTACAAATGAAGAATAAGTGGAAAGGTCCCACTCACCTACAGTCTTGTCTGGGTTTAGGGATGTACCCTGGGTAAGCACCCTCCGTGATCTGCTTGCACATCCTGCTATCTCTGTCGGAGGGGAGCAGAGTGCTAGGTTTAACAAGCAGTCCAAGGCAGTGATCAAATGTGTTGCGCTCTTCTGGTCCATCCTCCGTGAAGAAGCAATGACCCAGTGCATCATAACCCACAGCATCTTTCACCTGCATGTAAAAAACAAAGGTCAGTGTTCAGGTCTTATGCTTCAGTCACTGCATAATAAGAAAATTTTACAGGCATTGCACATAGGAGCTGCGGTTCCCTCTTGAACTCAGGGTGTATAAGCAAAAAAAAGAACAAAGATCAATCTCTGCTCTTAAGAGCTTATAGTCTAAGCAATAACTCCAACACTTGAATTTAATTAAAATTTGTCATCACCTAGGAAGTGCTTGTTCCAAATGCTTTTGTTTGCCTGTGAAACCGTAGCCTGTTTTAGCATGAGGGTGGAAAAAACACAGGGTGGGGGATTAACGGAGGAGGTTAGATGTTCAACTCACATCTGGGCTCATTCATCTTCTCATGGAGTTACATGAGCAGCTACATAAAATGCATCTGAAAAATGCAGCTGAGCTGAAAAAATATTTTTTCAGGCTATCAGAGAGGTGGCAAGTTGTTTTCCAGACAGG
Organism: Heliornis fulica; assembly: GCA_013399135.1. Taxonomy (NCBI): domain Eukaryota; kingdom Metazoa; phylum Chordata; class Aves; order Gruiformes; family Heliornithidae; genus Heliornis; species Heliornis fulica. The sequence continues at coordinate 545,233 of VXBZ01012308.1, forward strand.
CTGGCTTGTTTTAGGTTTGACCTGATCCTTTTTTTCCAAGTTGTTGACAGAAGCTTTACTTGACCCTGAGACAAATCAGCTGGTGTTAATCAGTGCTGCTCTGGTTTTGGTTTCGATGCTGTTAACATCGGACACCGTTGTGTTGGGCAGAACAATACCCATCACCCTGCTGAAAGATCTGAGAAAACAATTTCAGGAGCAGATATGTGAATGGAAGCCTGAGGCTGGGACTGGCTGGGAAATGACAGCCCTCAGACACAGCGTGTCCAGCAAGTCAGTTGTTAGTGGAAATGTCTGGAGTCTGGAAAATTAATATCAGGTCTCAATTGGCCAGGTGAAGTGCTAGCTCTCCAGGGCTCTCTCCTTGCTCTTCCCATCATCTGTCACCCATCAAGCACCTTGGGCTTAAGGAAACTTCATGGAAAAGGTTAGTCTGACACCAATGTGTTTCTACAAATGCTTCTGATGAAACAGCAATTGCCAAGGGGCAAAAGACAATATTAAACTGGATAGAAGATCTATTCTTTATGGTGTCATTGAGAGACTTGGGTGCTCAAGCACCTGAATTATCTTTGAAAACAGGTCTAAGGCTCCTCTGTCATCTTCATACCTCATTCTCACTGCAAGGAGCACCAATTTCAAATGAAATCCCAGAAGTCGTGTCAAAATGATTACAAATATGTTTTCACATAAGAAAGAACACTTTTCTTGCCAAATCTATTACAAGCTTACATCTGCACACACATCTATAATGTATCATCCTTGCTACAGCGTAAATATCCAAATCTCTGAACAGAGTCATCACAGCAAATTAACCACTGCTAAAATGACCTGCAAAGTGGTGCATTCCTTTAAGCTACCTCACTGAAATTTACTGCTAACTTCCCGATCTAATTAGATGACATCTTTTGAAAGGTTTAACTTTGTTTAGGTGTAAAATTTATGTAATAGACTGAACTGTCCCCTCTTGAAAGAATCAGCTGGCCCAGCCTTGTAATGTTTATAGGTTAGAAGAACACCTTCTATAGGGGGAGTTTTAAGCTCAGACATGTCAGAATTGCACAGACACTGACACCAAAACCTATTAGCTTCCTCTGACACAACAGCAGTATTGGAAAGATTCCCTAGAGAAATATTAGCCACTCTGTATGGCCATTTATCTTTCCAGCCAGCACAGCACTGCACTAGGGCTGGGACAGGAAAAGCTGGCAGACTGTAGCTGGGGCGTATCCCACCTCTGTGCATCACAGAGTAACACCACAGGGGAGTGCATCCCCCAGTATGGCAAGAAAGGAGTGAAGCAGAGGGAGCAGTGCACACTGGCAGAGAGCCTTAAAGCCAGGAAATGCCCATTTGGTCTCCTGACTCATCCCTAAAAGCCCATAGAACCATACAGTTTTCAGCCAAGGACCTGGTCCCTAATGTATTTGTCACCCTCTGCTTGATTAATTACTTTCCCCATATCTCATCTCTAGGTCAGCTCAGACTTTGTTTCCTGTGCATATTTTCATGCACCAGCCCACTACCGAAAAGCTTGAATAGCAAACAAGATGCCTGTTCTAAAATAACTTTTCCAATGGAATTAAGCTTTATTTGCTTCAAACCTTCCTAATAGTCCATAATCTTCCCTTAACCACGAGTGATTTATGGCCAGATAATGCCCTTTGTGGTCAAACAACTGCTGTGTGGTATAGCTGGATTAGTAAAGGCAGATACCACTGAAGCAGTTAGATAGCACAACCTCTTACCCCATGAAGCACAGCTCTGCCCTGGATTCTGCCAGACTGTTTATTGACATCCATTTAAATTCCCTCCCCAGTGGCTGTTTCTATTTCAGCTTGCACGCTGGGATCCAGTGCAGAGAGTGAGAATCAGCGCAAAGTTTCATCCCTGGGATTGAAGTGGCATAACTAGGTGGTTTTGAGGCCAATATGTTAAAGAAAACATTGGTAATGATTGCATTTTCAAACAACAATTGTGGTGAGAAAAGAATTTCTATAGGTTTTTTCTTTGTTTCAGAAGGACCCTCTGTTCCTTCAGTGAATATGAATTTGCAGACAAGCGCAGAATAGCCCATCAATGGAGGCAAGCTAATGTGACTTTAAGTCACTCTGCAGTGACTTTACCTACACCCTACAGACTCACAGAAAAAAGTTTCCATTGTCAGGAAGAACTGGATACTCTGTCCTGCTAGTGGTTTCAACATGAGTATCTCTGAAGTGACAAAAGTGACAGCAAAGCAATTGGGGAAGCCTGTACACACACCACCAACCTGCTTTAGCGACAGCTAAAAATAACTGTTGCCCCTCTCCCATTTATTAAAGCATTTGCACAGGTAATTTGAAATCAATGCCTTAAAGACATCATCAAGTGCTGTGTTATGCTGAGGATTAATAGCCCAGTTAGAATTTTTTTGCCTTCTTGTGTGATTTGTACACATCATCAAAACAGTTTTTTCCTCAGCACAGCGTGCTTTGGATCTGCCTGACCTCAGTGGGAATGAATGTTACCTGGGGAAAGATGGAGCTCCTCGCTGTTTGCACAAGTGGTGTTTATGCATGTAGAAACAGGTAGTGTTGCCCAAGTGAGAATAGAACAGGCAACTAGGAAATAAAATGACTGTTGTGATCATCAGAGGCCCATGTGAATATATCTGGGGCAGAAGGAAGTAGAAAGGAAGGAAAATAGAGTCAGAAAGTAGATGGAGATTGCGGTGGGTTCACCAGATGAATCAAGGCATGAAGCTGCTGACTGCAGATGCCTATCACAGAGCAATGAATCAACATTTAAGTGATGCAACTTTCGGAGCACAACTATGACACAACTGAACAGACTTGGTCAGATTGCTCGATTTCACTGGGCTTTTCAGCTGTCAGCAATAATTCTACAGTTAAAATAAAACCCAGGTAAAGTATTATGAGCAGAGTTTAGTATTCACACATTTTGATAAACTATAATCAGCAATGATTAAATTCTTGACTAAGGTTTCAGATTATATACATCCTCAGTTCTAAGATTTCTCTTGGGTGCCTTGTCATGGAGGCAAAGTATGGTCATTTAGGGAATTGTGGCTGTTGAGTAACAACAGCAAAATAGTTAAGATGCTTTCACCAGCTACATCAGCCTGTCTAAATTTCATCATACAACCTTGTCTGGAAAAGCTTGAGCACACGGGTCCCCCAAGGCACAGTTGTCACTTGGAGAAAGCACAAGAGACAGTGCTATTTCCAAATGACCTATATGAACCCAACTGTCTGAACAATAAGAAAAATACCAGGCTCTGAGTATTTGGTTTGGCAAGTATTAATCAATGAAGATCTCACATCAGATCCAGAAGCAGGGCTTTAGCTGTTCTGCAGCTTCTCAACATCTGTGCACCCTCTGTGCAGCCAGAGAATGTGCTTACAGTGCCGTTGGTAGCAGCCCACAAAGGTGTGACAAATGAATCCTGAGATGCTGCCCTTCCACTCTGCCCAGGAGTCGTACAACTAGCCCCTGGACTGGCAACTCTGAATTGGGAAGATGCCAAATGACCCTGAATGCCTTATATAATTTATACAGTAAAATACCTTTTTTTTCTTCAGAAGACATGTTTAGTTAGTAGGTTTTCTAGAATCATGTTATAAACTTAGGTCAAAACCAAAACCTCGGATTCATAAATAGCAGATAAAAGCTTCTCTGCTGCTGGAGCTGCAATTTCAATGCCCTCTCTTCAACTTCTGTATGTTTTAATTATGCCTGTGCCTTTCCCTTCCCATGTTGCCACATTTAGAGGTCACAATCTGCAATCCCTGCCAAAAGGTAGACTGTAAGATGAAGCCCTTCATGTGCTAGAGTCAGTAAAGGAGCATTCATCAGCAAGAAAAGGGTAAAAATCATGCCTTAGCTAGGTGTAGAAAGCAAATGCTATTCCCTAAACAAGGGAATATTCAAGAAAAACAGATTCTTAGAGGCTGTTACTATGAGATGGTATGGTAACTTTAAAATATGCTATGGATATGAACTCCTAATGCACAGGATCCATCCAGGCAACCACTGGCAATTACATGCCTTCTCTTAAAACTCTGTTATGTATTTAGCAGGGCTCTTGACTGTACTTCAGGGCTCTGATCCACCTTCCACCTTTTGGAATACAGTGCTAGTTCACTGAATGGGTGACAGTCCTTTGCCTGACAAAAGTTTGCCCTTACAAGACTTTGTATTTCAGCTGATGCTTGGGGAAAAGTCTAATCAAACCTGATGTTTATTTCACACCTCTGCTTTTGGGATAGATTTCTGTACACATCCTAAATACGGGTATGAAGAAGCCATCAGAGGTGAGATACTAGTGAGGAAAAGCCTTTTGGGGTTATGTGCCAGTCTCCAAGATGCTTAGTAGTGTTGTTTTCCCTCTGCATCCTTACTCCAAAGGAAGCAGCACTCCTACCTCTGGGGAGAATCTCAATGTCTTCTTACCATCCCTGCTGTGCTGTACCCTGACTGGTAAGCATAGGCCAATTTATAGATTTATCCTAAAGGATTTCTTGTTTGGGGAGGCAACTCTGACAAATCAGAGCTCTCTGATTGCTCAATGTTGTGAATGGCATTGCAAACACAAACCTTTATTACAGGAAAGATGAAGCACACAAACCTTCTGATTATCCTCTTTAAATAGCAAGCCCTCTTTCTATAGATAGACCCAACTACTCATTAGAGATGGGCTGGTCCCTAGACATGGCTGCACACAGACAAAAGCTCTGCCCTCTGAGTCACACACAGCCTGCAGTGCCACACTGGCCTCCTCCAGTTTAATGCAGGCTGGAGTACACCTGGAGTGTAAATCCACAGTGGGAGGGGTCAGACGATAGCTCTAACAATAAAACACATCCTCTTGCAATAATCAAGCTGTATTCATGATATGAGGAAATGTTGACACTGCTGCCTTGATTTCTAAAGGTGGGCATTGAGGCATCTTACCAGTAAACCATTGGATCCATGGACCGTGACACAGCGGGAGAAGGTATGGTGGATGGAGACATCCCTCACGTACGTCGGAGGATTGTAGCCTCCTTTCTCATCCACATCTCCAGCCATATGGAAATGGATTGGGTAATGTCCCATTGTCTGCTGGCCCATGTATCTCAGTTCTAGACCTTCAATATGGGTAGCCTTAAAATCCAGACCGATCTGGAGAACAAGGGAAAATCAGTCAAGAAACATAAAAGACTGTTGAGGGTAAGGAAAGAGAATACAGGAGTAGGAAGGGTTGAGTTGTGCCTGCTAGAAAGATTTACTGTGTGTATGGCTGCAGGGTGTGGGAAAGAGGGTCTGGTGGCTAAGGGAACCACAGTTGCCCTTTGATCCCACCACTGCTGCCATGGCTATATTTGACTTAATTTTAGCAGGAAAAAAATGATTCAGCTAGGCTCAAATCAAACTACCTGGGCTGAGCACCATCAGAATCTGGGAAAAAATGGGATCGTGATGTGGACACTGTGTCTCAGGTGGGTTGAGCACCAGCCTGGCTGGTTGAGCAATGTTTGCAGGAGCAGGAGGTGCACTCAGAGTCACAGGACAGACAGCAGCAGCAGCAGCAGGGTGGATCTGCTGTACTGTGAGGAGAGGCTGTTTGCTCAGTGGCCGGCATGAGGCATTTTTCCCTTCCTGTGTCCTGGCTTCCTTGGTATGTGAAGGTGTAGCTGGGAGGAGGAAAGTGCAAGGAGAGGACTCCAGTCCTACCTTGATGTGTCCCCCAAAGGTGTCAAAATCAAAGAAGGAGCATAACTTGCTGCTGTACTCGTAGCACTGCGCCTCCATCTCGCCCATCACCACAATGTTGCGGCTCAGCAGCCCCACTTCTGCCCGCATGTCAACGCCATCAATGACTTCTCCAACGTGGAGGTACGTTGCTTTCCCTAAATGAACAAGATCCAGTTTCAAGGTTACTCTGGCAATGCTGCTGGTTTCCTCTTGTGCTTCCTGTGGTAGGGTTAGTGTGATAATGAAAGGAGTTATCGTGTCAGCAAAAGCTGTTTGCCTGCTCCCCAGAGGAGAGAAGGCTGGAGCACAGGTGTCACCCAAGGTCTTGCTGAGCTAATTGCAACAGAGGAAGTGGGATTTTTGGTCTTAAATTGCTTCATTTAACCAGGGACCAGTCTGTTAGTCCAAACACATTTCCTACCTTGAAAAGGGACCACAATCATTTGAGATTTTTTTTACTTTGGCTTACAACCAGCCATGCATGAGCATCCAACGCAAAGAAAAGTTGGATGATGCAGCTACTGTAAAGTTTAAATCCCCCAGGTCAGCACAGCACTTCCTATAGTGAGACACCAGGAGCTGCTCACATCTCACAGCACCACTCATGGGCCATCATCAGTCTGATCCTCCTAACACCATGGCTGCTAATCAAAGCAAGAGGAGGACTGGGCAGACATCCTTGTGGAAATTGTGGCTTGGGACAATTGCAACCCCTCATCCAGCTTGTGGGCTGCAAAAGCTGCCTGCCCTCCCAAACCTCTCAATTTTAGATGTGCCCACATGTCTCCAGCTTACTCCCAACACTTCCCTCTGCCCTGGTGCAGTTGGAGTTGACAGGATCTTGCCACATCTCCCTTTGCCAAGCCAAGTTACTCCTAACATCCTCCACACACACAAACACCTGGCTCCCTGGAGCACATAAAGCTTTCCCTGGCCTGACCAGAAAGGGGTGAAGTCCAGGCAGTGCGGATGTCTAGAAAGCAAAACAATCTCTTTGCAGTAATTTCATTCAAACACATTCATACTCCCTCCTTCCTTCCGTGGCTTTCTGCAGAGAATGCAGTTGGGAAAAGGTTCATCTTACTGACTACATTCTGTATCATTCCAGTAAAAATAAGTAATAAACTCTTTAAGTAAACACTGAACTTTAAGGAATGCTACACTTGCATGTATTTAATTTCAGTGGAATCGTTCAAATCCATAATTAGAAACAAATGGCAAGCCTGGCTATCGCTGTGAAGCACTTTGTGCTTGAGCAGAGGTGCCAAGTCAAGGGGAGGATTTTTAACACCGAAAGTCTTGTTGTTAACCAAAACATGATGCTTTGACTTTATAAGAAAGACAAGCAAACACCATTCCCTCTCCTTGTAACACTGGAATTTGAGAAGGGTGAGTGCTCTGCCTTGCTCTGAGACTACCATGTTGCAGGATGGGGTTCATATCACTGGTGTGCCCTCTGCCTCAGAACCTCCACCTTCAGGATGGATTTTCCCTGGGCTGCATCAGGAAGATGAGGCTCTTTGGAGCTCCATGTTCAGGCCCAGAGATGAGGAGCTACAAGGGGCCACGGGTTTGCACCTCACCCACACTTGCAGCTGCCTTCCTAGAAAGACCATGGCTTCCCCATTGTTGCTCTGAAGCCAGCAACTGTCATCAGGTGTGTGACCAAAACCAGACATGGCCTCTCCAAAATGCAGCTGCACTTCCCTTACTCACATCCATTAAAACAGCAGCTGTAGTGAGTGTCCTCTGCATAAGGATACTGTGAGTCTGCACAGCCTCTTGTTACAAAACTGGTTTTAAGCTGTTATTTTTCAGTTTTCCCTGGAGCTGACCTTTCCTTGATTTAGTGAAATGCAGGAAGCAGCTCAGATAATCATAAGAACATCCTATTTCAAACCACATCTCCATCATTTGTAGCAGTGAAATTAGATAGGCGGTTTTGTTATTCATGTGCTGAGCTCTAGAATAATAAATGTCATGCTTGCATGTATTTAATTTAATTTAACACCAGTCCAGACATGCAAAATAGTGTAAGCACTGACAAGAATGTTAAATACGGACTAACCAGCTTCTAAATATTTCTTGGGTGCATGTTTTTCAGTTTGTGCTTTTGCTGACTTGACTTGTTTGGAGATAAAAGGAGAGATGGAAAGCAATTCCCTTCCAGTATAATGGTAGATTTTGACAAATAGCTCCTTTAACAGAGTTTTGAAAGACAAGCCTCACCTCAAGGTGGCCAGAAATTCAAGTTCCCTATGGCAATGGGAGCCTGTGGTCCTGAAATGGCTTGCAACAGACAGACCCTGGACTGGGAGCCCTTAGGTTCTGGAAATACCTGCTGGAAACCAGCACCAGCCACTTCCCATGGGATCAGGACCACCATAATGCACATCTGCAGACATGTGGCACTTCCAGGGAGCTGCTGGGACATGTTTAGTGATGGGCATGGAAAAAAAACCCCAACAATGTTGTCTGATCTGTGGTGAGTTCAGGGAGCATCTCATGCCACAGGGCTGTACAGGTGACATTAGGTGGCTTCTTGCTGCCGGCACATGGAGCTTTCTCAGAGAGCAGCCACAATATCCAAGACCCTGAACACTGACACGTGGGCAAAGCCAAGGGTTTGGAAACTGGCACCAAAGTGGTTTGATTCAAAAAAAGGCAACACTGTTCCTTCAGTGTGGGAGGAACGTGCCTGCAGCTTCAGCTTCAAAGCCAATGCCTGTGATTGCCCAACTGCTAACAAACCCAAGGGTCACTGATTCACCATCTCCTCCTTTGGGCTCAGCCTCGCTGCATCCTGCACAGGCAGATGTTGTCTCACCAGTAAGCCAGGCTTATGCTATGTTATAATCTAAATCAAAGCCTTTCAGTGACATGGATTACATCTCCCCACAACAGGCCAGTGTAATGGACTAGGAAGGACGCCCTGGTTTGTCGCTCTGTTTGTCATACAAGTGCCTCCAGTTAGCAAAGTGTAAATTCACAGGGAAGAACTTCTTTATCGTGTGGGCTTGCCTGGTAGAAGTCTTGATTCAGCAAAATATGAGTACATTTCCAGGCCTATTACTCAACACAGTGACTACTAAAGTCATCAGTTGTTGGTAAGGAAAGGGTAATTATTAAAAGAAAGCATGCATTAAGATAAACATAGATGATGCACCAATCAAGGATAGGCTTATGTCAACATAGCAATTGAAAACAGTCTCTCCAAACTCTACAAAGCTCCAGGAAAAACCTGCCATACTTGAACCTAGCCATAAAGCCTGTGTCTCCTTATCAAGCAGAGGAAGGGTGGAATTTAAAAACTATTTCAGCTGCTACAGATGTGGAAGAGTGTTCAGCTCTGGCGAGTTACACAGATGTCTCTGACAACCCTCCCAGGTACACTTAAGCACTCCTAAATGCCTTGGCTCCAAATGACACAAGCTGCTAAATCTCCTTTTCATCAGAAGTGAAACAGGCACTTGAAGGTCTGGGCTTGGTGAAGATAAAGTGCTACTAAGATGCTCATGGATTTTTGTCTGTTCTCTCTAGTATCTCTTGTTCTCATTTGGGCCCTCTAAGGCTAAGACCTTCTCTTTCATGGTCTTTTAATGTATTTTAGAGTTATAAAAGGAAATGCTAAGCACAAACTTGTTGGTTCAACCCATGTAATCCAGTGACAGTGAATCCTTCAGGGCATCTTTAAAATCAGTGCAAGCTCACTGTAGATGACAGCTCAGACCTCTGTCAGATTTAGCATTTTTGCCAAACATTTGTCATCACTGGTGGTAATGCCCCTATTGCTTATACTTAACAACCAACAAATGTTCACACAAGCATCTTGTCAAACCCTCATTATTCTGAATTATCTTGGTTTGTTATTGCGTTCCTAAGCCGCAAACCTGTAATGCAACGCAGTATGGTTTGGGTGAGCTGACCAGCTTCTTGAGTCATGCAGTACAGCCTGATGTCTTAACAAATAAATATTCCTTGAATTCATGACTTTCACAAGGAAAATTAAATTTCCAGTTAAAAGACACACAGCAGAAAGGATAAAAAAAATTATAAGGAGTTCAGAGCTAACTAAGTATTCTTGGGAACTGTTTCCTGTTGTGTAATTCATCGTATTATAGCCCTTCATCCCTTTCTCCTTCAAAATCCTGCATGGTGTCCCACAAAGGTCAGAAATACATGCTCCATTCTAGGAACATGGTTACCCTCAAGTTCACGTGGATATTATTAACTTTATGCTTAAGTGCTGTGTTGGATGAAAGCCCCTGTAGGTGTTTGGTTTCAAGGGTGAAACGAGAAGATCTTACTGCTGTGAATAGGTGGAACCGGAGGATTGATGAGGGCTGAGGGCAGTGCATCTGCCAATCCTGGCTTTAACTGAGCAGTGAGAGATCTCTGTTACTGTTTATCCCAACAGCACTGTCACACTCTTTCCTGAGCTCACTCCCGTCCCACCCCATAACCTCTTTCTGCAGCAGCTACTTGGCAATCTACCAATATACTTCTGTAAATGACAGGTTTTCCCCCTCTGACCTGCCAGCTTTTCCTCTCCTTATCCTGACATAGATGTTCTTGCAGCTATGGAAAGATTAGACAGGTTGGGTGGACAAACAAATCAAATCTTTACGTATATCAGGCTCAAACTCAACCCTTCCGAACCACTATGTAAACTTGAGTGTCTTTCAACTCTGCAAGGTGGAAGAAAGCTCTGAAAGATGGTCAGAAAGAGCCATTTTTGATGATATTTCCTGCCCAAGCTTCAAGCACCAGTGTTTCCATTAAAAAAAAGAGCTTCTGGAAAGTTCCATCCAAAATAATGCCAACTTCTGAACCTTTAAAATCTAAAGGTATCTGAATTTCAATAGTGGAGTAATCTCTCCCATCCGTGCAGCATGAGCTGACTGCTGACACAGGCTGCAAAGTTACTTAACAACTATGAAGTTACATTTTTTTTTAATTCTAGGTTCTCTACATGAATAAGATCACAGTAAACTCCATATCTCTATAGTATTTGCAACCCAATAAGCAGGATTTAAGATATGTGTGCATGCAATACTAGATTCACCACTGTGTGGGATAACTGCAGTAATTATGCCAGGCACAAATAGTGTTTTCATGGTTTATCGTGAGCATATAGGAGCACAAAAGAGCATTTCATCATTTTTGTTCCATGGTGAAACTTATCAGCTTTGGTAGTAACTTCATACAGAGCAACCAAGATGCAGATAAGACTTGTCTCCCAGGGAAACTAGACAAAATACTTGATCTATCCTACTATCCAGTTCTATCATAACAACACAACCCTTCCTTCCTTCCGTGCTTCCTTCCTCTTCCCTCCCTCTGCCCTGCACCATCGTCCCTCCCCAAACCTTGTGAAGTTGGAAGATCAAACAGTTTTAATCTGTTCCCACAGAGAAAATAATCTAGGCTCAAAAAATGCAAGTGAAAAAAAGTTGAACAAAGGGAGTGAGAGGAGAAAAAAGTTCCATTTAAGAAAGCAACCATTTGACTGGGACATGCAGAGCTGAACCCTCATGCGAACCATGCTTAATTATGGGAGCCACAATTTTGACATTAGTGTAATTACTCCAATAAAGGAGTGCACAAGATCAGTAACTGCATGTCCTCCTGAGTTTTCTCCAATAAGATTTACAGAAGTTCACAGTTAGACATGTGAATTCTACTAAAACCTGGTGGGAATTTAGTACTAAAGCTCTTAAGCCGTTTTGAAAACCCAGCTTCTAATCAATCCATTTCTAGCAAGTAAAGCATGTATGGGTTTGCAGAAGGAAGTATCACATAAAAATAGGGCATGAGCTCACTAATGAGTTTGACATATTTGGCATAATACACTAAACCATGTCTATTAACATATTATTAAACGATGAGAGCATCAATTATAATTAAACTCTGGTATGCCAACTGGCTGCCACACCAAATTGTCTGTCCACAAAGCAGAGGTTTTCTGCCCTTTCTAAACAAGGACTCTGAAGTAGTTCAGACCTGACATTTAGCTTACAGAAAAGAAAATATAAACCACCACAGGTAGGAATGGTTGTATCGTTTGTCTTCCAAAGGGCAGACTTCTGGAGTTGTCAGTTGCTAAAGTAAACCTTTGGGGAAAACTGGGCCATTCCACTTACTACAGATGACATTCCTCTGACATCCCATACAGAAATGAATTGGTGTGTAAGTCCTTCCTCAGAAGGAGCAAATCAATCTTGCACATCTCACATAGCAAAAGGCAGGCAGACATTTATGATGAACATCTCCAGCATGCAATTAAGAGAGCAACACCGCTGCACAGGCTGGGCTTTCTCACCTGTGCTATGGCTAGAGACCACTCCACTGCTGCCTGCTTTATGTGCTTGCTCCCTGTCCACTATTCTTCCTTCACACACTGTCTGGTGAGCCACTGGGACAAGTAAAGCCCTGTTTAACAGAAGTCTTGCAGGTAACTGGATCCCCAAAAGTTTCATCAAAGTCAGCACCTGAACTCATACACACACACCCCAGTGCACAGACAGTGGGAACTAAGATCTCAGCGCAGTGGTGTTCGCCTCCTCCAGCCATGAGCACACCTCAAAGCCCACAGGTAGGGCAGAGATTGTACAGGCATAGCTGCCCAGGCTGCAGGCAGCTGCAGGCATCATGGAGAGAAGGCATGGAGCACCCACATCCAGGCTCATTAGCGCTCCTTATTCTGGCTAATTGCATGTCCTGGAACAGGGCAATGGATGAAGTTAGATTGTGGTTGGGCACAGAGCAACCCAAGGACCTCCTGCTCCTAAAGACAGGGGAGATATCAGCCTTGCACAGGCTTTATTTCATTGTGACTGAGCTCAGAATCAGGCAGAGTGTTTTATTTTCTAGTGTGAATGTGCTTTCATTTCAAGAAAGTTGGATGTGATTTTTATTACTTGTCCAGATTTTGCCTTGATTTATATAATCAGTGAAATCCCATTGACGTCAATGGAGTTGCCTGGATATAAGTATGGGTAGACCTTGGCCCTGGTGCTCATGTCATTTGTGGTAATAACAGGAATGTCCTAATTCTGCTAAGAGTAATCGGAGACCAAAAGCACAATTACTTTAACAAGAGTTTCCACTGCTTCTTTACTTGAAATTCACATGATTTTTTTTCTTGTTCTTAACCCTTTATTAATCCTTCAACTACCTTAGTTGACATTGTTGTAGAAGATAAATGTAATAAGAATTTCAGAGATCCATTAGATTATGGGAAACCTAAGAGAAATATTCCCACGTCATCTTTACTTTTACTGATGGTCCTCCAAATTCATCTTCACAATGTTACTTGTATCATACCAGCCTGGCACAATTTTTCCAATAGCTCAAAAGTTGTTCAAGAAAAACATTCAACTTGGACATGTGTTGTCTTTCAAAGTACTAGTCATTTTAAGTCATACGACTATGATACATTCAAAGTGTGAATAACATTTTTCTTGGCTTGATGAACAAATCACTCTCAGGCCATCCAACAATGAGTAGCCAGAGCTCTGTGGGGTGCCAGTTGCCAAAGGAAGTATACTTGTACCTTCCAGAGGACATTGCATCAGAGATAACAGTGAAGTAGTTCATTTCACAGAACTGAGCAAACTCTCTGGTTCATTGGATGTTCAAAGCACTGTCATGGTTTCTCAGAAAAATCTTCCTGTAAGTACAGACAAAATCTCTGCCTAGTGCAATCACCACTGTCTAACCAAAAGATAATGAAACATGCATGATTTGTGCCTTTGAGATACAGCTGGAGCTGTTACACACTTTTATACTGTAAAATGACTTTTGATTTCATTAGGTATAGCAATTAAAAATTCTTGATGCATTCACAGAACAGGCAGTTCACGTGGTATTTCCACGTTCAGTTTATCAGTGTGCCAAAATCTAGGTCTAGAAGGAAAAGACCACTTTGCAGACTTGAGTGCAGATGCAAATCTCCTGCCCTGGACCTCACTCTTCTGCTCCACTGGTAATAGTCTGTGCTTCATCACAGTTATGCTAAACTGGACCTAGCATCTGCAAGCCACTTCACAATCAATAGCGTGCAACGTGCTTCCATCAAAAGTTACTTGATCTGGGTTTGAGCTAATCACCTTCAAGAGAAAAATGCTGTGGCTCTGCAAAGGCTCCTGCTCCCCCTGCTCAGACTAACTCGTGCTCCAGCTGCCCCAGCACCATGACTCAGGACAACTCGCCAGCCCCGTGACTCCAGAAATGTTGGGTTAACACATCACTTCTAAGCAATGCTCTCTGGAGACACAGTAAAAGAGAAACAAAAGCTTCAGGAGTACAAAACGGGGTTGCTAAAAAGTAAGATTACAATTTGTGTTAAATATAACTTCCTCAGAAAGACAGACAGCTGCATGTTAGTTCATAGCTGTCTCTTGTGGTCTGTCCCTGCCCTAGCTCACTCTTCAGATCAGCTGTGTTCATCTCCTGCTTTCTAGGAAGTGATGTGTTTTCAAATGCAGTAAAATTGAACAGTTCAAATACCTGACTGGTAAATGTTTCTCTTAAATAAATACCTCCATTCAATGGTGTGCTTGAAGGAAAAAAGTAGAGTCACTTATGCAAAGGGAAGGCAGAGAGGAACCAGAATTAAATTAGATGGCTTTCAAGCAGGAAAGATGTATTTCCCAAAACCATCTAAAAACCAGCCATCCAATTCAGGTCTCTCTCACATCTTTGCAATTCTTAACAGAGTTACCTCAGTGCAAACAACAGAATTTAACTGCAACGCCAGCGTGAGAAGACGAAGCACCTTACCTGCTACCCTGACCTGAGTGGGTGTGCAGGCTCTGCATGGCAGTACTTGGAACTCCTCTGCCTGGTACATGGAGTAGTCAGTGCTTGCGACCACCAGTCTGTCTCCGGGCTTCCATGAGCTCACGTCATCCTCTAGATTCAGGACCGTGCTGTTCACATTGGTGTCGATGGTTACGGTTAGTTTTGGTTTCACTGAAAAGCCAAAATGGAAGGGTGGAGAATTTAATCTTATCAGAAAATGCTTGCACTTTTTTTTTTTGTTTTTTTTTTTTTCTTCCTGGAATGCCACCAAAAAAGACGATTTCCTCATGCAACAAAAAACAGTTAACTCTTCCAAACATGCTCTTCACTGGCTTTGGCTTGGAAAGCAAGCAAGAAAACAAGCAAGTGTTTGCCTTTAGTTGAGGCAGGTGGATTTTCCACTAACCCGGGACTAAATTTAAATGTAGCTCTTAGTGGCTCATTTTCACCACACCCACTTAGCAACAGGACTTGTGGGTGCTGGGCACTGTTATTTACAGCAGCCAAGTGGTCTTTAGCGTAATGATGGTTTTTTCCAGCAAAACAACCATCTTCCACCCTTCTTTTCCTTCCAGCTGAACACCAAAGAATCCTAATGACCTGTCTAATGACCAGATTAGGGACAGCAGTCTTGGAATTAATAACTGCAAAACAAAGTATTACTTTCAAAACCTGTTGTCTTCACACACTCTGATTGACTAATCCTACCTCATACCAAAATGCTTTTGCAAAAGACAAGATATTTACAGGAAGGGACTTGCCAAGTTCAAGTTTTTCCCATACCCTTGCTGGGTTTTGGAGACACCACCCTGTTGCCTCTGTTAGTGCTCAGGAACTTTCCCTGAGATAAATCTCCAGTCATTTTATCTGTGTTCATGTCAATAGCACAGCTGAAGTTTTAGCTTGGGAAAGTACCCAGGTTGCTCTTACACCGAACGAGAGCCAGTCATCAGAAGACAGTATTCCTGCTTTTCCCTGGTCTGGCTTTCAAATCTGGGGCACATACCAGATCTGCCACACAGGAACCGTACTCTGTAGTTCTGGCAGCCCTCGCCTGTCTGGTCCTTGCCGTGGCACAGAAACCTGTAATCGTGGCCACTCTTGTAGAAAACCTCGGTTGTTAAATTAACTCCATCGAGCGTCATTGCCTGGAATGAGAACAGAAATATAAACCAGGTGATACCCTGAGGTGGAGAGACTTCACCAAAACACCCATGCCATCAGAAGAGGTGTTTGCTTTGTGTTGGGTGCTGCACAGCAGTTGTGTAGCGTAGCAGGGTGGCTGTTACATGCTGGTGCTCAGACAGAGTTTTTTTATCCACAAGCTGCATAGATGATTGCCATTTCTCCTCTATCTATATTAAGACCATGTGATGTTTTTTGGAGGAGTGTTCTGAGGTTCACTAACATCTGCCTTGGTGTCCTAGATTTTCTCTTGCCATGGGTTTGAGGGAAGATGAAAACACTGAGCACAGATGCTTGCACTCAAATGAACTCATGGTTTCAAGACTCTTCTCTGCACCTATTTCACTGCTTGTGGGTAAGCCTGAGTCTGAACCTTGCAGAAGAAAGAGGCGTGGGTCTTATTTCTTCTTTTTATGCATCAGTCTCTGTAAGAAAAGAGCAAAGCTGCTCAAGGATGCATTGCTCCAAAAGGCAAGAGAAGAGGTGGACTTTCCTCACACACAAGCACCAGCCTGTAGAGCTGCCTTGAGAAAAAAAGTCCATATCACGCCAAGAAGCAGTGCAATACGTAGCCTGTCCTGTGTGGGACAACACCACCCGTCAGGGTCACGTTACACTTCACAGGACAGCTCTACAGCTCACAATTCTCTTGACCCTTTCACAGAAACGTGATGCACTGCACTGTGCAATCCAAAGACCACATGCCTTTTAGCAAGGCACCAGGAGATAAGGTATCTCCCAATAAAGGGTCTGATCGAAATTCCCTCACTCGCGCAGGCCTTCCTGATTAATGCCCACACCCTGCTGCCATGTACAGGATTAGCACTGTCAGCGGAAGGAATGTGCCTCTGGCTGTGCTGGCCACGTGCTATTGTCACCCTATCTGCCATGTTCTTGTACGGAGCAGAGCTGGAGCAGAGCTGGAGCAGGCCAGCTGCTATAAATCAGTGTAACTTCATGGGAGTAATGAGCAACACCAGATTACACTACTTGAGGATTCGCCCTAAGATCTGCAGGATAAACTGAAAATTACTGCTTTGCTTTTAATACACGTGGAAAAACTGTAGTAATTGTTATTTAATGGAAGAGAAAAAAAGGTTTGTTCTTGTACTGATAAATATCTTTCTTGTCTTTTAATATCCATTCTAGAAGGGGCTATATCACACCAAACATCTGATCCCTGTTTTGAAGTAAGTTGTCACTTGTAATATATGTATATGGAAACAGAAACGAATGTGGGTTTGCTAAGACCTGGCAGAAAATTATAGAGCAGTTTTTTCCTTTCTGTTCAAGAGGAGTTTCTCTGTAACATCCAGTCCTGGAAACTTTCACTCATACTGTCAGCATTCCTGGGTACTTCTATCGCCACATTCTTGTGACATCTCCACAGGTTCAGAGTATGCAGGAACCTTAGCTTTGACCTCCCACAGATGTTAAATATTTTATTGTCTTTTTCTAGGCAATGCTTCTGCTATAGCTCTTTTACTTGGTAGACATATGAAGTATATGGTGAGATTGTGCAAAAAAACCCTAAACTCTTTGTCCTTTGCTTTTTTTTTTTTTCAGTCTCAGAAAGTTATATGATTTCTTCTTGGCATGTGGCTTAATTATAATGTTTAGCCCCGAAGAGATTTCAAATTTCTTTCCAAAGAGCAAAAAATGACTGACTCCAAGAAAAGGCTGCAAGCTCACCAGTGTTTTTGACAACCTACTACAGCTGGTAGCTTTACAATCTCATTACTTCTTGTGATTAATTTTTTAGGGATCATTCATTCCAGGACTATTAAAAAACTTTGAAATATTTGTGTGGTTTTTTTCCTTTTAAACTTTCAGCAGGGAACCACAGTGTCTGTGCTGCCCATGACCCATCTGTACTCCTTTTCATGCCAGAAGCCAGAATTCTCTAAACTCTTGTCTCAGAATGATAGAAGATACAAGACTGGATACCAAATACTGTTGGTTATGCATTAGAGCGGTAAAACAATCAGTGTCTTTTATTCAGGAACAAAAATTACTGACAAGCACAATTATTTTGGGGTTCAGTGTCAGTCTAAAGAAGACTTTTCCCTCTAAAGTGAGTGGTAAGCCAACCTACCTGGATGTCAATGGGTTGCCTACAGATTTTATCAGGATGAGCAGCTTTGAAGTCAGAAAGTTTCTCCATGTCCTTGGATCTCGCTTTTTCAGGCTTCTCAAACCATTCTGTCCACTGTACATCTAGAGACAAGTACAAACAAGAGAAGTCATTTGAAAGTCAAGCTTAATGAATGCAGAAAAAATGCATGAAGCATAATATGATCTCAGATATCATTCACAAGTTTCTTCACTGATGATCTGATTCCTGCCTCCTCCTGCCAGTCTGTCAGCCACTTTTAATGATGCTGTGAAGTGTAACCAGCCAAGGGAGAGCATGGTTATTAAAAGCTACATAATTGGAGTATGCAGTATGAGCATTATTAATAGGTATGGATTTTGGATCTGTGTCCTCCTTAGCTGCCTTTCCTGATCAAGTTACGACCGGTTACTGTATGTTGTCTGAAACATGGACGTGATGACTATGCAGTCAAAAGAAGTAAGAGGTTGTCTGTGATCTCTGAGATCATAAGAGATGGAATTTCATACCCAATGCAGTAAAGGAAAAAGGATCCCAGGTATTCAGAGAGTCCTGGAGACAATTGGGGAAAGAATCTCTGTGTGTTCTTTACTTGCATGTTCCTTACTTGAGTTAGTGGTGATGTAAATAGCAGCTAGCAAGTACACTCTTCCCAAATGAAAAACTATTGCAACAATAAGGATGATTCAGCTTATCTGTCAACTATCTATCCCCAAGTTAAATGACACCCAGACCTCTTACCTTGAACCCACTCACTAGTTGAAGACACGTTAAAATATTCTCCGTTCTCGGCTTTGAATAGTTTGAACACTTTGGCTACAGCTGACCCCTTGTGACCTGCAAAAAACACAATTTTTTTTGTAAAATCACTGAATGCAATCAATAAAAATCAGAACTGAAAAGTAATGGGCCACATGTATGTGCTTGTGTATTTTGGCTACATTATCCAGAATCAGCCCTGCACAGCTTCCAGAAAAGTTTACTGATCTTGGACTGAGGTTTCAGACACTTTTATAACTGCTTGGACAATCAGGAGGGAAAACCTTCAAAAATCAAGAGAGGATAAGAAGTCCCAGTGATTTCTGATATATTGATGTTTTGATTGATGCTGTAGAAAGCCATGTTGTTAACTGCTCTTGAAAATGTCATGAAAAGACACAGACTTTCAGCTTGCAAGAAAATGTTTCAGAAGAGTATCTGAGATGACAGAGGATACACTGATTTAATTTTCAGCTGGTGTGAACTGGGCTCATTCCCCAGCTTTTTGTCCAAGAGAGGCTGTGTCTGATCTCTTCAGTGACATGGGTTAGACTGGTGCTGGATCTCACCTTTCATCTCCAGGTTTGGATAACCTACGTTATATCCGGCTTGGTTGCTTCAGCTGCATTAATGGGAAGAAGCAATGCATACAGGGAGCATTCCATTAAATGTGGCTAACCATCAGTTGCTCACAGCTTTGATTTAATGCAGTGCCAAGTGAAAACACCATTGACTAAATTAATCTCAGCCATAACACCAACAGCTTCCAGAAATAGTGTCAAGTCAGCATTTTATGAAAACCTGAAATACCTTGATATTCAACATGGTCTTCAACAGAAGAGGAGGGATTTCCTTTGACAGTAATAAAACTCCATGGGTGTCTGGAAAATGAAAATAAAAAATTATCAAGTTATGTCATTAATTTAATGCATATTTGTATAGTCCAATGTTCCTGCATTTCTCAGAGGCACCGTGTTCAAATCAGTCAGAACAGTGTGACAGGCAGCTTCGTTAGAATTAAAAATATCTTAATGCTCTATGTTTCTTCAGTAAATATATCAAAAAAAGCAGAAGTTCGAAGACAAATCCCTGCTTAATACACTCTTTAAATGAGTGTTTAAAGAGGCTTGTGTGTGACAGACCCATAGGACACTGGTAACTCCTTGGGGACCCTGAAAATCATGTGTGTGTGTGTGTGTGTGTACATGCACACTAAAGAATATGGGAAAAATGCCACCTCTGCTTACATAAATTTAGCCAAAACTTTGTACATCACAAGTGTCTTTGGAATGACCCATGAGAATTTCTAATAGACAGACTGGCTGGCAAAGGGCAATAAAAATACCTAGGATAGTCTCTGGATATCTAGTTTCTTTATGTTGAATGTTGAACAGGGATAAATGTTTATGAGTCTGAATTCTCTCTTCAGATCTGATCCTCTATCAGAAACAAGTTCATTAAGGCCTGAAGGTTATTGGTCAAGCAGGTTCAATAGCTATCAGTAACACTGGAAAATGACCCCATGGATGAGTAAGCAATGGAGACAGGACTAAACTGCCTCCCAACCGTGGAGGTGAACCCAATTAGTGGGGGTCGGGAGAGAACGTTATCATTGAAGTGGCAGTTCAGGCATATCCACTTTAATGACTAACAGAGAAACAAATAGGCTTTTAGGGCAGTAGGGAGATGGTCATCCCTGCCCTGAATTTAGCCCACAGATTAAATCATGTCTCTACAGGTATAAATACCCAGTGATTTAACTTGCATCAGGATTCACCCTTGAGTCTCACAGGTCACCTTACATTTACCATCTGCTGGTGTAAGCAAAGTTACAAACCGCTCCAAGACTTCAGAAGAAAACACACATTGGCAGACAGCCACTAAATCACACACAAACCAACCCTGGCGTGAGCTGGGCTTTGCTGGGAACACAGCCCCAGGTTTTGGGGTGGGCAGGAGAAGGCTCTGGGGGAGCACCAGTGCACCCCCAGCACACATCTCCTCGAAGGGAGGCAGTGTCAGTGGTATATCTCCATCCCGAGCAGAGGGCAGGCTCAGCAGGAGCTGCCAGCACAACTGCCTCGGGAACCTGCCAGCGAGCCAGATGCTCCTGCTGGAAAAATTGCCTGTGTGCCAACTGCTGAAGGCACTGTCGGGCTGTGATCTCCATCCAGGGAGAGAGAGGGAATGGGAACAGGAAGAACATTTTATCACTCAGCAGGCAAGTTACGTTTTGCTTTAAATTATTGTTGTTATTATATTTTTATCATTAAATTTGAAACAAACAATGAAAAAGAGTTGATGGCCCCAAACTAGTATGAAAAACAATATCAAGAATAAGAAGCTAGCTAGTTCTGCAACTCAAGGTTTGGCCCAATTTCTTATATTAAAATATTTGTTTCTCCCAGCTGTTTTATCACTAAAAATAGTTTTAAAGTCAT
The DNA here is from genome assembly GCA_013399135.1 of Heliornis fulica. Lineage (NCBI taxonomy): Eukaryota > Metazoa > Chordata > Aves > Gruiformes > Heliornithidae > Heliornis > Heliornis fulica. Next base: position 566,275 of record VXBZ01012308.1, read on the forward strand.
TCAACCCAAACGTATAAGGACACATGCAATCCGTTTGCGCTATATGAAATGAAGAGACCAGTAAATCCAGAGCCAAACCAGTGCCTACATAAATTGATACCAAAGAGAACTGTGTCACAAAGCACTGAAAGGCTTTCTTTTAATTTATTTAGTAGAAGGAAGCCAAAAATGCTCATGCTTAGAAGACTAAACTCACTTTTCGAAAGGACTACAATAGAGGAGGAATGTAAGATTTTCCTTTCATTCCTACTGTTTCAGACTCAGCAAATAGGGAACTGAAAGAGCTGCCAGAAGCACAGAAACATTTTTTTGGATAAATCAGCATTGCTCATCGGCTCTTCTATGGCAAGGGGGAAGTTGCACAATTTTACAATCTGGCTGAATAGGGAGCAACTGGAGGTAGACAGGAATTTGTACCTATAACCCCTGCCACCACCCCAGTCAGAAAACAACCCAATCTGCCGTTGAATAGCCTGACTCAAGTGGCATCTCACAAAATGTGAAAGGGAAATTTTCTATGCCAGACTATTGCCTGGGGCTCACTCTGCTATTGTCTCAGGGATGCCTTGCTCAGCCCCGGCCCTGCTGAGAAGATCTGACAACCAGCAGGAGCAGCCAGGCAGTGAGTGGTGAAAGCACATGCATGGGCATCTGGGAAACAAATATCTGTGCTCTACCCTCCGTTGGAGCCTTCCTTTGCCATAAAGGTTATAGTAAGTTCGTGTATGTGCAATTTTCTAATCCTGAATGTTTTTTTAAGTTCTTCCAAAAAATTCCAAAAAGCATCTGTCAAGTAGATCCATCATTATTCATAGTTACAGATGTGTCTGTAATGTTAACCAGTATGTCTTAAACTTGTTACAATAAAGTGAAGTGGAAGTTCAATTTGAGTAAGGAGAAAAGCTTAGATACATCTGTCAAAGCTGCCTGTCTTCCACTCTGACATCTAACTGATCCCAGCTGCCATCCAGGCAAATGATTTTTTTTTTTAAGTTGATGAACTTAAATTCTGAGAGCATTTCTAAAAATAGTCTTTTAAATAATGCCCCAGGATGCAGGTTTTTTACCACATACCAGTACACTGGTGGGAGACAATATTTACCAACTAGTACTACCCCATTATGCTACCCACATGTACCTACTATTTATATAAAGAAATATTGTGGTATTTCAGATAACAGCATGGCAAAGAATAGTTTTGGACTGCAAAAAACAGCAACAGTGAAAGTCACACTTCCACAGATAAATTTTATGGTATTTCCATTATAAGCATTTATGGAAGAGAAGTGAGAAACTAGCATTAAAACACTAAAGCAGCCTAAAGACATTGAGTGCAATTTACTTTTATAAACTCATGTGAAACCCATCAATTTACTCCTGTTGCACAATTGGAAAAATACAGTACAATGTTCAGAAAAACTTCTTCTGTTTCCCTAATTTCAGTTTTTGAGAAGAAACCCAGCAGGCTACTAGGCTTTAATATGGGGTCTGGGTATTTGAGAGCAGATTATTTATGGGTTTTTCAAGTTCTGCAGTGACCCTCTTGTTGTCTCTTAAAAATGAAAAAAAAAAGCCTACATAAATTTAGATAAACACAAAAATATAATGGCTACGGTTGGGCAAATAGCAAATATTCTGAGCACTGTGTGCCAACACAGACAGTGTATTGGCCACAGAAGTATTTACAGCCCACAGCATAAATTCATGCTTGCAAAATTTCTGTGCTGCACAAGTCCCCCAGCATGTACTGGACAAACTGAAGGATCTGCTGTATGTCTGTATGTATTTAGCCAGGGCTACATCACCATTATTCCAACCTCCTTAATGTTCAGCCCATCCATTCCACTGTCTGTATGTATATGTTCTTATTAAATCTCTGGGGGATAGCTTGAAAATAAATGGTGGGAACAATATGTTGGAAAAAACATCTTTTTAAATGTGAATCATATGCTATTCCTCAATCTGCTAATAAAAATACCCAATATAGACACTAAGTGCATCTTAAACTACCTAATTAACTGCTAAAACTTCACACTGAGATATTTCCCTCTTTTTTTCTTTATTTTTTTTCATCTGAAAGAACTTTGTACCTTTGAGAGAGTGGAATTATTTGGACATTTCAGGAGCATAATAAAGCCTCTGTGCTGGGAGAACTGGCAGGACTGGCACATACCTAAAACCAAGGTGGAGGAAATGCTTGCTGCCCAGTTTGGTCATTGCCTTCCTGGCAGAGTCGTCCAAGTTTCTAGATCCTTCATCGTTCACAGCCACCGACAGGATCATGTCATTTGCAACTCTGCCCAAATACTGGGCAAGACGTATGCTTTCCTCTTTTGCTTTGTAGGTATCAAACCTACAATGAAAAAAAAAAACATCACAAAACATCCACTTCAGGGATCATCACAGCTTTATGCACCAAAAATCAAGTGCTATAAAGAAATAACTCTGTACTGTTCACAGTAATCACATTATCCCATTGCAAAGGCACTTGTCCAACAGGATTTGTTAGGGGGTTCTGCTAAGCTGAATCGAGTAAACTCAATAGAATGGCAAAGTAGTAACTGCTCACTCTTTGGTTTCAGGCTTTTCTGATCTAGAAAGAACTGCATATACATGTGATAACACCCAATGGATCAAGATGTTAAATGAGTGTTTCTGAGCTTGCTGTGATGCTGTCCCCAACCTGTTCCCAAAGATCCTCAAAACTAGACAGCCGAAGAGTCACTCACCGGTCTGAATGGACAACTGCCCCCGTCTTCGGGTCAATAACATGGACAATGACACCACGATGGCCCCAGCTCCTTTCAAAGTAATATCCACCTTCTTCCATGCCACCAGGATGAAGAGTTTTGTTTAAAAACGTCCAGGACAGCTTTTTCTTTCCATGGATCTCAAGAGTTCCACCTTTACTTACTCCAAGATACTTCTGCCCAAAGTAGGGATTTATCTGGCTGCCATCATCCGCTCTGCAACACAAATGGAGGAAAGGAATGAGTTTTGGGGTTGTATCTTACAGTCAAGAAGCCTCACCCCTTGTTCTGCTGTGGCCCAAGCAGAGAAGTGTCATGGTTTGTGATACGTTTTTTCAACAGCTCTAAGAATCAGCCACTGCTCACATTGTACAGAAAACAAATTATTTTTAACAATAGTAGCAAGTGCTGAAGGCCAGCAGCAATCTGGAATTCAGATTGTATGTGTTACATTCTTTATGTCCAGGCTAGAGGAAGACCAGAGCACAGACTGAATGACACGTTTCTGCTTTTGAATTCTGGAGAACATCAGAACCCTAACCAGGAGATAGGAAGGCCATTGGTTGCTAAATATTAGTTTCACATCCTTGAAAATATGAGCTCCTATAGCAATAATTTTTTTATGGTGCATTTAAATTGTTTAAGAAGCGACTGAACTTCCCACAGAGCACTGGTGACAAGTTAGTGAGAAACTGTAATTTTAAGGAACATTTCTGTTCTCTTTTGTGGAAGAGAGATCCTAGAAAGTTCTGAGATAATATTTCATCACACATACATACCGCCCATATAAGATGATAACCACATTGCTTTGGTAAGGGCACATCTCGCTGCCGATATGTAACTCTCCATCGTTTTCAATGAGTATATGTCTAGTACGCAAAATGATAGGCTGCATGTCATCTTTAATGACCAGTTTTCCTAAGCAGAAAGAGATATAACATTTGCTTTAACACCCAGCAGCTCATCAGAAGTAGATACCATTGTGCTAAATCCAGTGCTGGACTCTCAACAAAATTTTTGAAAAATTCTGCCCATCCTCCCCAAAACAATTTTTCATACAAATCCTAAAGACAATATAGGGTTTTTACTCAGTCCAGTTCCTCAAGAACACAATTAAGATTTGAGAGAAAAAGGAATAGTTTGAAACTGAAACTGAAATTCAGAGTTCAGATGAATGGAAGCTATTCATGCAAGCAGCCACCAGCAACACTATGACTCTGTCCTTAGAGACAAAGAGGCACATATGAACCTGCCCTGTCCAGAGACCCTGAGAACACAACCATTGCGGTATGATGTTATCAGGACAATGATCTAGGAAAAAAAATGGTTTTGAAGCAAATCACAGAAGTAGAACTAACGAGCACACAGATACTTTTGTGAAGTCTCCAGAAAGGTTGATTGTAATGGCTAAAGAACTGATAGCATCTCAGCTACCACCCACCTCCCTTGTCCCACATTGAAGCTGGGTTTCTCCAGCAGTCACCCAGTTCTCATCAAGAAGCAGGAAGCTCTCTCAGCCTCAGGCAGAGGGATATAAGTTGCCACAGTGGAAAGCACACTTCACCCAGGCTTGCCACCAGCACGTTTTACCTCCATCAGTGATGTGGATAGAGTGCACAGTCGCGGAGGAAGAGAGAAGGAGCTTCCTGCCATTATGGATTTCAACGTGGTTTTCTTCATTGTGACCTGGGTTCCAGATTTCTAGCTCAGGATCCTTATCGGGACATGTCACAGCTGCTTCTGCTGGGTAGAGATGGAGGGAGAAGGTAATTACCATCTGTTTGGTGCAAGACAGAAAGCTCTACATCTGGGCACCGTCAGAATACCGTTCTCAGTACCCTTTTGCTGACTCCCTGGAAGACAGCAATATCTCAGTGCAGCTGGGTCACAACAGAGAGAAAACACACAACAGCTTTAGCTGTATGGTTTTCTGTGTTCTGGAAGCATGGCAAAAACTGCTGCCTAATGCAAAGGACCCTTGTGATGGATGCAGTTTCCAGAAAACTACCCAGGGAAGGGCTGTAACCAAGCCCTTCCCACAGTGACATTCACCTCCATCATGCCATCCTGAGAACAGGTTGATGAAAGATAAAATAACTAGCTTTAAAAATGCCCCTAAAGTACCTGGAAGGTTTGAAAAGCTTTCTTTAATATAAAGATGTTAAAATAGGTTTGCATACTGTGTTTTCACTGGAGGTGAAAAGTAAAATTGCTCAAGCTAACATGAAAACTCCAAGCACCAAGGAATTCCCAGTCCACCCAGTACCAGACAGCAAAAGGAATCTCACACCAGACTCAGGGGTTGTGAGCTTTTCCAGGCAGAAGCAATAAGGATTCGTTTGCTTTGGGTTCACACATCACCAGTCTCCACACACTAATTTGATTACAGACTGCCATGATGTATTAGTCTAAATGACTCCCTCCGAGTCTCGTGTTATAAGTATTTACTTAAGATAAAATATTTCCCTGATATAATCTCCCTCGATATGTGAGCCTCACTCTAATCAACAAGCCCCACGTGTGATGCACATTTTCTGAAGGTAGAAACTTTCTAATCCCAGGAAGATGAGGTCAGTGAAAGTTGGAACAATGAGCCCTTTGCCATCAGAAAGGGTTGGGACTTCTCACCAGCTCTCCAATTCTTACCCTTTAAACCAAAATCACCCTAGGAAAATTATAGGATCCATAAATCAGTGATAATAGACATGGGATAAAACCCCTGGTTTAGCAGGGCTATGCCTCTGGCACTAAGTATGTAGTAAAGCTGGGTTGCCTTTGCCCCACAGGTACTTATGCCATGTAAACCCACGCAAAGAAACGTGTCCCAGCAGTGGTGTAGCTGCCAGCGAGCTGTTGCATGCTCCTGCTGTGAAACTCAAGGGATATCTGAAATTCCCCAGCAACAGAAACAAAATATGTCCATCTGCAGTTTCCTCTGAGATACCTCCACCAGCTTCATGTCTTAAGAAAACAGCAGAATTGGACCAGTCATTGCCTTAATCTCTCCAGAGACCCACTAAATACCAGCTATTCAAGGAAAGCAAGGGACATTTCACATGGGCAACATATGCCTTGGCTCTCTGCAAACCTTTTCCATGTACATGAAGTGATCAAATCAGAGAGGGCTAATAATCTACCTGGTAGCAAGTCAAATACTGATAAGCATCCAGGACCTGATTCTGATAGCACTTGTGCCAGCTGGAAAGCAAGTGTATCAGTAATGTCAGAGGCACTTTTACCAATGCACAGTAATGGAGCAAAGTAAAAAGGAGTTTCTTGGTTCCTACCTGAAGACATACAGAATTAATAAGAGTTGGAAAAGATATATTTTTCAGGCAGGAAACAGGGCTTGCATTTTAAATAGATGTTCAAATATAACTGTAATACACACTGACAACAAATTTAAAACATTGAACTGTTATTTGCACAGGAATAAGGATAATAGAAAAAATTTCCTCATAATAAGAAGTTAAAAAACCATGAAATAATTGATTCACATGTAGAGGTATAATTATCAACTAGACTAAGTGGACAGGATAAAAGCTTGTTTGTTTTCCCATTTATTTGGCCATGATAGTGTCCAAAAGAGCTTCCTGCAGTCTCACAAAATGACTTGTGTCCCCAGAATTCATTACTTAGAAACAAAGAGGTAGACAGTGAAGTCTAAGGGGAAATCAAAAGGAATTTACACTGATGATTGGGATGATAATCAGCAAAAGCCAACACAGTCCAGAACAAAGGGCCCAAATTCCCAATTTCATTAACCAATTCATACCAGAGAGCATGAGCTGTGCACAGCACCCACATCCACTGTGCCAATGACACTGGAGTGCTGAGAATCTTCTGCCAGCTGGCCTAGCTACCTTGCCAGCTTAGATTATTACTTTTGTTGTCGTTTTTTAAATAGGAGTGCAACTTCCACCCAGCTCAAGGAATTAACTGAATGTTTTGCCCCCAAAAGGGCCTGAGGACGCCAATGAAAAGATGCTTCATGCAGCTGCAGTGTTTGGGCCAAGACCAAGTTCTCTTTGCTTTAAACAAATACAAACCCCCAAGTTTAGAATACGTATCTCCAGTTTCCCTTTTCCCCTTTCCCTAACCCCTTAGGAAAAAGGGCTGCTTGAAAGAGGAAAAACCCAAGGAGCAAGCTCTACTCCAGAGCTTTTTGCTCTCCGCATCTGGGCTTGGGCAATGCAGCAAAACACTCAACATCAACTCCCACAGCCCCTGTTAGGTCCTGTGGTTTCCTTTGTTATTTCTTTGTAGCAGCTTGTTGGATTTGGGTTTGGTTTAGTCTGAGGGATTCCTGAGGCTACTTGCACCTGCTCAGGAATGCCACACTCCAGCTGTGGCATTGGCACATCAGGAAACTGCTTTTCTCCTGAGTTTTCTCACTCTGTCCTTGACCCTTCATATACAAGAGTGAAAAGCTTCTTTGTCTAAACCAGCAATGTCTTTATTAAAAATCATGTCACAAACCTTTTTCCCCGTGGCAGGAAAACTCACCTGTGCTTGCAGAAGAGATTATAAACAGAAGAAAAATGAAGCTTTCAGCCAGATACTTGGAGGTAGGTAGAGCCATTCTTCAGGATTTTTAATCCTCTGGATGGATACCTGTGAAGAAAGAATATCAAGAAAATGTCTCAATTTTTTCCCCAGCTCATGCAAAAATCATTCACTGCACACACAAAAAAGGTTATATGCAGCTTTTACACCAGCCCACTTCCACTCCCATTCAGCTCTACAGCTGAGAAGGTCTTCACACTGCTCTGGGACCAGCCCAAACAGAGCAAGACATCAAGGGCACCTCTTCACCTTCTGTTTGGTTGCAGATAAACCCACTTGGGAATCCAAACACTCTGAAAGCAACCACCAGATGCAGCCAAAACCACCCCAAGAAAGCAGCATAAACATCATCAAGACTCCCTAGGGATGAATATTCACATGTGCAAAAGAAGCAATGAAACACAACAGAGAAGGCGTTTGCGGGGCGACGAAGCTTCGCGATGTGACCTTGCGACGGCACTTTCCCCGCTCCGTACTACCCACACGTTGTTAGCAGTGGTGCTTAGTGCACCCCTGAGATAAACCATACTCACACTCCTGGTCTGAAGCATGCAGCTTCTTACTTTTTCAGATCCAAGAAAACACTGGCTGTTTAACATGTCAGCCCAGAATTTTCTTGCAAAACCAAAAGCTGCTTTTGAAACCAGCCTACCTAATGTTGTTTTCATTTCTTGGGTAGCCAACCCCCAGCAAAAACAAACAAGCAGTGTCATGAAAGTCAAAGTTAGAATGAATGTGACTCTCTCCAGTGATTGATTCTGCAGCATTGCCCCAAGCTCACAACAATTTATCGACGTGTATTCACACTGAGGCAAGGACAGACACTTCTCTACGTGTTGGTGTTCTGTATTCATAAGGCACGGTTTAAAATTCACACGTGGAGCTGTTTTATCATGTAAGCCAGTGTCTGAGGAATATCGAAGACATGTATTTGTAGCTGTCATGTCACATCACAGCACTGAAATGGGATAAACATATGCATCTCACAGCTTGCTTAGACACAAAAAAAAGCAATTGGAACAAAAAAACCCCAACCACCTCCAACCTTCAATTTCTTTGGGGCAAAACTCCTGGGCTATTTTTCATGTCACTTGTTAATATAAACCAAACAAAGAATAGGAGAAAAGAGATATGCAAGAAGCCAGGATCTAGTCTGGAGCAAATCTTACAGTGTATATATGCAAAACACATGTCTGTTATTTCCATAAAGGTGATACAGCTCGAAGCACAACAATACGTTCAAACCACACGGAATCCGATGACTGTATTAAAAATAGCATTAGAACCAGATTTGTCAGGAAATATTCCAGCAGGAAAGTGTTTGCTTGTTATGGCACAGTGTATTTGACAGCCATAAGCTCTGAAACAGCGTAGACTCAGGGCTCAGTACAGTCTATCAGGTGCTGAAATGCTGTTACAGAACAGTAGAGAAGAGGAATGCACTTAGTAATGCTATAACTTTGACTGATATACATTATCAGAGAGCAACGCCGTCGCCATGGAATTTGTGCCAGAAACAGGCTGCACGTGTCTGACATTTTAACAGCATTAACCATCACTGTTTGACAAGCCAGGGCTCTCTTAAAGGAATGATTTTAGAGGTACACCCAAAGTACAGCAGTCACCATTAAAAGGTCACGATTTATTAGCCATCATTACACACTTTAATCTGCAAACCCAGCCATTAGATTCTGCTTTAACAGGAGAGGAGAAGCTAAACGTGTGGTAATAAATCCAACAGGCTGGTCATTACAGATAAACAGGGTTTCTTAGAGCGTGGACACAGATGTGTGTTAGTGTTGCATAAAGCCAGAATAAAGACTGAACTTTCGACAGTGATGGCATGCATTTTCCCTCCTGTTGCTTCATAGGTAGCAAAGAAATCTCCATTAAAAACTCAGAGGAGCAACCCAGCTCTGTCCAGCTCAGGATCTGGTTTCTGAGAGTTACCTGTAGCAAACAGGTAGGAAATCAGTGTATGAAATTTCACAGACTTTGCTTTCATTACAGCCAAGAGCTGCACAGAACTTACCATCAGGTTGTGGAAAATGGCTTCTGGTTCTATACCCCCGGTTGCTCACAGGGGACTGTTTCTCTGATTGCATCCATCTTCATCAGCAGAGATCAAAACAAGCAATCAGACACTGAAAAGTCATGGCATCTGTGGAGGCATTAGCTGTGTGCCAGGTTCCAATGTTTTTGTAGTGTCTGATTTGCCACAGTCCAAAGAATATCCTGCTTGTTTTGTGACTGAGGGAGGGTGTTGGATTCAGCTCGCAGCAAGCCCGAGTTCATTGCAATGTTGGTATTAACTGGCACTTGGGCTGGAAAGGCTGGGAGCCGAGATGGCCAAGAGGAACGCTGCTGCCGCTCGCGCAGACTCCTCTGATTCAGCTCTGACTAACTCACTGCCGGAAAAACGCTGCTCGGAGGATAATCTCAGGAATTTTCCTTCCAAGGCTCTCAACTAAGCATCTTTCCCAAACATTAGACACAAAGAGTGACATGTTTGATTTAACTGTTATGGGTGAGAGGGGGAGGAGGAGATAGTCACTCATTTCATCAGTGTGTCCTGCTGGAGAGGACTCGGAGCTGTTATCTCCTGCCAGCCAGTCACTCGGTTAGCTCAGCGTGGAGCGGCGCGTGGGGATACAGCCATTCACCACATCTCACTTGAACAGGCGCCACGTGGCTGAGTTCAGCGCTGATGTAACCGGCTATGTCAACAAATCTCCCTATAGATTTGGGGACTCGAGAGCATAGTGGCCATACGAGTGTCCTCCCAAGTCCATCTACTCTAATATTTCTCAAATACCACTCATGGTTCCTCTCTTGGCTGAGAAAAGCCTTTTCATGTAGCCATTAAGAGCTGCCTGGCAATGGCAATGGGAGCCACATCCCTGGGTCTGGCAAGGCAGACTTTCTGAAACGATTCCCAGCTGCTGAATCTTTCCAAAGAGTGAACAATAGCAGTAGACAATGCTAAAAGTAGATACAGGAAAGCGTTATTCCTCAGCTGGCTGCTACCGCAGGTGTCAGCGGCAATGCTGTACTAGAAAGCACTGTGCATAGACAGGGATCCAGATCCCGCACCCTCCCTGCAGCTTTAACACTGGGGGCAACACAGAGCAGGAAATTCCAACAGCAAAATTGCCAAAAAAAATTGCTCTGAGGAAGCTGGGTTGTCATAGGCATCACAGTGGGGTCACGCAGACAGCCCAAACCCTGGGCAGCAGAGCAGAGCTCTCTGGGGCGGCACAGCCAGCAGTTCAGAAACACACCCCAACCTCGACTCACCACCTTTCACAACTCGGGGCTAACTGCCTGAGCACAGCACCAAATTTTAAAGAAGTAACTTATGGTACTGGGTACCTTAAGGTGCTCTTTTCAGACCGCTTGACACACTTTGGAGGACCTGCCTTCTGCATCTGCTGAAGACTGGGCTCCTTCCTGGGACATCAAGCAGGGCATAACAGGAGCATTAACCAACCATTACAAACATGACAAGATGGGAGAAAAGCAGCAGCTACCTGATCTCCCCTGGAAAAGATGTCAAACAGAGCAAGGAACCTGTCCACAACCTGATAGCTGCTACTACTGCTACTGCCCAGCCAGAGAGGTCAGAGACTGCTGTGGGAGCAAAGTGGGGATCTGGAGCTATCCCAAGAAGAGCAGGAAAAGCTCCCACGGAAGAGCTGCCTTTTGGCCTGGTCCAGAGCAACCTGTGCACAGACATCAGTTTGCACAAGTACTTGAGTAAAATCTGTGCTCTCCAGGGACCAACTCTGAGAGGTGAGATGCTTCCAGGCAGTGCCGGGGCTGCAGTGCCCCCCTGCGTGACCAAACCTGGTCCCTCGCACTGTCACAGCTGATGATGAGGTTTTACTTGGTGGGTGGCTAGAGCTGAAGCCTTGCTGCACCTTTCTTCATGCCTACACAATGAAGCCAACATCTGTGATAAAGCCTATTCCCGAGAGAGGGAGGAGCTGCTTAATTAGTACCTCTGCCACCTTCTTGCTGACACTGCACTGCATCCACTCGCCCCACCCTGGGAATTTCCCATTTTAGCCCCATCTAGGAAGACGGATTTGAGGAGTACATTTGCCTTTCTGACCCGAGGGCATACCAGCTCTTGCTGCAGTGACATTCCTGTGCAGGGGCAGCAGCCTTGGCACACGCAGCCACAGGCAGAGCTAAAGCCTTCAGACAGCCATACAAATAAACAAACTCACTTCCAGGCATCGCTCACAAAAATCCTGCCCCAGCCCCAGCACATGGCAGCAGTGAAGCTGCCTCTGCCCATCACCTCGATCTTGCACTTGCCACTCAGCCATTAGCTCTTTATATTTACCGGCAAGGAGAGGAGGATTAAACTCAGGAACAGACTTCACTTCTCAATGAAAGCAATGCTGGAGGCAAGAGCAGCACATTTTTCCCAAGGAGCCTCCGTTTCTTACAAATATATCGAATATCCTTCCCTACAAGGAAGAAGGTTCTGCTCAGGCATTCTGTATATAAACATCACCGCAAGTTTCTTGATTCCTGATGTTCATAAGAACAGATTCTGGATGAGGAGCAGGGGTTAGAGGACACTTTTACAATGAATAAACTAAGGTGTTTGCAAATTTGTTGTAATATTGGCAAACTATTTTGAGGCTGAAATGAAATGGAAAAGTTACTTTAAAGCTATGCTTTTTTTGGAATTAACTTTTTTTTTTTCCAGTGGCTTGCAGACCTTGAAAAGGAAAGGAATCAACTTTTGGCTCAGCTAAAATAAAATAATTTGCCATTTGCACCACTCCGCCCATCCGAGGCTGACTGATTCCCAGCTTCATATGCTTTTGAAGTGCTCAGCACTTCACTGAATTAAATCCTCACCCACCATATGCAGTTTGCAAAGTGTTAAAGTGGTGGGAATCCCATTTTTGGAGGTTCAGGGTGCACTGACCTTGCTGTGCTTGCTGACATTAACTCAAGCCAATGCTTCCAAGGAGTGCCAGAGCTACCTCTTTGCTAGTGCAGAAATGCTCTGGGATAACCAGGACAGACATATGTGCTGAATTCGTTACATGTACTGACCATGCCTGGATTAGCTGCAGGTCCACGTGAACACAGAGTCCATGCAGACTCCAGCATGCAAGTGGAGCTCCTCTTGCTTGGGGAATTCCCTTGGGGAATACAACAGCTTCCCACAAATACAATGCCCGCACGACACTTACCCCTGCAGCTTCACACACACAGGCTTCTGGTGCATGAGGAGGTGGCAGTAGGCTTTGAGAACATCATCTTGAATGTCCCAAGGGTCCGTGCAGGCACTGTACCCTCTGCTGAGCGTCCCTGGGCTTGAAGACTTTAATCCCTCCCGAGGTGAGGAGAGTGTGTGCAGTGGCTGAAGAGGATCACAGCATCCTGAATCCTTTTCAATCTGCTGCTTTAGCTACCCAAATAACTGCATCAGGATGTAAATATTTTTCTTTTTGCTTTTGTGGTACTTTAATGTTTGCATCTGGCTCGCCACAGCTCCATGCCTTCCTCTCCAGCACATTTGCCATTTGCTCTCCTTCTAGGGTGGGAGGAGATTTTTTTTCAGAGGTTTAGGCACATTCCTCTCCTTCCTTCACCAGACTTGTCCTTTGCCAATTGTTTAGTCTCAGCCTGGGGTTAGAGCTCTGCAAAGTTTTATTGGGATCCAGGGTCTGGACCTGTCACAGATTATCAAATAAATCTCCAAGAAGCTAAAAGCTTGCTCTGCAAGTAGCTGTTCCAATGCTGGGCTTATGTTCATAAGCCAAAAACATCTTACTTTTCTTCCCCTGCACAGACTCAGAAATGATAACAATTGGGGACTAATAAAAGTTCAAAAGGACTTCAGGGAGCTCCTCGGAGGGTCAGTCCCAGCAGCACAGTCTCTTGTACCACTCCTCACCTGCACCAAGCACATCAGCCTCCACTGCTCCTCAGTGGGAGCCTGCTCAGAATCATGATGTCCTGAGAACTGCTCTTTCTCTTACCTTTACCAAGCAGCATCAGTGATTTCTTCCCACTGTTAGCAAGCCAGGACCTCTCCCCCAGCCAAACCCAAGTCCCACCTCTCCTACCTGATGTGAGGATGGAGCCAAGGTTTCCTCCTCTGCCTGTAAACCCTTCAGGCGTCCTCTCACCCCACATCCAAGAGCCACCGGTCGGTATGTGTATGATGGAGGCAAGTGTCCTGGCTGAGGAGCTCAGTCCCCACTCAGAGGCACAATATCAGCTGGTCGGTGCGCGGATGCCAGAGCGACTAACTCACCAGGGAGCAAAAGTCTGGCCAACAAAGCACTAACCTTTCCCTCCAGCAACTTGTTTGGCCATTTCTGAGAACTGCAGAGACACGATGGGTCATTAGTAACAAAGCCTTCACCTACCTGTTTGAGTAACCTGTGTGACAAAGTCATGGGTAGCCTGAAATCACCTGCCCCTCCTCTGCTGTCACCCAGAAACGTCATGCTCAAACCAAAAGGAGTCTGTCGTCATTTCAGGGTATCTTTGTACTCAAACTGTAGTCAGTGAGGTCACCAGTTATTTCTCAGTTCGCAAACAAAGCTCTATTTTTGTCTCAACTTCAAAAAGCAGCAGGATAAACAAAAATATCAAAGAGAATTAGCCAAAAATATCATCAGTACTTCAGTCCTCAATGGGAACAGAAAATCAGTGTGAGCATTGCATGAAAGGAACGTGAGATTTTACCCTATGCAGCATGTACTTTATCCTGGTTTTTATTCCTGTAGGTCTTTAATTAAATGTTCACATCAGTTGGACAAACATCATTTCACCAGTCATTAGCTACACAGAAACACAACCATAACTCCTTGTTATATGCAGCTCAGTTAGAAGATATTTTCATTAAATCACTGCGTGTTTACCCATCAATGCAAGCAGATGATACTGGGTTCCCCTAAGATGCCATGGAAGATGGACACAGTTTTTGTAAAAGCAGACATTTAGGGAGGGAAAAGAAGAGTGAATTCCCTACCTCTGCTGAAGCTCATCTCTTTCCCTGGATGTTGCTAATGTTTCCATGCCAAATTTCATTTCCAGCCCCTATGATTCTGAAGATCAAGCTTTTGTATTTGAAACTTACCTTTTGATACCACATTATGGATACTTTCAAATGCTTCTCCTTGGGAAATTCAGCCCACAGGCTTTTCCTATCCTGCTCTGTGAGTCATTGCTTGAAAAATAAAGCTCTGCCACAGTGGGTAAGATGAGAATATATTTATTAGTTATAAAATATACAAGTGGACACCATCGGTTTGGTACAATCTGGTAGAAACAAGAGGAGGTTGTGGTGACAGCAGTGGGCTTTCCTGGCCGGCGTTCCCCCGGTGGTGCTAATCCCGGGGCACCATGGGCCCCACAGAGATGTGCTCCAAGTTGTTCTGAGAAAAAGTGGATTTTAGTGACTCATCAGCATTAGCTGGACATTGATATTCTTTCAGCTTCAAGGGAATATAATGCTGTAGAGATGCAGCTTTCTGATAACCAGCATGATTAAGGACTTTAATCCAGGAGGGCCTGGCTTGTCCTTTATAGCCAAGCATGGCAAAGCTCCCTGAAAAACAGACACAAAGACAGTGACCCTCTGGGCAGGTCAGTTCATGTGTTAGCAGCACAGCACAGACTCTCTCCATACATCAAGGAAACTTCTTTCAGCCTTTCCTTTTTTTCTTCAGATTGAGGAAACAGAACAGTTAGGAGACAAAAAGGGGTGATGAACGAGGGAATGAGCATTGCTGAAGCTGTAACCTCACGGCATCCCAGATCTGTAGGTATTTCAATAAGACAGGTTCCCAGATCTCAGCTAGCAGGAATATTGTATTGCCCTTTTCATTTGCTACTTTTTCATATTTGACTACAAGAAAATGGTTAGGCACTTTAAATCTTTCTTTTATTAGTTTACATCAGTTTCTTCCTGTTATGCCTGAACTATTCCCCATGCCAACTCTGCTCTGGTCCTCTGCTGTCACAAAGTACAAAGGCATTAAGTATTCTTCCATTTTAATAATAATGTCTTGTATTTATATTATGTTTTTCATTGCAAAGAATCCCAAGGCTATTTGCAGCTGGTTGGATCAAGACTACTCCTATAAACACTTCTAATTTAAGTAAGGTTTTGCAAAACCAGGCAACAAGACCCTAAATCCTGATCCCACTGGGGTCAAGGGGATCAGATTTTTTTTTTTTTTAAATTTTATTATCCCTGGCAGAAGCAACATGCACTTGGGAGAAATACTCCAGCGATCCCTGAAATGCAGCCCCTGCTGCATGGACCAGTCCTGCGTGCGGTCCCTTTTGGAGCTGTGAAGTCAAATAGTGCACATACCTGAACCAGCAGGAGAAAGCTCGTGAAGCAGAACATAATGACCTAGACTGGAAATCAGGGCAGACATGTGGGTGAACACCCTTGCCCTTAGGAAAAGCAAATCCAAAGCAGGGGCGGCATGTTAACAGCCAGCAGCAGCTTAGTCCTACCACCAGCAGCTAGCATCCCACTAAAGTGTCAGGGCAAGGGGATGGCCACCAGCCAGCATGTCCCCAGCATCCTGGCTGCTTTTTGTGCCCCAGAAGCAGCTGGGGCTGAAGACTGAGCCCAGCTCCCAAAATGACCTGGAAGTGCTGAGTCCAAGCGAGCGGCACAGGTGGTTCAGGGAACAAAGTTTGATAAAGCAAACAAAAAAGATTGTTTTTTAATCAAAAAATTCCTTTCAAAAGTATTCAGGGCTTTTATGAAAGAATGAAGCAATGAAGTTTCAGGACAAAAACAAACAAGAAAACCTCAAACTTTTGCTTTTAAAAGGATAAAAGAAAAAACAGCTTTTCGGGAATCCAACAGGCACCAAACTGAAATCACTGTCTCTGCTGTAAAGACTATGCCCTTCTCCCCTGGAATGGCCCAAGCAATAAGCTTTGAAACTTGAACCAGAAATTGAAATAAATTTCAGTAAAGCAGTAGGGAAAAACAATCCCCAAGCCCCCAAGAAAAAAATGAAGCCAGAAATAAAGTTAATTCTCCATCTGACATCTGCTTGAGAGATCTCTGCAAATGAAATCTGAATCAAACTGTCAGGTTCTTTTCTTCATTTCCTTATCACTCAAATGATTCCCCTAAACCTGATGTCAATAGCCCCCAGTTTTGCAGTAGGAAACCCAGCATGGATTTCCTGGATCAATGATACCAATGGGTTACTTGTAGCAATCCAAAGAAAAACTGTAATCAGAGCTCTCCAAAACTGGTGATTTTTACCTTCCTTCCATTAAAAAACCCAAAATATTTCATTTCAGACTGTTTTTTTATTAGCCTTTCAGTTTATGATTATTGTTCCTTGTAAAGCATTTGAATTTTAGAGATGGAATCTTTATAGGATTATTCTTTTTTGTTGTTGTTATTAGAAAAACAAGCTCCATTTAGGATGAAAACTTTACAGCATGCAGCTTCTTACCAGTGCAGTAGGGTCAAATGCCTGAAATAGCTCTCCTAAGCCAAGAGGTTACACTGGTGTATTGTGGTAGGAAATATATTGATAACTCCTATGTAAGTATCTGCATAGTTTTGGTGGGGAAGCAACCAGTAATTCTTAAACTAAAGAAACATAGTAGAATAAATACATTTACCTTCCTTGTGGAAGACAATAGGCTTCGCAGAACCTAACCTGGTAAAACCCGACATTTCGGAGCTCCCGTCCATGTCTGCAATCTCTCTGGAGCACACGAGAACAAGTGATCTGAAAAGAAGGACAGTAATTAAGGGCAGTAATTTGCACGATGGCAAAATGACACTTTCCTTAAGAACCTGCAAGACCTTTAAGCTCCAATTCAGAAAAGTAATCAGGAGCTTGCTTAACATTAAGAACAGGCTTAAGTTGCTTTTGATTTCTATCAGACATAGGCTTTCCTAAATTTAAGTGTCTTGTTTCAATGTTCCTAAATTAAACCTGTGCTTCACATGGAATCAAAACAGGGACAAATGACTGTTTGCATCCCTTGCTGGAGCATGACACTCAGCCACAGAAGAAATGAGTTGCTGTACAGTCCTGAGACTCTGAAACCATCCATATCCTGGGTTTGGTTTTCAGTGAAGCCTCAGTCCGGCTTTGGCCCTCACAGATGTACTTGCAGCCCCAGTGAACTGTACCTGTGATGAATTTCAGGCTGCACAACTGACTGCATTTAGCTCCGTGCCCAGCTTTGCAAAACACACATCCTAAACATACAGAAAATCAAACCAATGTATAGGCATCTTATGGATATACATCCTATCATGCATGTTTTATACATGTACACACTCATGTGCATAAGTATAAACATAGCAGCTCAGTAGTGTTCAAACCTTTGGTCACGAGCTGCTCAGAAATGTCTTGGACTGAAAGCCTGTTTTCTCGTTATTTGACCTGCTTCTGACAGCAGCCAAGAATTTATCTATAAATCTCTGTTGTTCCATGTTTATGTGGCAACACACAAAACCACAAGGAATGTGGGAGAGACACAAGCAGAGATGATCCAGACCACTGCCAGGACACACGGAGGTAACATAGCCCACAAGCAGGCAGGTCTACACATTAGCTCCTCCAAGAAAAGTCCTGTTGGAAAATCTGGCACACCTATGATTTTCATCTGTCACAAGAGGCAAAAACAATCAGTAAAAGAGCAAACAGGAACCAAGAGTTTCAGAAATGGAAAACTGAATCATCAGCTGCCAGGAAACTGCTAGACACCGGGATAAGTGTGCAGGATTGCAAATGCCATTGCAAGGACCCTATCAGTTCCATGCTGGAAATTGAATTATTAATTTAGAAGGAATAGCTCATTTTCCAAAAAAACTGTCTCTGTCTGCTCTGATCTGTGCAATCCTGGGAGAGGGACACTACTCCTCTTAGGATCTGGGTGATATTTAGGATTCATACCTATCTAATCCATGCCAGATTTCTTCAGAGCACAGGTCTGGTTATGAAAGTAGGTCATTTTTCTTTCTTTGCCTATCAGCCACGGGTTGCTACATGAACAGGGCTCTCAGCAGTTTGCTTACCTCTCTTTTATAAATGTTTGAACATAATCAGTTATTGCAGTGGCAGCATTTTCACCAATAACCGTGTCAAAGTGCCGCCTACTCACAACTGCTCCTGAACATGCATCTAGCACCACGAAGAATATCCCAGGGCTGTTGAACAGGAAAACTCTGTCATTTATCTGCAACAGAAAACAGAGGCAGGTTTTATGGAATCAGGCTGGGGAGCTTCAGACTCTGACCCTGCTTTTCCATAAAGGAGCTGTAAAGAATATATCAAGGGTATACACCCTGTAATTTTAAATGTATAATTAGTAGAGATGAGTGACATCACTTATAGGTGGTTGGTGGCAAGAGAAAGAAAATTCCTGAGTTATCAGTGAGGTACAAAAACATGAGAAATGAGATCATCAACATCTTTTGTGTACTGGGAAGATACATTTGGGAAGCCAAGAATCCTGGGATAAAATGTTTAGTTCAGTCTTAAGATAGTTTCTTTCCATGTGGGGAAAATCACTGTCACTTGGCAAAGCAGATTTGACCATGGAGCAAGGGAGAGGTGCTGAGACAGCAGATGAGGGAATAGAATTGCCACATGGACTTCTTTTATTTTCACCGGAAATGTAAATTTCAAATCCAAAATATTCCTTATTGGCAGGGCTTCCCCAGTGCTTCAAAGAAGTTCTAGCTGAAGTGGATCCCACTCCCCTTCTTTCCTACAGCAAGGGCTCCTTCATCAAGATGTTCCCCTCAGGATATGCCACAATGTTTTTATAAAGGCAAAGGCTCTCTGAGGTGCATGGCACTAGGGCATCTCTCCAGCATCCTGGGGGACAGCCCAGCTTGGGAGGACAGAACCTCTGCCAAGGAGTGCAACAGCATCCAAGGTCAGGCTGTCAGAAAGCTCAGCCCAAGATATGGGACATCTTGCTGTAATCCACATAGTGGTCCAAAGCCCACAGACACTAGGGAGCTCAGATACACCCCATCAGTCTGAGACATGCAAATGCCTCCAGGGAATATAGAGAGGGATTGAGGGAGAGAGCCAAGTGTTAAAAAGTGGCTACTGCAAGATGTCGGAGGACACTGAATGCAATAGGGGCCAAGGGTAAGGGAAACACAACTGTCTGGGCAGTGAGTGGGCAGAGGGGAGTAAGGAGGAGCAACAGCAGAGTAAACCTTTTGCTCGGTGCTGGTGCTCTTTAGCATGCAAAGTGTGTCAAAGTCTGGATGGACACAGAGCAGAGAGCAACCACTCCTGCAAACCCACCTCCACAAGAGCTGCTGGCAACAGCAAGAGCCCTGTCGTGTGTCTGTCTGCTGCCCACATGCTGCAGACCACCGAGGAGCCAGTACAGGCCCCATGGAGCTGGAGCAGGGCACTGTCACACCTGCTTCACTCAGTCCCTGGGCAGCTTGGGTTATAAATTTAATACATTTCAGACTTTTGTATTTCATTCAGCAAAACAAGAACAAAACATGGGATTTGGTAGCAGGGGCTCCTCTGCTTCACTTCTACACCTCCAAATTTCCCACAACTTTCAAGATTTAGGGTAAGAATCCTCCATTAGACATTAATCTTTATAATTTGCCTAGCCCAGCCTTACTTCACTACATGTGTCACAGATAAAACGTCCTCTGAAGAACAATATTTTGAATTAAAGCTTTAGAAAAGACAAAGCAGCTTTGAGGATACTGCACCAGTCCCACAAGTGCTGCACACACACAGGTCTCTGCGCTTCACTGTGGGATGCTGCCTCCAGTGACACCTGCTTGCTAATGGTTTTGAATTAATTTTGGATGATGCAGTCAGTGCATGGTGTGAAACCTCCTTAAGGATGCTGTACCAGCTTTACTTGGCATTTGTTAGCATTAATTGTAATTCAATAGCACACAGGCATGTAAGCCTGGACAGCGTCCTTGGAAGCATGATTTCAGCCACCCTTCACCCTCTGGACAGACACGTAAGGCATGTGCAGGGACAACCTGACAGCTCCAAACCCTTTCAGTAGGGAAATGTAGTTATTTTTACCTTTCAGTGCAATGCCAACAGAGAAAATCAGACAAACAAACTTGTTTTTTCCCCCATATCCTTTGTAAACAATTACTTCTGGTGTGCTATTTCCCCCCCTCCTTTCTCTACATTAGAGTGGTGGTGTTAATTCTCCTGAGGTGATAAAAGGATCTTTCCCTCAAGATCTCAAATCCTCATCTGAATAGAATATGAACTCCCAGTGACATTAACAGAGTTAATTGTAAGGAAGAACAATGCACTTGCCTCTTCCAGAGGAACTTCCCATTTCCTTCTGCCAAGTCTCAGCAAGATTTTACAGTATCTTTCCTTGGAGATAAAGCTTCCCCTGTTTAATCACCATGTCAAATGGGGTAAAGCACAACATACCTTAATGAACGCAGATGTCAAGTTGTTTTGTTTGTCCACCCTGCTGAGAGACTGGATCTGGACCCTGATGTACTTGACTGAGGGTGTGCTAGTGATAGCAACCTGCAATCACACCAGAGACAGAAAATTAAAACCTGGCTTAATAACAGGTTTTCATCAAGAAAATGTCGCCAGGTACCAATGCTTGTACGTATGATTGCAAAACTTTAGCAATTCTTCTTTTTTTCCAAACTGTGATCCTGGCTCACAAGTGCTCGTCATTAATCATTTTGATCTTTTATCAAAAGATGATGGCAATGCTGGTTGGAAGGGACCTCTGATGATCACTCTGCCACTAAGTAAGTTTAAAAGTTGAATATGGATTCTATAAGTTTTGCCTGGCTATAAACTCAAGTAAACATTTGTATGAGCCTCAAACAATTCTACCACGTTTATAGTGGTGTGAATTTACAGTAAAGGAAAGGAGAACCTGACTCTAATTTTCCAGTTATTCCTATTAATCAGAATTACTTCCCAGCTTGAAATTCAGAATTTTGGAATTCAAAGCTAATCCAGTCTGAGCCCTCTCAGAAGACTTTTTCTTGTCAGAGGACAAAAGCTGCCAAGCCTGTGCATTCACATGCTTCCAGTGGGGCAGTATCTGTGAGGCTATCTTTGAGGCA
Source organism: Heliornis fulica (assembly GCA_013399135.1). Classification (NCBI taxonomy): domain Eukaryota; kingdom Metazoa; phylum Chordata; class Aves; order Gruiformes; family Heliornithidae; genus Heliornis; species Heliornis fulica. The sequence goes on from VXBZ01012308.1 coordinate 587,695, forward strand.
TAGTACAAAAAGCTGCCAAAATTGACAGCACCCCCCTTCCCTCTATACAGCTTACATGAGGCTGGGCTGATTCATGGGTGGGAATTCCCTATGGCTTTCCCTCATACGTCGTGAGAACAACTGTGGATGTATGTACACTGCACAACCTCAGATGCTGTTTCACGTGTCGAGTACCTGCGGAGCCCCACACATCCTGCACAGCCCAGCTGGGTGCTGGGACAAGGGGTGCTGGGCAGCTGCTGGCTTCTGTGGGAAAGGGTTTGGGTCACAGCTCCAGGAGCCCCCTGGGTACATGTGCGCTGTGATTTTAATACGTTCGCAGCCTTGCTCAGAGCAGTAACTGTGTCCTTTCCGAGCTGCGTGGGCTTGCAGGTGGACAAACAGGTACCTAGAAGTGGGAGCAAACAGAGGGATCAGAGCCATAGTGTGCTTAGAGGAAAAGCTGAGTAGAGGCACTTCCCAAAGCACATTATCCCTCCCATCTCCCAACATCACAAACCAACTCTATCTTCACACTACAAAACAGGTCATGCAAGGATGCAGGTTGAGCTCCCCTCACTTCCAGGCATGATGAGAACTGTGGTACTTGCAGCCCATATGCTCAGTATTTGAAGCCTGCAGTCATGGTGGCATCCCACCAGAGAAAGAGCAGCAGCAGTACCCAGGCTGTTGTGCAGGAGACAGGCTTGCCTGGAAACATCAGCATCTCCCCATTGAGTGGCTGTTGCCCGATGGCAGAGCTTAGCTCCAGGCATGCATGACAAAAGCTCTGGAGGCAGCCAGGTCTGCTGGACTTTAGAATTTATATTTTTTTCTAGCTGTTCTGTTTTCAATAGTGTCCATTCGGCAATTCAGGCTGAGGAAGTTATATAAACAGCTCAGCTCAGTTCCAGGATCAAAAAGATACATGAGCTTTACAGGAATTCTTCTTTCTATTTCTTTTAAAACTAAATATTTGTTTCTATTTGTCTGGAAGAAGGAATGAGTAAGCTTGGTTCCACTCCAAGGATACAGCATGTGGGGTTAAAAAAAGAAGGGGAAACATCCCACTGATTATGAAATAAAGTCTAGAAAACAACAACAGGAAAAGAAAAAAGCCAATCCCCTAACTTCTGTGCTCTGAAAGGCTAAAAAAAAAAAAAATCTCTGCTGAATTAAACAGAGAACCAAAGGCTGATACTAACAGAATTAAGTTAGACCCATGAATCTACAGGTACCAGGTCCAGAAGGCAGCTGGCAGATAATGACTCTTCCCCCACAGACTCACACATGTAACCATAATCCCCACTGTTCAGCAGTAAACACCCTGTTTACAGAACTTGGATAACTTTCCCCACAAATCCCCAGCCCCCAATAAAAAATAAAAGGAGGATTAATTAGCAAATTGTTATTTCACAGCTCCTATCATGAGAGAGACGTGGCCATCCACAGGGAGCCTGGTTAGCAGGGAAGGAATTTGGGGATTCGTTCACTAGTGTGTTATGGCTGAATGAATAAATATATCCCATCTCATTTTCAAATCTGGCTCTTGTGGATTGATTCCTGCAGTGGCTACTTAGTCAGGTAAAGCATCATGAGACTCATGGTTAGACCACAAAACACTTTTTTTCCTCCCTAACTATTTTAGCTGACTGAAAAAGAGTTTTGTAATATGCTTTTTTTTTTTTAACCAAAGGAGCCCTAGACTCTTATAAAGATAGTGCAGGATCTCTGGGACTCTTTTCATGCCTTTGAAAGAAGAGACGGACTGTGGTGCTCTCCTCCTTTCACAAAATCTAATTTTGAGCGTGAAGGTTTTAGAAATCTCTTTATGGGGATATGAGTAAGTTGAAATTTCCCAAACTCTCTCTGTGTTGGAGCTGCAGCAGTCACAAGAGGCTGCTCCTCTCATGGCCCTTCGAGGTGCAATGGCTTTTCACAAGTACTTACACCACAGCCACACCTGCAGTGAGCCAAGCAGCAGATGCCCCAAAGGAGCTAAATCCAGGCAAAAAATATCAGCAATATTCTTAATAGCAGTGCAAATCACTTCTCAGTGACACAGAAATAGACCTACCCCAGGTACTCCAGCCTCTAAATCCATTTTGACCTTAAATCAGTGAAGAGACCATGCAAGATAGATAAGCCTCAATTTTAGCTTTAAGAAAGGCAAAGGAGGTGCTGGGGTTGGTAAGAGAAAGACCCTGAGGCTTTGCTGCCCTTTGGTTGAGGGACTCTCAGGGGCAACATGGCTCACCCTGATGCTCTGTCGAAGTAGTAGAGCCGCTCGCCAGTCCTGTGGAGAGCGCTGGCCTGGGAAGGAGCAGCCAGGTAGTGCTTTACACTGTGCACCGTCCCTGTCCGCCGCTGGTAGATGTCTGCCACGACCTGGAAAACGGCTTCCCTGGGATAGCAGAGGGCAACCCGCAGCCAGTCACCTCTGTTGGCAAAAAGGGGAGTGGGGGGGGGAAGAGAAAATGTGCTTTAGGGCTTGAGTGCAGGAGAGATGTTCTGCAGCCAAGAGTACAGTCTTCAGGGGAAAACAAAGAAATGTCCTTTGAGGTTCTCTTCCTCCTTGAAAAAAAACCCACAGCAAATCTTCAAAGCCAAAGAAAATCAGGTTGGTTTTTTTTGCTTCGTCTGGAAACAACGGCTGCTTATTACAAAGGTCTGATCCAGGGACCCCAGCTGACCTCAGAGGACTTTGAGTTAGGTGCCAGGATGGCTTAAAAGCAGAGATTTTCCTCTTCCTTGCCCCATAAGGCTGCAGTACAACCAGTCACATACCCACTCGCATCTCCTGAGGCAGCCAGGGCTTGTTTTAGTTTATCCGGAGCTGCTGCGGGAGAGGGAACCGGCATCCAGCAGACGTTTCACCGGGGGCACAGATTCAGGAATTAGAAAGTAATCTCTGACTTGAACCAGAGCCATGGTCTAAAGAGACCTGCTTCCTCCACTTTACAGCAAAGTTTATTATTATGGTTTCCATTAAAACCTCCCTCGCCTCAACATCAGTTTAGAATAACTAAGGGTAAAGTTAAATCATCTTTTAACTCTTGTGTACCACAATTTCAGCACAAACACTGACAAAAAAATCGCCCCCATAGCTTTCCTTTATCCTGTGATTTGCATCACCCTCATAAAGAGAACAACTGGCCATAAACTAGAAACCTTTGTACATGTCTCAGAGCCAAAAGATGCAGTCACGGTGCACTTAGGATGCTGGCGGGAAGGATGTTCCCCAAACCCCAACATCCTTCCAGTCTGCAGGATGCACGTGTGCTGTGCAAAGCAGAAAGCCACAAGAAGTTTAGACTTGAAAAGAAAAACTGAATACCAAGGTAATTAGCACTTTATTTTTTCCCCCCTCTCCAGCCTCTGAAGTGGCTCAGTGTGCCACATGAAGGTGCCTGAAACACTGTGGTCGTTAGCTTTCCCGATAGTACCAGAACCATCCAAGCTTTAAACGTATCCTTTTAACCACCTGCCTTCCTGCTTAAAATGTGAGGATATAAATTCACCTTTGAGAAATACCACCTTCATCAGTTGTCTTTCTGGATGCTACGAAGCTCAGGAAGACAAAGTTTCTCCAAAGGTTCCCCTGAAATGACCTGCCACCCATCCCTGTCTGCAGCACAATAAATGGGGGGAAACCGCTTTGATCTGGAGAAGTCTGGGACTCCGCATGCCCAGACCTCTACTTTGCATTACACATGGAGAACACAAAAGCGAAGCTATTTCAATCTTTTTTTCTGGTTTTCTCATTAAAACAAAACAAAACTATCTACAGGATGGAAGAGGGGACAGGCTGTTCTAGAATAATAAATCAAAGCCACACAAAGACCCATCAGCTTAAGCCAGATACTGCCCTCTAGATTTTAACCAGCTCCAGCTGTGTCATAACACAGGACAGCTAGAAAACAGATATATTTTCAGATGATTTGGCCTCTGACTAGAGGAAATGAAAGAAATGCACCAGAGCCATGTTTGTGGAATATTTTAGGACAGTCTCAAGACATTTGGCTGTTTCATAAGGTTGATTTGCATTGCGTTAGCACGTTTCATCCCCTGAAGATGCCGTCACAAAAAAAAAAAGGGATTGTCATCTTCCTCTGATGCTGGGAACCACCTTTGGTGCTGTGCTACACTGACTACCACCTCCCCAGGGAATGAGAAAGGCAAGTGGAGACATAAAGAAGAAACAAAACGAGTGGGAAAAACCCCACAGCTGTGACCATCGTGAGGCACTGGGGCATTTGGGAGTATGCAGGCCAGCGTGCACATGATCAGGTCGAGTGAAACGCTGAAATAACTGATACCAAGAGCAAAAAGATCAAAGGAAAAGCAACTGTTTTGGAGTTTGTGGAGGAAGAGATAGAAAGAAGTACATTCCCACCACAAACGGCTTGGGAGGAGACCTGAGAAGGGAAGGTACTGGAAGTTATCCTTTATGTAAATACAGGAAATATAGGAAACAATAAGGTGGTTGTTTTCTCTTTAATTTGGTGATATTTTAACAGCTTCCTATTTAGTTCTTCAGGTTGTGCAAAATCTCCCTAATACCTGTCTGTGTGGCTGAACTGGGCTCCAGCATCTCCAGAAATAGCAAAGCAAGAAACAGCAGCACCACTGCAGAGCGATCCAGAGGACTCTGCCTTGCAGGACCCATGGACAGGGGTTAGTCTGTTCCCTGACCAGTGCCAAAATTGAGAAAGAAATACAACCTCAGGCAACAGGAGTGATCAGGTCAGGCATGGGACATCTTGGATGTTGTGTTCAAAGTAAACCCGATGTGTGTTTGCCTTCCTCCACCACTGCACTGGCCACCACAGACCTCGTGGCTGGGGCTCCAGGGCAGGAAGCCTTCCTCATTTTAGGGTGGACAATAAACTGTGTCTCCTCTTTTATTCCTCTGCTTAAACCTCTCCATTCTGTTTTATTTACCAGCTGCTACTCTGGGGTAGATATTTGCCGAGAGAATAGGAAATACAAGTCCTTCTGCTGCCACTCTCAGTACCAGCACTCAGCTGGGATCTCAGCAGATGCCCAGGAGGTTTAGGGATACACACAGCGCCGGCAAGAAAAAACCCCACTGAATTCATAGTAGATCCCAAATCATGAACTCAGAGTAATTTCAGAGCCCTGCCTGAATGCTGTGGGAACATCTCTAGCTTTAAATGTTCTTATGCTTAAAGACCAGCACAAACAAAGGAGCAAAAAAATAATTTAAAACCAAGGGCTAGAAGTCAGATTATTGATACATATAATGCTTCCCAATGTAGCAATACACAGGACTCCTTTTTTAAACTTTCAGGTATTTTTCAAGAGGCACAAATAAAAACATTCTCAGGTGAAAGTCTGACTTTGGAATTAGCTGTCAGTTTAAATTGAAGCCATATGAACACGTGTAGGAAATTAACTTGAGCTATTTAAGATACTTTCACCTCAAAAATAAGTCACCTCGTTCACAATCCTTCCTAGTGATAAAGTTCAGTTCATTTCAAAAGTAAGAAACTTTCTTCATTCATCAGGCCAACACTTTCCTACAGGTATTTATCAAGGACAAAAAAAAAAAAAA
>VXBZ01012308.1:593266-626596 GCA_013399135.1 Heliornis fulica
AAAAAAAAAAAAAAAAAAAAAAGCATTTGAAGGAGAAAAGCTAATCAGGCACTAGGAAAAAACCCACTGTTTACTGGGTCCTAACTGTTTCAAACACCACTTGGAAAATCTTTGAGAGTCTGCCAACACCAGCATGTACAAAAACTGACACTTCTGCCCCTCTGTTACTGTCATTTCACAGTCCCCACAGCACACTTCAGTCATCTTTATGAATCTATGTAGCCTGTTTATTTCCTTTTGGAAATGACTGGGTGAAACAAACCCAAGAAGTCCTTCCTTTTTTCACCAGGATATTGGCATTTGCAGTTCTGGCTCTTTTAGGTGGAGGAAAAACATTAGGCAAAATATTAAAAAACTCTTCTTGTGTTTTGGCTATGAGTAGGCTTCCTGGGATAAGCAAAGGGAAAAAAAAAAGAGACCAGGGAAAGGCAAGAAAAAAAAACAAAAAACCCAGGCAAGAATTTTCCTGTTCTTGGGTTAGTGATAGATATGGATCTGCACGTACACACACACATACCTCATTTACAATCCTCAGAACAAGCCCCCAGTTCAACCCCAAACTCCCCAAGGTGTAGCCACTCCGAGAAACGTGACCAAGCAAGAGGAGGGGAGACTTTCACCCATGGTGGGATGTAAAGTGAGTCATGTAACTTGGAGATGAGATTTGGCTGGAGTAAACTTAGAAAGAGTGCCTGCCTGGGATTCTCACCGCCTGGGAGAGGACAAGGAACACTTTTTCATTATTGTGAACCTTTAACTACATCAGATGGAGTATTGGTCCTGGGCAAATGGATATGATCTAGTGTTGAGATTGTTGTTTATGCTGGATGCCAATCCTGGCCATATTTTAGCTAAGGGAACCTCTAAGCTGATGAATATTACTCTAGAAAACGTCTCCACTACGTTTATTGACATGGTGTGTCACGTAGTTGATGACCATGGAAGTGCTCAGTCCAAATCCTGATCTCACTGATGAAAATCTGGGGTAAGCTAAAGACAGATTGCCATAGAGTACAAGCAAAAATTACTTATTTTTTCCTTGGGCTCGAAAAAACAAGAGACTTTCATCCAGTGAGTCAGACTCCCCCAACTGTTATTATTCCTATTTAAAAACAACCCCTCTGACATTTTGGTCAACATCTACATGAGCTAAACTTTCAAAGGGAATGAGAAAACTGGGAATTTACTCCTGTTCATAATGTGGGAACTAAGCAGAAATATCCCCACATGCTGCTTTGGTAAGTTTGTCTCTCACAGGCTGAGTATTTAACTTTAAAGAGAAAAAGCAAAGCTAGCACTCAGACACCAACCACTGCAAGACCAAATGACAGGAGGTCATGGCTTGCTTGCACTCACTCAGGATACAGATGTTTTTTCTCTCAAAAAATGGCTCCCAACCTCACAACAACCTGCCCAGCACCCGTCTGAATCTCATCTGGCACAAAACCCACGTCCAGGACAAGCCACTTCCTCTCCAACCAGCATTACTGGTGTGGAAGAATGAAGCGAGGAACACCCCCACATCTCATGGATGCTGAGAAGAGTGGGGAAAGGGCTGCAAGGAACCTGGCCACAATCTCACCACTTTCTCCCAGCTCTTTTCCTTGAACTCATATTTCCCACCAGCTTCCTGCAGCTGTCTCTCACCCCTTCTCTTTTTCTAGATTTCTTTTTAATTTTCTGCCTTCAACTCAAGTCCATTAAACACATCCAGACCCCCCACAATGAGAATCACAGCTACTGGGCGAACATCCAGCAAGTTTTTTCAAGATCTTGTTATTAAGGATAGATTCTTCTGGAAGACCTCTTGCTGTGGGGATAGTAACAAGTTAGGTATGTGTTTAGCTAACTAGAGCTGTGTGTATTGGGATTTAAGTGCCTTTTCTAAACGTTGCCATTTAGGAAATGCCATTAAAAATTCAAAAGCACAGGCCATCTCTTAATATAAATTAAAATTGTTGGTTTTACCCATGTGCCTCCTTAGGCAAAAAGAATGATTTTTGTTTTAGCAAAGCTCAACAAATTACAGAAGGGATCCTGCCCTGAGGTACACTTCTGCTGATAGTCATGAATCCAGGGTCTGACTCAGACAGTATTTGGCTCATAGACAATTGTATTCAAGTAAAAATAAGAACTTCCTGCATTTAAATAAAGTACATAATCTTATCATCTTTTTTCCCACCCTACATGCTTTCATGGAGGAATCACATCCCAGTTCAATTTGCATCTTGTTTTAATGCACTCTCAAGTACTCTGTCACTGGTTGTTGTGTATTTTGTGCGTTCCTGCCGCTGTGCCTCGGATGCACCTCAGGTCAGGAGAGCTTGGTGGCCCTAAGGAGCCCCAGGCCCTGCTCCACATGAGAAGGGTGAAAGCAAGGAAAAACCTTCAGGTTTCATGTTCCAGGCTTCAAAGTGACAAGCATCCTGGCTTGTCACCGCCATCTGGAAACCAACCTGATCTCTCATCTGTGATGTTCATGCTGTAAATTGATCAGTTAGGGAAGGACGCTTCTCCTCAGAGTCACCTTGCTAATCCTGGTCACTGCCACCAAGCCAGCTGCAAGTGCAAGCCAGGGAGGGCAGAGAGCAGCAGGGGCTTCAGGGAGGAAGGCAGAGATAGGGCTTTAGGGTCACTCAGATATGGTGATGTCAGCACCCATGTTGTACTATACCAGTGTAATCTGAAACCTGGTGCTCTGGAACAAGTTTTAGCTTCTTTCCAACTTAAAAAAAAATAATATATCTTTCATGCACAGGATGACCTGTGGCTAATTTAAGGGATTAAAACTGACAGAACATATCTGCTGACTTCTGTGTTGTGTGGATAATTAACTCTGTATTACAGATGTTATCAGGAGGGGCAGGCTATGAAACCCAAGTAGCACTTATTTTTATTGGAAATAGTGCTGGAGTTACTTGTATTACATCCAGAGCTGGGGGATTGAGGTCAGAACTCATGTACATAACAAGAGCAAGAAAGCAGCCACAGAGCCTTAAACTGTTAGCTCCACTTTGAATCATTAATGTTGCCTTCCTGTGCATTTATCAATCTGGGAAGCAAGAGGAAAAGCTCATTTAGAACTAATCTGAAAAAGAAACAATATAGGAAATCTCCATAAACTGGGCAAGTCTGCTACAAGCACATTCTAGCCTTGTCTCATTATCTTTGTTTTCCTTTAGACCTTATCACTGCTAAGGAATTTAATCGCAAAAATGACAAGTAGCTGAAAGTATGAATCAGGCTGGTATTGAATAAGAAGCCATAGGGAAAACACCTACCTACACAGCCCTGACAAATACAAATATAACAAGTCCCTGAGAGTCTTGGTGCAGACGTGGGCTCCATAAGTTTGCTTGCACTAAAATCTCCCAACTTGGGTTGCAGCATCCTGGAGGCTTCCTATCACCCAGCGTCCAAAGGCTGCACTAATTTTAATGAAGAGTTTACATACAAACTCATTCCAAGATCCTGGATTTTCAGATAATTTAGTTTTTTCACTGGTGAACATGCTAACAAGCCCCAGCATAGCAAATACAGAGCCTAGCAAATACAGGAGTCGAGTGGTGTACCTGTGCCCATCCCTGCACAACCACCACAGCACGGAAAGGCTGAACACATGCCCAGGCACACAGACATGGACATCTGTGCTTCTCTTTGCCGTTGACAAGAAATTTGGCTCTCCCATGTCAATTTACTTTTTTTTTTTTTAATCTCTCATAAGGATCCAACTCCTGAAGCAAGATGCTAAAAAACATCAGCATTATGAGCTTCACTGTACCCTTCCAAGTGAAGCTGAGAGGGCTTCACTGAGGAGAGCCTGGGGAAGGCTGTCCTGCACCATCCTTGGAGCCAGCATCTTTCAGGAGAGGTGCAGTACAAAGGGAAGTCCCTGCTTGTAGGACTGTGGCAATCTACCTACAAAAAATACCCCTCATGCTATTAGCTGCTCACATTTCTCTGAATTCTCTGTCAAGCCAAAGCAGAGCACCCTAATAAGGGAAAACACTTCCTTCTGAGCTTTAACAGACCAGCCATAGAGGGCTGCCTGTGCTCATTAAAAACAAGGAATGTTTAATTTATTTGCCACTGCTTTGACAACACAACTTATTACACTATACTTCAGATATGCACTTTGAGGAGATTTAATTCTTATCTTTAGATGTGCTGATAGCACAAGAAGCCTGGTTGATTTACTGAACAGCACTGTGCCGCTGATAATAGCATTTGCCTTAGCGTCTTCTGTGATTAGAAAATTTGCACAGGCACAAGGACTAGGTCGTTAAATGGAAGTACTTAGTTTCTGACTTTGCTTACAGTATGATGTGCCAGTCTCTGTCCTGTTTTCCAGCACCTGAAAGGAGGCACTCACAACCAAATACTGTTTTCTAACCTCTGCTCCTGGTTTATCAGCCTCTTTCCCTCTAGCAACAAGTCTGATCCTTTCTGCAGGCCTTTGTGCTTCAATAAAGCCCTTTGGTCAGTCTTACAGAAAAAAACCCAAGAAAACACACCAACAGCTCTGAGGGGAAAGAAACCACTCCAACAAGGAGATGAAGCCCATGGAGAAGGGATCTGAAGTCTTCGTTTGCACGCACTTTACACCCAATGAGAGCCATCCTCAGCAGATTTGGACTAGTTCTGGAGCACACTTCAATCCTGGTCATTAAAATTGCAGCCATAGATCTCTGTCTGTTCACTTGCCAGAACAGTCAGAAGTTCCTTGTCCTGCATTACCTCTTTCCAGATGCATCAACACCCAGCCGCCTTCCCATCCTCAGAGGGAAAACGCCCAGCTATTAGACAAGACAACCCTATCTATAGCTTAAAAAGGCATTTCTGCTGAGACAGCTATGTTCCTCAGCAGCCAGAAAACACAGCCTGCAGTCTCCACCACGGCTTTATATTTGCCTATTTGTCAGGTAGTGACACAGCTACCCTGACAAACGCAAACGAATACATCTCTCATTAGAAGGGAGGTTGGCGTGCATTAAACAGCTCGTTGGCACCACGTCTCCACGGATGGCAGCATGGGGAGACACAGACATGTTGTTTGGTTTAGCTACATATTTTGATGGAAGTGAAGAAACAGAACTCTCAATGCAGTTTGAATCACTGTGAGGAAGGCACAAGTGCTGCAGCAACCCTTGAAGTGCACAGAAGAGAAAAAAAACATCTGTGGGGTGACTGTGCTCTACCTGTTGCCCTCCACTGAGTAAATCCAACCAAGCAGTGACTCTGAACTCACTGGACAAGATTCGCTGCTCACAATTGCTGCCGATTTCAGCTGAGTCATGAGAATTCATCCCAACCAGCTCCTGCCCACCCCAGGAATCCAGGCGTTCCAGTCTTTTAATACACTCTCATCTGGCATGACTATTATTAGGTCTTTCTACAGTGCTTCTGAGGCAAGGAAAGTGTTAATCATGCAAGTATTTGACATCAGTGCTATGCCTGACCTCCACAGAAATCCAAATCCTGGTACACATCTCCCTGTCAAATTCCTTATTTCCCCTCTGACCTTCCTTTAGCCAGCATAGAGCAAATCACGCCAGAAGCAGGAGTGCTTTCAAGCTGCAAAGGAAGCATCCTGGACATATCTATCCACTGTTTTCCAACAACAAGACTAAAAATACTTTAATTGTCCACTCAGGTTATGTCTGAAATGATTAATCCTAGAGTATAGCTATTAAAGTTCATCAAATATGTTTTGGTTTGCATCATATATTCTGCACAGATGTTACTATGTTAAGAACTTTTTCTTTTTTTGGCAGATTATTCAGTATTTTGCATTAAAAAAAAGAACAAACAAAGCATAAAGCCACTTGAGACAGGTAAAAACCTTCCCTGATTTTATAACTCTGATTACTCTGGGCTCCACAATCTGAGACTTCTTCCGCTGCAGAAACGATTGGAATACAATGTTTAATAAAGCTCATACAAGGAACTGCTTAGGCAGGCACTTGTTTTCTTCAATCTCCTGACTCCTCTTTTCCACCTCAATTCCTTTACCCTTCCACTGGAGTATCACTTCTTCATGTCTTTGCATTCAGTCTGGCCATTTCACTACTGCCATTGCATCAGCCTTATGTCTCGCATTAGTTAGCATCCAGCACGTTTGAAGTGTACACCAAGCACACTTCATCCCCAATTATTCCTTAACGAGATGCTCTAAGTCAAATGAAGCAAAGCTGTGGTTTTCCTTCATTAAAATATATTTCTTGTTTATAGTTCTTCAAAACACACACCTTGCCAACCCTTTCTGGATCAGAGAAATTCATAAACTTTTGCCCCGTTCAAATAACTGATTTCACACAAGACAAAGGGAACCACAACCACATTGTGGTTTTACAACAATAAAATGTAGTTAAGCTCCTGCTTGAACAAGAGCTAAACTTCAAGCTGAGTTTTACCAAAGACCCAGTGCTACCATCAATTTTGAACTTGTGCTTGAAGACCATGGGCCAGAGCTTTGGCAAGCATGAATTGGCTCAGTGATCGAGTAACCACCGCTTACCCGGCAGAAGACTTTGCTCTGCAATTGCAAGGAAATAGCTGATCATTTAAAGACAGGCAATAATTGCAAAGCTCAGCTCATCCATAAGTGACTAATGGGTTTTCTTATTCCTTAGAGTGCACAAAGATATTTTACTATGCAAAACTGATTTAGTTCTAGTAATTCCTCTGTGCCTACAGTGTTCAAAGACTGACCCTCCAGCAAGTCACTGATGGTTCTATAGCTACTACATCTTTAAATTAAGAGGATTGGGTATATCACTTGCTATAATGGGTGTGTACAAAGAGGAAATATTGTCCTTCTTGGCTGCATTCCCACAGGGCTCTATAATGGGAAATAAGGACAGTGTTTTTCCAACATTTCTTCAGTTCCAAAGTTCAGGAGAACCAAATAGAGTTTAAGCTTTTGCCAGAACTATTCTAAGCTAAAACCACAGCAGTGACACACTGCTGGAGGAACAATAGATGGATGTGGGGTTTGGTGGGTAACACTGGATGGACCTGGGAACCCACCGGATTTACCAGCAGTACGTGCTGCTTCACGTCCTCAGTGCCTCTGATGGCTTTCATGTCAACTGTCTAAAACCTGCTTTGCAAATCTGAGCCTCTGTGCACAATCATAGAAGGTTTCATTTCCATAACTCTGTCCTTCTATTGTATTGCACTTTATTCATAACTGTAGATGCCAAGGTTTATTCATAACTGCAGATGCCAACTGTAGATGGCCAGGGGTTTTCTGTGCTGCTAAGCTGACCAGCTGCAGGACTCTTTTCTAACAGCTGTGCCAGTGGAAAGCTCAAGTAGTTTCAATGAAGTAAGAAAGACCAGTAATAAAAAAACATGAATAAAATTATGCAAAATGAAGCTGATGGCAAGGAAAGAAATGTAGTAGCTAAAATGGATATGCCCTGTTTTTATATAACGCTAGGAGAAAGCATGGAAAATAAATTCAGCACAGCCTACAGTTTTTCTGTACAGCATCCTAACATTTTAAAACTTTATGTCAAAAGAAACAGGGATTGCAGTGCTGTTTGGATTACAGGAGATGCAAAGTTCTGTGCACATTCTGATGTATTTCTGCACTTTACATATATGGGAGATAAATTATGTGTGCAGCAAACTAGTACAAACAAATGAACAAGAGCCAGAGTCTTCTGGAGGGATTTCAGGGACAGCAGGCCAGGACTCACTTGAATTCTGTTTCAAAACTTTCTGGAAAGAGAAATGTCTCTGCACATCAAAAAAGCTGGAATAAACTGAAAGCTGAGGCATCTCTTTGCATCAGTAAGGGCCAGCCATTAACACCTTGCTTCTGCGCTCTCAGAAATTGAAAGGCCACTTGTGAATAACCTGGGAAATTGCTAGAGCTCCAGACCTACTGAAAATAAAAGAACGTTTTCTAAGGATGTAGGGCTGTACCTGTTGAAGTTGATCGGGTACAGGATAACATCCTCGGGTGCTCTGCCATCCCACTGGATGATATAAGCCTGCTGGAGCATGACGACGGGCTGGTACTGCTGGTATGGTGCTCCTCTGTTCACGCCTTGCAGCCACAGGGGATGGGAATGGTATGCTGCTCTGGCAATGGATAAGGTCAGGTTCTCGGGGCGCCTGGCCTGAATATAAAGCTGAGGGTGAAAAGAAAATGACAAACATATCCATTAAACCAGCCAGACGCAGCCATAACATGTGCATTTGATCATCGTTGCCTGTAAATGGTTTCTGCCAATGAAGAGCTCAGAACATTTGGAAAATCACTAAAACATTTCCAGTTCAAATAAAAAGGTAAACCAGAAATAGCATCTGCAGCCATCTGTGGGGACACCGCGAAGCGAGATGTGAATTGTACAGCGCCATAAAAATGTTTACTGTTCAAAATCTTAAGTGAGCAGGGTATTAAGGAAATATCACAAAGTAACTTTCTTTTTTAAGAATTCAAATAGCTGCACTTTTAAAACAGGCTTATTCCATTGAAAATACAGAAAACTCTTCAGTTATTTCAACAGGCTTTGGATTAGGTTCAGTTATCTAATGGAATCCACATCTCTGCTCTCAAGCAGCAGGCTAGGCTGAAATTTTGGAGACTAAAACTCAATGGCCTGACTCTGTGATCTTACAGACTGAATGCTGTACTCCACAGGCTTCAAGTGGAGCTCTTCTGTGCAGGGACCAACATATGCCCTTGGCTGGTAGTTTGACTTTACAGACCAATTACAAAACTACACTTCGTTTGTGTACTGCTTCTGTCTTGCTGTCACTCAAATGAAGGTCAAACGTAGCAAACCTCAGTTTTAAGGCTGACTGCATGATGTTCACCTGCATCTCCTTGTGTGAAATCCCAGTGCAAAAGGAGGATGTACAGCTACAAACCTGTCTCAGCACATGGGTTTGCTGCAGACACCTTGTTTAAACCCATGAAGGGTTTAAAGTGTACCAAAGACAAGTGAGGACACCTATCACTCTCCTACACTCTGCATCAAGAACTTAAAACAGACAACATAAAAATCCATGTTAGCTCAAAAATGTCTATGCTTCTACATGAGAATCCATCCAGTAAAATTAATTTAAAACTCAATTTCTGTCTTTGAGGTAGATCAAAACAGAGGCAGTAGTCTCTTTACAAGATTTTAATACTGAAGGCAAGGGATATAAGCACAACTAAGACTAACAGAGAGGGTGACACTCCACTTTTTAGGATAACTGCCTTCTAGTGCAGGGCTCTGAGACCTTGGCCCCTCATATCTGCTTCCTTTCCTCTTGTCTGTACAGACTGAAAGCTCTTCATTGACTCTCACCAGTTTGTATCTGGTTTGTATCTGTATCTGAAACCACAACATTAGTTGTGGTTTCTATCCAGTTCAGCTCACAATTCCAGTTTCATGCCCAGAAACAGTGCATTTCACCTGCTCCTGGTGTGGAGTTTGAGCTCCTCAGGTCCTCCAAAAGACAGGCCATCTCTGCCTACCCCTCACCCCACCTATGATTTCACCAGTCTCATGCTGAACACTCAATTTAAAAAATTGGGTCTTGTGTCAAAAAAATTTAATCCAAAAATAGTTGAAAATGTTTCTTGGATATTCAGTCCATTCCTCCTTTCACACTGCTGCAATTTAATGATGAGACCCTATACTGAGTGGTATCTGAAGACCCTTGGAGATTAAAGTGGATCCCAGAAATGCATTAAACACAAGCTTTTCTTCATGGCTGGAACTATCGATCAAGTAATTCACCCCAATCTCCGAGCAGTAACCCATTTGCTCATTCTTGATGGATCAGGGAAATAAATTATTTTTGCAGTCTGATAAAAGACCTTTTTATCTATAAAACCAAGGCAGAAAACCTATTTTCTCTTCACATTCAAACCATGATTGAAAAGTCAGTAATGTGCAATACAATAAACCACATTTCAATCTAATTTGTCCCCACCCAGATGAGGAAATGCTGAGGTCAGAGCAGGTGATCAGTAAAGTCCCTTTGGACCTGAAATCCCATCAATTCATGAATTGCTCTCAATCAACACAGCATTTTCTGATAAAGAATGGTTGGAATGAACTCTGATACTACAAAAAAGAAAAAACAAAAAACAAAAACCAACCTGATCTCTCATCTGTGATGCTGACTCGTGTCAGTCCTAGGCCTGACAGGCCTGCAATCAACACCAACAGATTACTTCAGAAAAATCCCAGAAGAGTCACCCATCAAAAGGCTATTTTTAATTCCCAATGGGATGACTGAAGTAGAAACAATCCTTTAAGCTCCACTGGCCCAGGTAGGTGAAACATCACCCCCTATCCCAGCATAGAGCTCTTGGGACGTCACAACATGGCCTCCTTCCTCAACCTTTACTGACTTGAACAGAATCTGGAAAACTTTATCACTTCCTTGTATCTACCTCTGGACAGGCAAAATACTTGTGAATAGGAAAGAACAGGAGAAACAGGACAATTTTTTTTCTAGAACAAAAAATCCATCTTTCTTAGCAACACCTCCATAATTTTTTGTTAGATCTACCGAAATATTTAACAGAAGAAAATGGGTCATAAAGATACTTTAAAATATGAGAAGTGGTGACAGTTTAATGTGATAGCAGAAGAGACAGTTTAAATGTTATAAA
The DNA here is from genome assembly GCA_013399135.1 of Heliornis fulica. Classification (NCBI taxonomy): domain Eukaryota; kingdom Metazoa; phylum Chordata; class Aves; order Gruiformes; family Heliornithidae; genus Heliornis; species Heliornis fulica. The sequence continues at coordinate 603,897 of VXBZ01012308.1, forward strand.
ATGTGAGCCTTCTACTTGCCTGGATGGTTTAATGGACATAGTTGTCATTTCAGCTGCTTACATCTTCACGCTAAAAAGATGTGTCAGATTTCCCTGGGCTTACATGGCAATTTTCCCAAGTAGATTGTGAAACTGAGAAGATAAGTTTTTACAACTCATGGGGGATCTGCTATTCAACTGGATAGAGAGTACTAACATGGAGTAACTTGGACATGCAGGATCTGTGCAATTGCACACACTCACTGCAAGAACAGAGCTAACAAAAGTGGAAGAATTTCCATGCAGTAAGGTAGTGAGTAAGTGAAATAGCATTACCTGAAGTGTTTTGTAACAGCAAGGCATCACTTCTTTGATAATTCAAAACTGACACTAATTCAGCAATGCAGTTGTCTCTTATGACTGTCTGACACCTTTTTAAGCTTATAAAAGGAAATAGCCCAGAAACTCCATTTATTTTAATACAGACTAATACTAAAAAAGAGAAGTTTCACAGCATCTCCTGATGAGTTGCTATGAAGTCTGCAAGGAAGCAGTAAGTGTGTGGCTTCATCTACCCAGTGAGAGCCAAGGCTTACAATTTCTATAAAAACTGGAAATTATTTAGGAACCTTGTTTACATTTTAACAAGTGATGCTGGTGTTGTCGAGTCTCCAGCTTGGTGTCTTTGCAAATCTCACCCACCTACACAGACATAACTTTGGGATGAGTCTTCCCCTACATTTTTCTTGTTTCACTAGCCTTTGCAAGCGCTTAAAGTCAGGTTGTAGGGACACCAAGGACCTCAGCACCCTGCTGACGGAGTCTGAATGACTCAGAGATTGCCAGATGTGGTGCTGCCAACTGGAGATTTCCTGTGAGTCTCGTTCTACTTGGTGTTCTTCCTCCAAGCCTTGCTTTATTAACATTACAACATGAGAGTTTCCATTGTCATTAAAAAGCAAAAGGGTTGGTCTTGTTTGCACAATGACAACCCTACAGAATCAAAGGCTGGAGAGGGTGGGGTGGGAAGACCTGATAGTTCTTGCTTGTGTAAATTTCATGACTTTAAGCTGGTCCCAGAGCACTTTCTTGACAGTGAAAGAAAATGCTGCAGCCAAAGCATGAGGCATTTCTCAGTGGTCCCTGCTGAAGGAAGATCTTGGACACCATCTGGGGAAGATGCCATGGTGTATCTTGGACACAGTGAGGAGGAACGACCATGAAATAACTGTAGGAAAGTGGGAATGTCAACCTGAGTTGCAAGAATACCCTCAGGAAAGTCTGTGTCCAGGATTTTGTGGAGCTACAAACATTGACAGAGCAATAGGTTTTCCCCAGGCATTTCCTTTCCTGTGTAAATTACATCCAGGAGAAGATGAGCATGAAAAGTGAATGAAAGAAACCAAGCTGAAAAGAATTAACTGAACTCTTGGCACTCTGTTCAGAAAGCATTTGCATGCAATGTTAGCTGAAGGACGTGGATCTCATTTTTCCACACCAAGTAGCCCATCCCTGGGCTGACTATCTTGGGCCCAGCAGTAACATCAGAGTCACTATTTCCTTGAACTGAAAGGACATTTTCACCTGCTTGCACTAGGGAAGAATAAAAGTTCCTGTCTACCCGCGCTACATGAAAAGGACAAGAAAAACAGATTTTGTAATAGACTGACTAAGATCAAAGCAAACCATCTTCTCCATAATTGGATTCACTTTTTTTCGGCTTCTGATCTAAAGTATGATATTCAGAATTTAGCACACAAACAAATCACCATTTCATCAAGGTGCGAGAACCAGAGTTAAACTGAAATACTCCAACAAACATACCCTCCAAATTAAATCAAACCCTGTTGCACGGGACCAACTTCTTCCACCCTGCACACATATAGATTTGGCAACCCAAACCCCATAAACTGAAGCATTTAAAATGAGCTTTACTCATCCTGCTGGATGCTGATTAGTTGAAAAATGCTAGTAAGTAACAGATCCCAGAGAAGCAAATGTTTATGCTCCCCTTAACCTAGCCAAGGAAATTTTCTATGGTGGAAAAACTGCCTCACCACACAGAGTGCCATAACTGGGAAGGTATTAATAGAAGTAAAAATATAAATGCCTACTTGTTTACAGTTCTGAATTTAACTGTTAGGTTGCCAGAGCAGAGAGTATCCTTTCTCTAGAGACACAGAGCAAACCCTAAGTGCCAAGCACAAAACCCTAATTCAAAGGGAGTGTTTCAGAGGAGCCCAATCCTGTTTCTGCCCAGTCACAGGCAGGGTATGTAAGTCCAGGGTCTAGACACAGCAACTCCTGCTCTCTCCTGAGCAACTAAAGCAAATGGTTTGGTCTGTTTTTTTAAGCTTAAGGAGACATGCATAATCCAGATTTGGCTGTGCTCACATTATGTAGGCATAGAGGTCTCAAAGATAACTGCATTCCTAAAACTTTCATGCATAAAGTTCCTTGGAGAAAGCGAAGCAGAGCTTTATGTCTGACTACCCAAAGTGCAAGCCCACACATTACTACACACCAGAGAAGCCACAGAGGAAGCACCTTCAGAAATCTACCAATGTGGAAAAATTTGTGACTTGGTTTGAAATCCATCCTGAGGTGCAAGTGTAGGAAATCAGGCTCTGGTAATCCCCATGCTCAGAAACCAGCATGTTATAAAGGGAAACCTGGCAGCCTGCTACTCTCAAGGCAATTTTAATGCTGCCTGGTCTACAGTGACTTCAGGCAGAGTTTCACCCTGTGCCACACATGATGATGATGTCTGGACAGTGTCTGCTGACTCCAACGAGACAGGAGTTTGCAGCATGCTCCCAAGTGCTCAGAAAACTCTTAATAAACAAATAACACATATCTCATAAACTCTGCTCTTATTTTAAGATCACTTCGTTCTCCATTCTTGCCTTTCATACCCAGTAGTGCACCCCACTGTAGTCTTTATGTGAGATCACAGGGCTGCTCTCAGGAGTCAGAAGAACATAACGGTCCTTCCAAAAGCCACATCCTGTGTGAACCCACTCTCCAACCTCAAACAATGCCATGCTGTGTGCACCCACCACACACAGTCTTAATGTTTGGCTTCTTCAACAGAAGGAGTTAGGATACCTGGCAACATGTCAAAGTAACTGGAGTTTTAATATTCTTTAGAAGTGGAGGTGCAAGGAGAGCCATGTGCAGTCTTCTACAGGTGACTGTCAGAGCTGTGGTGAGTCATATATGCTCTATTCACATGCAAAGGTCTTGCTGAAATTTGAGCTACATACAACAAACCAAAATCTGATTTCAAGGTCATGTTTTTCCTCCTTTTACCATTCTCTTCCTTGCTGAAAGGTTACCTGGGATTTGCAGCCCTTTTTACCAAGCTGCTGACATCTCCAACATTATTCACCCCTGACCTTACAGAGTAGGTTTCACTCCACCACCCCTCAGCAGGAGGATCTGAGGGCACCCACCCAACACACCCAGCAACGCTGCCTGCAGCCATCTCCCATTACCTGTGCAAATTTCCCAGTACACATCACCCCGTTCCAGCGCGGGACAGTGAGACACCCGGGATGACGCAGCAAGTAGTTGTCTGCTCTGCCTATGAACGTGTCTGGATACCCTGTCACCGAGCCGTCCAGATCGTGAAAGACAGACATTTTGTCACCATCATTATCATTGTTTCCAAACCACTGGCCTGATCTGCCAAAAAACACCTTCAGCCCAACCTAGCAGGAGAAAATAAGAGGAAAAATTACTGGTTAGCTCTAAGTAAGGACTTGGTTTCGCAGTGTTTTAACAGTCAAGGCTGTTCCACAGCTAGAACTAGAAAGCTCTATTGTTGCAGTAGCAGTTTGGTTTGCCTTTTCTACTTAGAAAAAATTCTGAGTGTATTGGGTTTTCCCCCTCATTTCTTAACCCCAGGAGATATTTTCACAGAAATTAACTTGGTTCTTTGAAATGCACCCGCACAAACATGTATTCCTTGAAATCACACAGCAATAAGCTCTGCAGTGGCAAGAGGAAGAGGATGACTCAAAGGGTAGGGAAGTACTGGAAGATTATTAAATTTACTGAGGAATAGTATAGCTGTGGCCAAAGAAACAAAAATTACTAGATACTTGATGAATTTTCTCATGTTTCCAGTGACTGTTACAAGCAGTTCTGTGAGTCCCATCTTTTTGTGATTGTTCCCCTAAAAACCTCATAAAACTCACAAAAGTGACAGCAATTCTCAGAGCGTGCTGTTGCACACATTCTGATATGTCCCTTGAATTTCTTGTTTGAAAGAGAACTAACTGGAAGGAGCAGTACCCTCATTATGCATAGCTCTGTTGTCAAGATTTTTCAGTAGCTAAGTAAAAGAATCTGTCCTGCTATCAAAACCCAGCAAAAATAAAGGAAACTGCAGATGCTCAGCAAAAAGCTATGGAACATTTTAATGTCTGCAGAGAAAGTTATTTACAGTGTATGACAATTAAGTTATGAAGTAATCAAGAAAATAATTACTGCAGGTCAAGCACCCTGAATGAATCCTGCAGCAAAGAGTATAACAGCAAACGGGATAAATAGCAACTGGATCGTGCTGACCCAAGGGACTGTAATTTTTTCTGTTTAGCCCAACTAATTTTAATTGGACTGTGCACATGAGCACAAATTAGGGTCAGCAGGATTAGGCTGCAAGTTTACTAAGGGCTTTAAAGGCTTTATTTTAACAATAATAAACAGCTTAGGAGAATAGGAGAGTCATTGTGATTCTGAGTTAGAGGCAAAGACCTACTGGCTGAAAAAGAATGACCACTTCAGCAAGAGCTACTTGCAGAATAGAAATCTTTATTCCTTTAAAATTAAACTAGGGCCTAGAACCATTTCTTGTCTAGGTATGAGTCTCAAAAACAAATACCTGAAGCAGTCTCATTTAAAGGTGGGTCAAACACATGCAAATTCAGTATGTATTTTTAAGTGTTTAAAACCTTTTCTTATGCACTGCAAGAAATTTTTGCCCAAAGCGCTAGTTGGCAAAATAGGAGGATCCCAAAAGTTGTTTGTTTTATCATTTTATTTCATAAAAGAGGAGATATTAAAAAAAAAAACAAAAACAAAAAACACCACCATAAATTCTGTGCAGCCTGAGAGCCCTATTATAAATACTACTAGACACTGCATTTTTTAGCTGAATACGAAAACAGGCACTTCACTGGGGAGGAGAACAAAGTAACAAAGTCAGCTGTGCTTCAAAACAAAGCCAGGTGCAGCCAGTGCAGCTTACATGTGATTAACTTTCTCAGTGTTTCCATCCAGCAATGGACAGTACTGATGCTAACGCTAGTCTGATCGCTGACATTCTTCTCTAGCAAGTCTGGAAGTCAGAACCAAAATGGAAACGTTAATGAGTGGTGTCCTGTACACCGAGGCCCAGGGGTGCATTGAGTTTGAAGTTACAGCTATGGCAACATAGCTTTTTTTTTTCTAAGTGAAAAACATGGATGGAGAAAAGACTCAGCTCCTCAGGTAGGTCCATGCAGAGCTAGGAATGAGCTAGAAAAGGTCGCAGAGCCAGGTCAGGTCTAGCCATCATGCTACTATTCAGACACCAAATGTTCATTAGGTGTGGACTACCCGGGAGTGATATGGTATAAAGACTACTTGAATTACTTGTCTGAAGCCTGACAGGGAGACCTGACAGGTGGTGGTTATGTGAGTGTGCAGCCTCTCAGGAATATGCTAATTCAACCTGTCCAAAGGCAGCACACATAACACAGCTGAAGACAACTCCTGAAGACTGCAGTCGAAAACACTTTCTATATTAAAAATTAATAAAGCACTGGAAAACATCAGAATAACTCACAAGGGTTTTTTTTCTAAAATTCAAGTATTGGCACAATCTATCAGGGAAAAAAAAAAAAAGCCATAGCACTGTATCATTATTATTGTTTTAAGGAAGCCCCTTTCCCCTAGGGTGAATCTTCCTCTGTTATACCACCCAAGGACCCTGCCCTCCTTAGTATGTCTTTTACTCTGCTGGAGAGATGCAAGCCCTCACCCTGCATGTTGCCTTTGGTCAGGAGTCTCTTTAGGGTTTGGGGTTTTTTTCCTGCTCTCTTCTTGAGAGGATAACAGTCTTGCACATTAACTTAGGTTCTGCTTTTCTTTTTCCCATCATAAACTGTTTGCAAACTTCTGCTTCGATGCAGACACCCGGTGCACAGACAACACAGTCTAAACATAGCACAAGCAGCACTGGGAAGTGCCCGTCTCCTAGCTAGACAGGACTGCAATCCCATGGGAGTTGCATGGGAGACCGCAGCTGGGAGCCAGTTCTGGCTTCTCTGAGCAATTCTGAGAGCCACAACCCCACCCGGCACAGACTGCTGGGATTTCTTTGGCACAAGTAATTACAGAGATGCCATAGTGTTGGCATCACTAGAGAAAACAGGCTTGAATCCACCCTAAACTCCTGGCTGCAGAGACAAATTAACCAGAGGAACTATTGGCAATGGACATGAACCAGGTCAGTTTGAGAGTCTTCTGCACCTGCTGGAGGTGGCTTTGTTGACAGAAGCCCAAAAGGACATACACAGACTCTTGCTCCTCACCTCGCTCTACAGGAGCTGTGCCACAAAAGGACAGAGGGATGGATGGGTTGTTATTGTATGACTAAAAAGAGCTATGTTAGGCCTTCTGAAGAACACACAGGTGTCCTGTTTTGGTTGGCTCTAGGCTGGTGTAATCTCCTTTGAGCTCCCCAAGTCCTACTGGCTGACAGCAACCAGATCTTCAGGAGACCACAACCATCAGTCATGCCCTCAGTTGGGTTAAGACAAACTACTGTTTCCACTGCTTTAAATTAACTCTTTTTAAGCACCCTTTTGAAAACAACAACTAACCAAACAATCCTAGCAGTATGTTGCTATTGACAAGTGCACAGATAGCTTAATATGCAAGATTTAGGTTTGTCAACAGAAAGACAACAGAGAATACTTTTTGTGGAGGGCAATGTTTAGATCTTCTGTTCTGCTTGAATGTTATTGTTATCCTGGAATTAAGCAACCTTACTGGCTTTATTATTTTGTTGTCTAACCAATCTGCTGATTAGTCTGATTAACTATATAATTACTCCTTCAGCATGACTAATAGTTTTGTCACCACTATACAATTTGCAGTGATGTTTAATTTCTTCTTAAAAAACAGCTAAAAAATTACTGTCCTTTAGGGACTTAGTACTTAGCTACCCTTTAAAAAGTAATACAACTAAGCCTGGAGATGGAAAACTAATTAAAATAGTCTACAGGCTCTACCTTAAACAGCCAGAGACATATTATCCCATATAGCAATTATGTACAAAACAACAAACATGGTACTTCAAATCTGAAATCGGATTTAGCAGATCTGGGTTCAGTCCAGATAAAACAGAATCAAAGTGAAAAGTACTGGCATGCAGGTGGTTACAAACACAAATTGTTTTGAAGTTGGCACAATATCAACTTCAGAAATGGATATTTCTTGGAAATGCGCATACAAGAAATAATTAAGTTTTTTGTAATGGACTGACAGGATTATTTTAATAAGCTTTGCCCAAGTATTTAGTAAGTCTTCTGACCATTTTTACCTTGAAACACTCAGATCTTAAAGGCGGTGCAGTACTAAACTGCCTCTCGGACAAAAAGCACAAGGCTGTTTAACAAGCTCACTAGCCTCAACAGATGTAACTGTACCAGGGAGCTGCATTTTCAGCCCTTCAAGAGTAACCATCCCCTTTGCTAATGTGCACAGATTTTATCTGTCTGAAACCATTCTGTTGGACAGAGCCCTACACTCATTACTGGAGGATGGACTCATTGATCTCTCGAGGTTTCTTCCAACCCCTACAATTCTGTGATTCTATAATAAAATTTCCACTATCTTCCAGTCCATGGATCAATCCTTTTCATCATGCATTTCTCTCTAAGCTCCAGCTCACCCAGTTCCAGGGTGATCTTTTTATCCATGTTCACCATGATCATCTTCTAACCATTTCCCCAAGGGAGGACATACAAAAGGTATGGCAAATTATTCTTGTTCCAAAGCTCCCTGAAGCATCTAAGTTAACTAAGAACTCTTCAGTGAAATGCACAGCGTACTCTTCTTGTGAGAGGAGCAGTCGAGTAGTGCAGTGCACATCATCCTTTCATGAAATACCTGTTGTTGGTCTAAAGTGTATCAGAGGGGACAGACAAATTAACTGTATGCCAGAGGGAATGGTATTGGTCAATCCCAGAGCAATGGAAATTTCCTCAAGATAAAGCCAAACCTCAAGCCAAAGTTACTACAGGTCATGGACATTCTAACAAGCATGGACCTTGTCTGAAAAAAGCTATGAAGTTATGGTCCCTGGGAGTATGTCAGGTGGAATCTATCATTTCCATGGCCAATTATGCAAGGTCATGATCCTTCCAGGAATCCAGGACAAGGACAGGAACTGCTCAGCATCCTACAGCAAGGCAGAGATACAGAGCCCCATCCTGCTGTCACTGATCAAGGGAAGTTGTGCCTGACAGGAATTTCACTGCTGACCACAGAAACTAGGCCACATCATTGCTTCCAAGTGCATTTGCTTATTTCTGTAGAAGGATTGTATTGTAGCTCACTGCCTCCTGACATCTCACTTGTGTTCTGCTCAACCTCTGAGGCTAGATCCTCACCATATAGAAGCTGGTAATGCTGCACCAAGAGTGATGTCTGGATTTTCTGGTCACAAGTTGAAATCTTTCTCTTATAGAGATGTTTTTAATGCATATCTGCCCTGGCATAGGTTACCTTCACATCTACTTTTATCACATAGGTTACCTTTATTGGCTTATAAATAGGCCTAATTTAAAAAACAAAACAAAACAAAACAAAACAAAACAACAACAACAAAACAACAAAAGAAGTGTTGCAAAATGAGTCAATTGTATGCTCCAATGTAACAGGCATCACTTCCCAGATATTCTTGCACTAAGATAGATCCTCTGCTGCTTCTAGAAACTTAAAAAACTTGCAAATCTAACAGAATGCATTCCTGCTTTTCTGACTTACACTTTTCTCCATCAGGATCTGCGACACGTTATTCTGAGGACTTATCTGCCAGGAGTTTTTCAGGAAGAACCCAATGGCACTCGAGTATCTGTCAGCAGTTGGGGTGAACTTCTTGAAAGTGCATTTTGCCATCCTGACAGGCCCATCATAAATCTGGAATCCACGAATAGGGAATGTCCTGGGAGATTTAAAAACAAACATAGTCCTGTGTTAAAAGCTTGGGTAAACTCTGAGTCTTCTCTTGAAGGCACAGAAAAATATTAACAAGTAGGTAAACCATCTTTCCTTTTCCCACACTAGGATCTGAATGGTCACCACACAGTTAATGAAAGGTGAAACTGCTGAACATACTCTACAGGATAAGGCTCAAGAACTTTAAAAAAATGACTAATAAGTTTCCCTAAGGCTTGTAAGCTGGGGTAAATCAGTTCAAAACCCCTGTCCCCAGCCACCCAGGGGTTCATCACCATGAGAATGACCCAAAGGGTTGTGTGGCAGCATTGACATCAGCTTCCCTGTTCCTGGGTAGATGGATTCTCAGGAAAACATCAGCATGACTGAAAAAAAATTATCAGTCAGTCTCCCTGGAGGCAAGTGTCTCCTCGGAGCAAGAACCAAGTGTGTAGCACAGTTTCTCCACTCCCTACAAGTCCTTTCACAAGAGATCCCTAGGACCTAGTCTACAGCATTTCATACAGAAAAGTGCTTTCTGCAGCATCAGTCCATGGACATGTTGTCAAGACATCAGATTTGGAAGAGACACCACTGGAGTCACAAGTAAGGACCTGCCCCTTCTGTGGTTTGTTTTGAGAAGGTGCCAAGTTTTGCTTGGTCCTGGTTATGTTTGATTAAAGGGTGGCTTGCATCAGCTTTAGGGATGGCAATGAACCTGCTTAGTAGTGGCATGGAAGGGTATCTCTATGCTTACTCAGTGCAGAATCAGTTGTTCAGACATGACAGCCACAAAGTAGATGTCACAAGGGCACAGAGGTTCTCTCCAGCCAGGGCATCACTGAGGCACAGATTCCCCCCAGCCCTAACATTTTTTCCTCACTGATGAGCTCGAGATCCAGAAACACTCTGCCAATTGGAAAGACCAGGCACAAACACTGCTTCTTGACCAGAAAAATTCTTCTTCAATTTCCAGAGCTATTATCCCACTAGCTGGCTCTGGTACAATTCCCACATCCCATTTTGCACTAGGGCGCAATGAAAGGACAGATATCAGATGTTTTGGCATACTCCTTCCCAAGAGCACATTGCTTAACAGTATCACAGATGATTAGACCTTGTCTGAACTGCAAAGAAGCTTTTTTTTTTTTAATGCAATTAAAATAAAACCACTGATTAAACTGAGGCTAGCTCAAATTATTCTTGCTGTCCGACACATATCCCATTCCTCTGGCCCTATAGACTGAGACAGGCATAGTCAGTGCTGTGTGCATGACATGTCTGCTGAGTACTGCATATTCCTTCATTCTGTATTCCTTGTAGAGGGACTAATGATGGACAAGCATCACCAAAGCCATACACTGCAGTAGAATTCAGGTTTGGGGAAGCACAAAGTGCTATGGGGATGTGGGTAGGCACTGTTGCTAGATAGGAGACTGTGCTGCCATCAGAATAGAAAATAACTTACAGCTATTAAGAGAGAAGTAAGGTGCAGGAATTAAGAATGGTTTCTCCTTTGTCAAAGCAGCCATGTTTGCCCAGCTACATTGACAGTAGGGACAGTGCCATGGTGTATGGGAGCTGCACCATCAGCTCGACACAGAAGCACTACACAAAGCCATTTGGTCTCTCTCAGATTCTCTCAGATTCTCTAACCCATTCTCCAGTGGCTAATAAATTAAGCGGAAAATTAAATCAAACACATTCACTTGAGAATGCTCTCAAGATGTTGGTCTAAAGAGCAAGTTTATTCAGATGCTTATTATTTCTGGCCTGTACAATAATTTAAACACCCGGTATAAATTACTCATCAGTAGTCACATTCATTCCTGAGGCTTTTCTTTGGGCTTATGCTAATGCCAAGAAGAAATGGCAGAAGAATAACTCACTTATTTCTGGGCAGTGTTCTGTATTCTCCATTTGCCCCCTTTCCCCAGTAGCTGTTTTGGCCTCCCTGGGAGCCAACATTGCTGCTTTCTCCAACAAAAATGGAGCGTGTCACCTCCAGGCTGGAGCCTTCATCTGTCGGGAAAGTCCCATCACTACAAGCAAAGAAACACCAGGTAACTATGCAGTACAGCACAACCTATTGATTAACACTTTTAATTATACCACACACACAATACAATTTCTTTCTTAATTTCTAAATGTGCATGCACTGGTATAACAACTTGCTTTAAAATCCTTTTAGAAACCAGACAGCTAGTGCCAACAATATAATTTCTCTGTATTGAGTTGCTTTGTAAATTTTTAGCTTTACCTCTGAAGTCAGAGCCAGACATGACTGACTCTCACTGCCATGGACATGGCCAGTTTTTTGCAGGTTGTTTGCAAGAAGGGATGAGACAAAAGGAGCAGGAGCATGGTAGACACCCACAGAGACCTGCTGTGCAACCACACAGGACCATTCCACCAGAAGAAATGTCTCCCCAAACACAGAGCCAGATGTTTAGTCTACTGGTTTAGGACCTACCATCCAAAAGGAAATATTCAGCAATTACAATGTTTTCCCCAGACGTGCTCAGGAGAAGAGAATGAAAGGCTAAATTGCCCCTTGTATTAACACCTATGCAGGGCAGACTTGATGTGGTCTGGGAGGGAAACATGAGGTTTTCTCACATCTTACAGGAATTACCAGGGGAGTGTCTCAGCTTCCATTCTTCAACCTTTTACACCAAGGGAAAAAAACTAGAAGAAAGTTGTTTTTAAGAAATTACCTTGCCAGAGTGAGTCCAATTCCATTGTCTGAAAACCTGGGAGAGAAGAAACACAGAGGTGTAAATGAAGAGTGTCTGCAGTGAATTTGGCCTAAAGACCTACATAGGTCTGCTGCAAAAGGAATGATGCAACACATAATTACAGTAACATACCCCGAGTTGGTGAAAATAATGTCGCCGCCCCTGGCCCAGGCCCCGTGGTCATTATTTTTAAAAGCAATAAGACCGTCAATCACGGCAGGAACCCGCGGCTTTTCAGGATCAGCATCTTGATGTGGGTGAAACCTGAAACAAGGAGCTTAGTTAATGTGGGACAGGAGACATAGGAACTGACCTCAGACAGAGGAGGTCGTGTCTGGCAGACCTCGTTTGGCTTCTAAATATCACCCAAAGAGGTGATATGCCCTGGATCGGAGTCAAGCTACTGGCTTGATTTCATCTCTGTGCTTTGGTACAGAGCAGAAAACAAGAAACATTCATAAAGATGAAATTCTGGTCCCACTGAAATCAACAGGAGACTTCAATGGGCCCATGGTTACTCCTTAATTTGATTCATTGTGATTTAGAGGTAGAGAAAACGTTTTCCCAAGTCATTTGGGTCCTTCTGTAATTGTCCTTACAAGGCCCATTGAGAATCCCTGGATTGATGCTAGAAAATCAATTAGGTGCTTTCAAAAATCTCATTCATCAAAAAAACCCAGAGTAATTGGAGCTACTTTCCTTGCATGTACACACCAGACCTCCATCTGTCTGCTGGAAAACTGTCAGAAGAAAAAAAGCATTCACCACAGGAATCAGGTGCTTCTTAATGATTTTCAAGCTATTTTGTCCCACACTGGCTGTTAATATGTTTGGAAAAAAAAAATTCCATTGCTTTTTCTGAGCCAACCCTCACATCCTACTTCCAGCTACCTCAGTGCCCAATGGGGTGGCCTGGGAAGGAGCATCTCACAAGGGGAGGCAAAGTCACCTTTCCCTTTCAACTGCAGGGGGGCACTGAGAAGGTCTGATGGAGGAGGATGACAGCAAAGCCTTGACCAGGAGCAGTGACTGGTTTCTGCCACATCCTCCTCACACAGACACACAGAGCTGCAGGGAGTGAGAAAATAGCCTTAATTTACCTGCTTCCACTCTGTGAAAGGAAGTGCAGAGATTTTTAAGCAGTTGACAAAAACCTTTGAGGCTACTTAATTTTCTCCATTAATCCTAGACCAGTCACAGCAGTCTCATATGTCATCTCTCAGATACAAATTAAGCAATTAGTAAGAAATGTTGGCATTTACCAACTCACTAACAGAATAATGGGATGTGTTTCCCCTTTCACATGCTTCACTGCTTAGTCCTCATAACCCCAAGTGCACATATATGGGTTTTGGTCAGCCATAACCCAGCAATTCAGTGCATAGCTATGAAGTACTGGCCTCTGCACATCAGAGATAGCTCATGTGCTTTTTTTTCAGATGCCATAATGAGGCACTAATGATCTGCTAAATACAGCGAAGAAGCCAAGCAGAAATACAACTATCCAAAATACAGCCTGCTCTTACCTGGCATTATCGACAGTGAGATACTCTCTGGGATCATCAGCGCTGGCTCTCGTTGTCTTCACTCCTTTTCCAATAAACAGACCAGCCTGAAATCGTACACAACTCCAGTTACTTTAACAGACACAGACCAGAGATCCCAGGTTTTTATCAATGAACACGGGCAGCCAGCACAGGCTCGGCGAGCGGCTACAGCCTGGGCTTTCTCTTCCCTTTCGGTGTCACTTGGCACGGCTCAGCATGACATTAGCACAGGATGTAGCACGCTGAAGTCAGGACAGAGCCTGCCCTGCCATGTGTTATGCATCAGCATCTTGGGCTGTCTTCTGACCCAAAGCAAGGCACTGAACTCCCACTCTCTCTCTCCCTTGCAGAGAGCAGTAAGGGACTGTGCCAAGCTCTTGATAACTTTCTGGAAAAAGAGTGATTTTAAGAAGTAAGGCTTTAAATAAAGAGTGCCAAGTGCCCCAACAGTCAAGAGAGCATGAGCCGCTGTAGCTAAGTTAAAGACTTTGGGCTAGAGCAGCAGCTGTCCTGGACCAAGATGTAAAATATACAAGGCACAGAGAATGGCACCGATTTCAATCTAGAATCCTGAGAAATATGTTTAAAATGCTTACAGATTATGTTTTCATGTAAACAGTATATTTGGGGGAAGTGTTATTCTTGGAATTGCCCTTGAAATTTTGGTTTATTTTTTCAAGGGTGATGAGCAGGCCCTAGCACAAATTAATTTTGTACCACTGTGACTAACTGCAGCACTCTGTGTCCTGCCTGTCATTCCTTAAATCCCACTTAGCAGTAGGTGCATGACCTGGGCACCACCGACCCCCACCCCCTTCCTTTAACACAGGCACCCAACTGGAGCACCTGAAATGGGAGCCCCATTCTGCTCAGTAACTCTTTATATGATTAGAAACAGCACCATCCCCAAAAGCTGACTGTCTCTTGACAGTGCTGATAGACCACTATCCAAATGCAAGACACCCACGATCGTCTGATTTTAGAGCACCACACATGGTCAGCCCCATGCCATACCACTTTATTTATAGTAACATATAAAAATAACCCACATGCCTTGAAATTGGAGTGGACTCTGTTGTTGTAAAATATTCCCAAAGGAGTATGTTCAGCTCGTCCCTCCGGATATTGCCCCTCGGACTGTCCAGTTGGAACCCGGTGGAAGATGTACCATATCCCAACATCCTAAAAGAAAAAGGGAGGTCTAAGAAATGGGACACTACAATTAAAAGCACAGGCTGCCCTGAGGGTTTAGGGTTTCCCACTATGATAGTTAAAAATGTCCTTACATCTCTTAACTTATCCTTTGGCCCCCGGGGCACACACGTGGGATTTATAAATGCGTATACTGAGGGTGGATTTTGGGTGGTTTTTTAGGAAATTTGGTCTTCTCCATATAGGCACACTGAATGCAAACATGATTTGGGTACACATCGGAGACAATAACAGGGAGAGAGTATATATTTATACATATAAATGTAATATTTTATTGGGCATTTAACTAATAACTACTAAGAAAAATCAACATTTGCTAAGAGACACTACACGCCATTTCCAGCCACACTTGTGAGAGAGAAATCAGCGTGAGAACTGTAGGCAACTACTTGATCTTAACAGAGGCAAAGGCTGCAGAAACACATATCCAAATTTTACACTAACTAGGAATTCATTACTGTCACACTAATGTCACCAATAGGAGTAGAATATACAGGAACTGGAGGCGAAGTATAGCTTTTGCTCTTAAATGGCTTTACCTGAGCACCAGCTGCTGCATTCTCTATTAAGCTGTTGTTCGGATTTGCAATCCAGAATGTGCTGACAGCCCTGAAAAATCAAAATCAAAATGATCCTAAGCAGTGACCAAACAGGAAGGGATACATTTTCATAGCACTGCACTGGACTTGAGCCACAACTCTCCTGTTGACTTTAAAACTCCACACAACCTTTTAATGATACTCTTTAAGGAAAAGAAACCATCAAGTGATGTCAGACGTGTTCATTTATGGAGCCACATGCTGAACCTATTGTAAATTATATGAGACCATTAACACTAAATCCATGCTCTGCTAAATGCAGCTTATAGAAAACCCAATGTCTTTTTTTTTTTAAAGTTAAGTGGCTTCGGAAAATGTCTGAAAAGTGAACTTCTGGTTTGGTTTTTGAAAGTTCGAGGGCAATGCTGGGAGGTAGGAGATTCTCTACGGATTTATGAAGTTTCTATGTGGAAAATAAAACAAATTTCCCTGCAAGCCACAAATGGCTCGTTAAGTAGATGATTAAGGAGATGATAATAGTTTGATTTTTTTTTTCAAATAATGAGATTTTGCCTCAGAGGGAAGATCAGTACTAGCACAAACAGAAGCCAGATAATAGCTATTAAAATATTATAATTTGTTGTCTGTCTTAATTTGATAACATCTTTTGCAATAATGAAGACCACATGTAAAAACACTCTAAATGTCTTCTCATCACCATACCAATTAATTTGATCATTCTAAAACACAAAAGAAGTTGACATTTTCTGCCTATTTACCTTAACTACTACATAATCAAGAATCCACACGCTCCTTTGGATTCACAGCACCACTAAATACATGCCAAATAAATCTGTATTAGCTATACAATCAACCTTAGCATTTCAACAATGACTTATTTGCAATGCAACATCCTACTTAAAAAGAATC
The DNA here is from genome assembly GCA_013399135.1 of Heliornis fulica. Classification (NCBI taxonomy): domain Eukaryota; kingdom Metazoa; phylum Chordata; class Aves; order Gruiformes; family Heliornithidae; genus Heliornis; species Heliornis fulica. Next base: position 620,055 of record VXBZ01012308.1, read on the forward strand.
TAAAGGCATTCAGAAATGAGATTAAGGGCTCTAGTGTATTTATGATTCTCAGGAAATAGCGACAGTGATAACCAACAGCAAATACTCTTTCAAGCAGATGTTAACAGATATCTTCACATGCCAAACACGGCCAAGTAGTTAAATTATTTTTAAATGAGAAATGGTAGAGAAAGCTATATTTTTTTCATTTAATATCAAATAGCACCTTTCACCACAGCATTCTTTGGAACCCAGCTATAAAGTATAATGCAAGTGCAAAACCTCAGTACAGCTCCAGAGCACTTACATGCAGTCGGTGCTGGGCACAGGGGTGTAATTCCCATAGACGTGGCTGCGGATGGCAAGGCACATAGCCTCACTGCGGTCCGAAGGCAAGATCGTTCCCGACCTCGTGAGGAGACCCAAGTTGTGATAAAATGTATTGCGTTGCTCCGTCCCGTCTTCGAGGAAGAAACAGTGCCCCAGAGTGTCATAGCCAATGGTATCTTTTACCTGGAAAAAAAGCATAGAGGCCATAGATGGCAATGCTAACAGCAGTAGGAGCTGTAACTGATGTGTTCTGCTTATCAATAAATTGCCAAAATGTTCATGGAGTGGTTTCACCATCCCTTGGCATGGCAGGCAAGCAGTGCCTCCATAGGCATCTGTCCTGGACCTAACGCAAACTACATGCGGTCTGCACAGCTTGCACAGCAAAACTGCCATTAAGATTACTCTGAGGAAGATCACTTGAGTAATTAAAGGAAAATTGCAAAATACTGCATTGAAAGCTGCCCTCAGCAACAGGAGAGAACACTCGATTCGGTGCATGGAGTAAGGGTCTGTGTGAAGGTGTGTCTGGCATGATAAACTAACAAGTTGGCCTGGTTCATCCAGAAATTTTCAGGAGCACAAAGCTTCCCAAACAACATAAGTGATTCTTGAAAATGCACCATGTGAAGTAATTAATATCAACAAGGTTTCTGTTCTTTCTCTTCTGCTCTTAGAAGGAGCAGGGCCATGTCATTCCTGTGATGATCAGCCCAGACAGAAATGGTATTTTACTGCTTCAGCCTATTTAAGATTAACTGACATGCACAGGGATATTGCATTAAACCCTGATTTGACCAAGAGGACTTAGCACAAGCCTCCTTTGATGTAGTCTTATGAAGACAAATTCAGAAATCCTTCTTTTAAATGCAAATGCTAAATCAGGCTAGTTAAAATGCCAGCTATTTGTTACTAAACCTTACCAAAACCTAAATTTGTACTCAAATGATCCCTGTCAGCATATTTATTGACTCTTCAGGCATACAAAATTCCTGTTGACATCAGAGTTATGTCCATGTAAGAATGCAAGATTAACTAATATTAACCTACTTGGTTATTTCTGTATACAGAGGGACATATGAACTAAATCCATTTCCGATTCATATCCTGTGGTTTCCCCTTAAGGGGCTGGAATAATCAACGTCTGGAGCCACAAGCAGTATAGTCTCCATAGGTTTATCTCTGCCAAGTTTCATTGCTTTCCCAGGAGTTACCCCTCAAAGTTGTCACCTGCTGCTCTCATTTCTGCCCTAATGAGGTGTCCAGGAGAAAGGTAAAAATGAGGCAAAACATAACCAGGTACCAGCTCCTAACTGAGAGTTGTGGAACCCCACTGAGACCCTGCACGCAGGCACTGTAGCTCCAAGCAAGATACAAGGAGGGTAATGGAAAACCTATGTGCAGCAACACTGAGTGTCTACCTACCAGGTAGGCCTTGGAAATAGAGATAGGAACGGATTTAGATAAAAAGGCAAGCGTCCCTGCCAGCCTGCTGAGGACAGGAGGTCTGGTTACTTCTACTCTTTCAAACGATAGGCAGGAGCTGCGCTTAGGACGCTGTAAAAGACTATTTTTGGAAAGAAACTCTACCAGCAAGCTGCCTGCTGTTTCATACAGTGTTTCGATTGTACAGTTTCATTCTTCTGAATTCACCTGAAGTTTGGTCAGCTTGTCCTTCACAGACCTGCATTAAAAACCATCCTGTATCTGAAAACAGATTTCAGCTTTAATGAATATGATTCTTCACAGCTTCGGATACTCACGGCAGCCCTGAAAACTTACACTGATCACTCTCCTAACCAGAAATAGAATAACTCAAAGATCACCCACATTTGTGCTGAGAGATAATGTCCCACAGCATTAGATCAAATCCTAATAACTGATTAATTCTGTCATATCACAGAGAGAAACTGAAAACTTGGAAATGAGAGCCAACCCGGGCACGGTGACAGTGTATTACTGTATGTGTCAGCATGAAACACAGTCCACAGCTCAGGCTACAGCCCCACTAGTGCATCCAGCACCAGATGACTACGATCCCTCTAAACACTGAATTATATATAGTTCAGCAGCACAATAGAAGTGACCTTTATGCACTGCAACGCTAGACATGAAAGACTACAGTAGTCCGTGCACGCCTGCCGTGTGCCGGGGCATGTCACAGCCTGCTTCCCGGCCACGGTGAGGAACACAAGCTGCCACCGGCTTGCAAAGCGCAACAAGCCTGGCACATGGGAGCAGCAGATGGGAGAACGGTGCTGCAGACAGCACCACAGGACCCACACACAGCAAAGGGCAAGCCACAGCGTTCTGGCAACCTACTTGTACAATGGCACCCCCAAAACCCTCAAAACAGGGAGGGGAAAAAAACCAGCTATCTGGTTTATTCTGCCTCAAGGGCTGAAGTTTTGTAAACTGATGCTAAAATGGGTCTGTCCCTGTCATTTAACTGCCTTGCTCTGATATACATGCTCTTCTCTGGAGCTGCATGTTATTTAATTTATTTTAAAGCAAGGCTTTTTATTACATTTTAATTTCTCTTTATCTTAATGACTGTGTTGAAGCCACATGATTCTTCCACAGAATCACACGCTTAACCTTCTATATAAAATCTATTCACTGATTCATGGACCCAAAGCCCTCAGCAGTCAGATGCTGAGTGAGGGTGGGGGGCTGGATCTAACACTCAGATTCTTGATTTCACAACCATTGCCTCCCACACATCCAGATAAATCCCGACAACCTCATTTCTGATAAAGAGAAAGAGCATACATCATTCTTCTCAGGGCCAATATTAACATAAGGCTTCATTTCTTATCCCAGATAGATTCTTCAGTTCCACAGGTTTAATACCAATGGGAAAAAGGAGTTAAACTATACCCACAGGTACTGAGCAAGTCTCCTGCCATCTAAGGGCTCTGCACACAAAAGCAGGTTCTGCAGCCAGAGCAAATCACACAATGCAAAGGCAATCAATAATTTTCAGTGATTCAGAAAATACAAATCCATCTTAGGGTACAGGAAAAGCACTCCTGGTTTTACAAGATCAGCATCACAATTTCATGATGAAATCCATACTTCTGTTTGGGGGACACAAGGGTCCCACCAGAGTGCCTCTATTGTTTTACTGAGCATTACGTCCAGGGTTGAGAAAAAGTTGCCAGGAGTAGCACAGGAACTCATGGATGGTTCAGGGAGTGTTGCTGCCTGAGCACACATCAGGTGAATGAGGAAATGCCCATGGACACCAAAACACCGTTCGGGGTCCTGCAGAGCACACAGCAATAGGACATGTTGGGACTGGAGCAGGAATCTGACTTTTCCAGATGGGACATGTATGGCTGTTCTGTGGGTTAAGTTCCTCTCCACAATGTCCTGGCAAGTATCTAGGTCAAAGCCAAGTTCCTGAGGGCTTTTCTGGCACTGAAGCAGCAGTTTGGGTCTGTCCCTCTCATATTTCATTCCCTTTGTCATGTGAATATTTCTGGATGTATTTCACATAGCCCTGACTTAAACAACCCCTGTCTTCTTTATCGCCTTTGCAAATTAAAGGTCCACTGGTTCAGTCAGGTCCAGTAAAGGTCCATTGCTTTTCTTTTAATGAAAGCTCCAATTATCACAAACTGTTTGGAATAGCCATGGCAAATATTTCACTCTATCTGATCACATCATTAATAATATTAATTAGGCAGCACTAAGAACCTGACATTCATTACAAAGAGCTGTGCTACTACCAGAGCAACAGTCCTAACCTGATCACCAATCAAATGAAGTTGATAAATTGGGACATTTCTTGGGGAAAAGATGTCTTGTTTCAACATTCTGCTTTCCTTTGCATCACAAATGTGATGTTCTTACTGTTTAGCAGTGCCTAAGCAAATAAATGAAGTTGATACTAATAAAATATGTCTCCTACCAGAAGGCCATGAGTTCCATGAATGGCAACACACCTAGAGAAGCAGTGGTGGATAGCCAGGTTCTCAAGGTACGTTGGGCGTTCGTATCCTCCTCTCTCATCCACATCCTCAGCCAAGTGAAAATGCACAGGGTAACTGCCCAAGATTTGCTGCCCCATGTTTTTTAATTCCACTCCTGACATGTGAACAGAGCTAAAATTCTTTAGGATCTGTTGAGACAAACATAGGTCCAAGTAAGGCACACAATAAAGTAAAACACTTCCCCCCACCATTAGTCAATGTGTTTGCAGAGTAAAGCAGGGCCGGATCCCAGGAGGAGGTGTCAGCTCCAGGCTCTGACTCACACAGCGTTCCTGAGGCTTACACCTATGGGCATGGTGCTGCCAAGGAAGAGCTGCTGCACCCCTTGTGCGGTGTTAGCGACAGCTGTGTGTGACATAGCTACAGGCAAGGAGCTCCTGACAGCTACAGACGGGTAACAGTCACCACCAGGCTCTATTTCCTGGCAACTCCATCTCTGTCAGGTGCGTCTAGGACAGACCTCCCCAGTTTGCACCAGCTGGTAGAGGAGTAATTTTACACAAAGTCCCCACCACCACAAGACTTTGCACTTCCACCAGGAATATGTGGGACAATCAAGAGGAGGCAAAGCACAACAGGGCAAGACTCAGAACTTCTCTGAGCCACGAAGGGAGCAGGTTTGCTCTGAAGAATGCACAGTTTCTTCAGTGACATCTCACAAACTGTGTAACTTCACAGTGACCCCACTGCTGCCAAAAAATCCCCAGTAGTCTGGAGAAGGGTAACATTTGTTGCATACATGAAAAAAATGGTGCAGACACGTTGCAAGCCTAGTTTTGCAGAACACACCAGTGAACATTTTGCTTCTTCAAAGACAAGTACACTTTTTCCTCCAGACATCATGGCAGTTTCATGGACTATATTGCTTGTTTACAAACCAGGAACTATCTGAAACCATCTACAGGTATATGCATTATAAATTACTCACTTTAATATGTCCTCCAAATGTGTCAAAGGAGAAAAACTGGCATTGATTTTGTCCATAACAGAAGTCTTCCATCTCTCCTTGAATAACTATATTTCTAGTCAGAAGACCAACCTCTGCCCTCATATCAACACCATCTATGACTTCTCCAATGTGAAGATAAAGTGGACTGCCTGTGGAAACCAGACACATTTTTATTCAGGATGAACACAGCATCTTCATTATCGCATGGTTCTAAGCAAGTGCACATCTTTCATTTAAGCAGTCACCAAGTCTGGGGACATGCCCAGCTTTTAGCACCTGACCCACAGGCTTTTACAAAGGGCTGCTGCCTCTGGTCAAACTTTCAAGTCCAAATATATTATTGGGGCCTTCAGCTCTCATATGTGCCCACGTGCTTATGGGACAAAAAAATAGCTAAAAGACAGGAAAATGTAGAATGTAAAAGACAAGACAATGTTAATGTTTATCACAAATGAGTAGCTCGATAAAAATATTTCATACCATCAATTTTCACTTGATTACTTTTACATTCAGGGCAAGGAAGAAGATTAAACTCTTCAGCCTGATGCATAGAATAATCTGTACTGGCAATGACGATCCTGTCACCGGGTAACCAACTTGTAACTTCATCTACTAGATGAAGAATTATTCCTTTGGACACTTCCACTTTAAATCCATTACGAGGCACCCCTGAAAAAACCCCGAAGCAATCAATTATTTTTACAGTCCTGCATGCCGGAATCATGCAATTAGCCAAAGAGCACACCAGCTTAATTTTTATCTAGATAACTGCGTGTGATAGAAGTGCTCAAGCCACGAAATACGTCAGCGTCACCGCTCTGTAGGTGACAGCTAAACGTTACTTTGGGAGAGCACTGCTGTCAGTTTGATCACCGTCTACGCACAAGTGAAAGACCTCGGCACTTTGTCACTGCGCGGATCAGACTGCCAGCGGCCAGAAGAGGCAGAGCGAAGCAACTGAAGACATGCGATTGCCAGGGAAAGCCGAACCTTTTATCCACCCGCTGAAGGCAGTAACAGTAAAACGGGTGCCGTCGTAAGTGAGGAAATCCCTCCGGGCTACAGCTAACCCCGTGCTTCCATTCCCGTGATACTCCCGCTTATCTTCTACCGTGTGGAGCCGACCCCCTCCGAGGATCCCCACCAGCGCCCAGGGCTGCCTGACGGAGACCGGGAAGGAGCAAAGCAAGTGACATCCCGCATCCTCGCATCCCGCACTCTCCCACCCCGAAGAGCTCGGTCAGGAGGGGAGGGTGCAGCGCGGCATGCCGCCCCCCCACCCACCC
>VXBZ01012308.1:628079-666205 GCA_013399135.1 Heliornis fulica
CACGGCGAGGCAACCACAACATCAGTACGACCGGAGAACCGGCGAGGAGAAAACCCCAGCGGCGAGTCGACGAGAAGCACCGACCGGTTTCACACTTGGGCTGCGAAGGCGGCTTACCTATCCCCGGCAGCGCCGAGCCGCAAACTTTGTACGCCGCCTCTCGGGAGCTCCCGACCCGGCTGCTGGGCACCCCGGCGGCAGAGGCAGGGGCAGGCAGGCGCAGGCAGCTCCCGCTCCTCCACTCCGGCTGCCTCCCCTCCGCCTCCCTATTTATATCCATCTCCCAACCGCTGGCGGTGCCCGCACTGTTTACAGCAGCGGAGCTGCTGGCTCCTCCCCGCCGGGGACGATCCCTCCAGCCTGGACGTATATCTGCGATCGGCGCCCAGATGCTCAGGGACGGGGGGAGCATCGCTGCCCGCACGCAAAGGTCCTCCCCGGCTCCGAGCCGCTGGGGGCTGCGGGGTCCCCGTCGGAATCCCCGGGGTCACGGGGAGCGGAGTCAGTCTCAGCCCGGGGAGGATCCCGGGGGGTCTATGCAGATCCACGCAAAAGCTCTATGCAAAGTGTGCGGCTTAGGGACCAGCTGCCTGCCCGAGAAGGGCAGGGGGGCTGAAGCATGTCAGACCCCAGTGTGGTCACCGATGTGGCCTTGGCCCTTCCTGGACCTCTGTGGCACCTTCCTGTGGGGTGGTTTTGTCCCGTGCTGTCTTGTCCCTGGCAGATCTACTGAGAACGCTGTAACCCAGAGGCTGCAAAAGTTCCCCTGACAGTGGATGAGCAGAGAAGTGTCTGCCACTTCAGCTCCCATCACCTGACAGAACCAACCTGTAGTCAGAGCCTGTAGTGAAAGAGGAGTAAAGCCTCAGAAGGTGCTCTGACAGAAGCCTCAAAGAAACCCATGTGCTTTATCCCCCACAGCCTGGTACTGCATTCCTCGCTTTGGAAGGTTCCTGCCTGGACTCCAGTCTCAGCGGGCATGGCACTGCCTACAGAGGGACCATCACACACTGATTTGTTTTCTATGAACCAGAACATCACATTTTGTACAGGCTCTAAAATACAGCAGAACTGAGCTTCCTGGGTACACGTGAAGACAGGTAACCACTGCAGACACTGCCTTCTCCCTCCCTGAGTCTACATGTAATCCCTCCTCTCCACTCCAGAGCCCAACATCCAGGGAGGACGAGCCAGAACTGGGCAGGCAACAGTGCCAACCACTGCTCCTGCCCGGGGCCAAAGCCAGAGAGGTACAAAGCCACAGGTGCTGCGGATCTCAGGGACATTTGTGTGCCATCATCTGGTCAAACTGCTCCAATCTGTCACCTCTGAAATTTATTCTGGTGCAGGATTTCTTCTGACAGAGGGCACAAAAAGCCTATAGTCATGTTAATAAGGTGCAAGTGCTGTCAGACAAAATATGGGAACAGACTGGAAGCAGGGGGTGGGTGAGGGGCATGGCCATGCCCCGGCTCCAGACAACAGCTCTGGAGTGGGAGCAACACTCACTTCTGCCAAACAAAACCCTTCCGCTCACTTACACCCTGTCCTGGGACCTAGAGTATTGCTGAATCCGGAGATAAACATCCAGACTAGAGAAACAAATCCAGATAACACTCCCTCGTTTCAGTACTCCATAAATACAAGGAAATGTTAGAGCTGCCACCTTTGCTACCCGCTGTTCATCTATCATTTAGTGCCGGCACTTCTATTCCTGTCTCAAATAGCTTTTGTCATTTTCCTTCCAAAAAAGCGGCATTAGTCAGCGTTGCGCCTCCTTCTTATCTGAATACGATATACATGAACACAGGTCATGGGAAAGCAGGGCTGTTATCAGAGGTATACAAGGCTGGGCTCAATATTTTTCAAGAAAGATTTATCTACCAGTGGAAGTTTCAGGCAAGACAAGACAAAAAAGATTATTTTGTCTAAAACACACTAAAATCTTTGAATTCTAGAATCTGGTTCTAGAAGTCTAAAATTTGAGGTAAAAGAGGCCTTGAACTCTTATTTTACACCTGTTGGGGTCCTAGAAACCTTATACATCTTGTTGTTTTTTTTTTTTTTAAATTGCTGTGTTCAAAAGATTCAATGGAGTTGCAATCTAAATAAAAGGCAACAATAATTAATCTAACATAGCAGTAATGGAAATAAATTTAACAAAGGATTTTGTTACTGTTAAACTTTGTGCAGGCCAATGATTTCAGTGCCATTTCTCTCTGTATTCCCACTGGTCTAAGAAGGAAGATTTTAGAGTAAATGAGACTGAACAGATCACCCTGTTTTCCTAAAGATTCCCACCTGATTTTAAGGAAAACACAGAGCTGCCTGCCACTGTCTGTAGCATGGTGTTTGGGAGCCAAACTCTTTTCATTCTGCTCTTCCAAATTTCATTTCTCTTTTGCAGCAGTGCTGGTTTGAATCTCACACTGCAGCGTGTGATTACAGGGCGCATCCTCAGAGCAAGAATGTTCCCAGACATCCTCACACCTGCAAGTGGGAAATCATGACTAACACTCAATGCCTCAAATGTATGGCTCGTGTGACTCTTCCTGACAAAAAAACCCAACAAAAAACCAAACCAACCCCTTCTTCAATTGTTATTGTTGGTTATAAACCACAATTTACCTTCTAACAAACAAAGCGAGTATTTTTCTGTCATGGACCACCAGGTATGAGGCAACCTCGACCCTCTCGTGTCACGCCATGTCACAATGACTAATTCTTCTCATGAACATAACATTCAATAACAGTATTGATGACTGGTGAGGTTTCATTTTAAAGCAAAGGCAGAAAACGATGACCTTAAGGTCTTTTCCAACCGAAATGATTCTGTGAGTCTATGAAAACAATGCTCCTCTAAATGAGTCAGTGGGGAACTGACCCCCAGAGCACAAATTACTCTCCCCAAGGACACACACGAACGCAGGGGATGGCTCCTCCTCTGTGATTGTCCCGGGCACCGTCCCTGCTGGACAGTATCCTGTTTCCTTCTTGCAACTCCGAGAAAGGAAGGAGAAGCCGAGTCAGCATCCCCTGAGCAACACCCCATTCCCACGAAGCGGGGAACTGGAGGTTTCACGGGATAATCCGCCTGTGCGGGGCCCGGGGATTACCCGCAGCATGACCCGGGCCAGCTGCACCAAACCTCCGTGTCCGCCCGCGGGCAGCGCTCCGCCGCTCCCCTCAGGGGGACAGCGGGCACAGACGGGCGTCCCGGGACGCGCTCCGTCGCCGTGCCTGCCCTGGTCCCCGTCCCCGTCCCGGGTCCCTGCGGCGCCGCGGGCGGCCGGGCGGCGTCGCCCTTGCACAGCCGCTGCCCGGCCCCGTCCTGGGCAAACCTTCCCGCGCACCCTGGAAGCACGCGCGTGGGCCATTAGCTCCTACGTTATACTAATTAACAGGATTTTTTGTTGTTGTTTTTTAAAGAAATAAACGATCATTTCTGATCCTCTTCCCGGCCACAGGTCCTGTAGTTCTCCGGGTTGCAGATTCCGCTCCGTGCTGCACTCCCACAGGCTCTGCAGCATGGAGCCAGGCTCCATGTGGCTCCTACCAGAGCTCACCCGCTTCTGGTAGGAGCCAAAGCTGAGGCCTTGGGGAGCAGCAAGCACACCCTGCTAACGCTCCCATTAGAGCCGTACGCAGGGGTCACCATAGGCCTGGCAGCCCCACCGAGTTGGGCACTGTGTTACCACAGCCTGTATCGACTCCCTCAGACTGTGTCCTTATAATGGCCCACCTACTGTGACTGCCGGTGCACGCGGTACCAGCCGTCATCTAGCATCTCCTCTTCTGCAGACAGCGACTGCGTCCTAACCGCCTCACCACAGGCTCAGGGCTGGCCTCAGCCCGAACACCAGGGGATGACACAAGCATGACACAGGACCACCACATACCAGATTGCACCCAGTGATGTCCACATCTCACCAGTACCCATCACCCAGCTGGCACAGAGCCTTGCCCTACAACTCCACTCAGCCAATGCTAGAAAGTATTTGAAACATCAAACTCACATCTCCTCCTTATATACCTACCACTTTGTTCCATGTGGGGCTTTAATGGCATTCTCCTTGGTTTAAGCATTTGCTTCTTGAGCAGAGAGAAGGCCTTGGATTGTTGAGCTTCAGACAACACTCCCATATTCCTGAGGAGCCGAAGCACCCTGCGTAGCAAGAATGGCTGCACCTTGTGCTGGGCCACCTTGAGAGGACTGAGATGAATTTTGGGCAAGTTGACTTCTCGATCACAGTTATAAAGCCGAAAGAGATTCCAGGCCAAGCTAGGTCCAAAGGCATCCATTAAAATGTATCTGGAAAGTTTAAGGAGTATGTCACAGGACAACTGCTTTTCTTGTGGTTTTTGTCCCAGGTTCTGACTTAGCAAACTTCGCCTTCCCTGGAGACTCAGGACAGAACTGCTCCTGAGTAGGCCAGAGGGTTTGTAAGAGCCCATAGTCCCAGGAAGGGTTTTCTTACTGTGCAATAGTCCTCCATAATCCATATTCCCCAATGAACTGTTGGGATTCAGTCTATGTCCTGAAATAATTGCAAGTACAGTAAAATGTATTAAACAGAAACAGTGAGTGTTTCCTTAAAATATATGAATCTATATTTATCAATGTTCTGTGGTAGCCCTGGATACACCGTCAGGTCACTACAGGACTTTGACAAACTTATTGAATCTTTTGAGAGTCCAAAACCAATAGAATTGTCATAGACAGGGGTTTAGGTACTGTAATGTGATTGTGATTATTTGTAATTTTTAATTTTATGTTTTCTGTAATGCTGAGGAAAGCTATACTCCAGAGGACAGATTCCTAAATAAAACCACCAATCACAAAAAATGATATACTATTCCATCTACATTTTCTGAAAATAAGAAAAAGCATGATTCCTACTAAAGATGTTAAAAGCCTTTTTCATAGGTGACTAACAAAGGAAACTGTTACACTCCCTCTGAGCTGTTTGCATTTTGGGGCCATCCAGCCCCAGGGCCCAGCACAGCCCCCGTAATAGCTTGGGTTTAAATGAAAGGCTCAGTTTGGCTTTCTAGGCAGCCTCTCTGGTCCCCACCTGCTGATCAAAGGCCACAGTAGCTTCATCCTGAGGTCAAGAAAGGAGAATCTGGACTCTGGATCTTAAATTTGCTTCTGAGGCAGCGCCCCTACCCAGCTCTCCTTCACCCAGGCTGAGCCTGAAGGTTCCAATTACACCCTGAGCATTGATCAATAAAACAATTAAATGCAACATAAATAGACTGGGAGTTCATCAAGTAGGGCTGCAAATACACAAGAAAGCTCTAATAATTAAAAGGGACAGGGAGCCTAAAACTTAATTGCGTCTTGCCCAAAGTGTTGAAAATAGTCGACGTTTTAACATGGCAGCATACTGCTAAAGGCTGGAGGTCACATCCTGGGAGCCCTGGAATGTGCCTGCAGCCATCCCTTTCATTTCTTGGCACAGAACAAGGTTTTTAAGAATATTTTTCTATTTTCTAGAGGTAGATCCCAGTCCAGCATGTTTATGAAGCTTCACAAGCTGCGAGGGGGGCGGGTTAATTTGAATTTAAGGTTACCAGCTTCAAGCAGCTGTGCCTTATGGTCCAGTGGACTGGTTGCATGCTGTAACTGTACTAGGTATTCAACTACTACTCTGGTATTTTACATATTCAAATGCACACCCATGGCTGTAATACATCACTGAAATATATCCCTGTATCACTTTGCAAAATATGACTGCTAGAACTAGATGGCAGTGGATAACTCAGGAATATGTCATAATGAAAGCAGCACTTTGCATCTTTGCTGCATCTTTCATTCAGAGCAATCAATAGCCTTTGCAAGAACCCTATTCATAAGACCCCCAAGAGATTGATGAACTCTTCTGCTAGTTTACTGATGGGCTGTCACAGAGAGGAGCAAGCCACTTGTATGAGATCTCCAGGAGGAGCAAGGAGAGAGGAAGAAGGACCCAGCTCCAGGACCCCAGTAATACGGGGTCCATGCTATCCCCTCTTCCTGTGCAGACGTGTTGGGGGGCAGACAGTCTGTGAGGAGAAGGACTGCACAAACTGCTGCCATCCAACTGGCGCCACTCTGAGCCGAAGGGAAAGGGCTTTGGGGCAGACCCAAAGCATCCCTAAGTGCACCTAATGGCACCACTGCAGAGGAGTGACTTGAAATGTAAGCAATGTTAAATCTTTAAGTAGGTCTGCAAGCTTTCTAGAATAAACTGCTGCGTAAAACGTTATTTAGAATAAATGACACTTTGGATCAATGTCCTGTCTTCAAAGGCAGGCCTTAAACTAAAGGAGGGCCAAGGAACTAAGGGAGAAAATAAATTATGGCCCATTGACGCAGTGACCTCCTAAAGCACAAATCATGCCATCTGCCTGTGTTGAACTCCAGCTGGAAACCAGAGGCGTGTTTCCCTTCCGTCTTCCTCCCGGATACCCGTGAGGGCTGGCCCTTGCAGCCACACTCATCCTCTCCAGGGACAGCCTGGGCAGCCTTCCCCAGCAGCCCGGACCCCCAACATAGCCAGGGTGGGTCAGCCCACGTCTGGCTACGACAGACCCAGGCCAGGACACTCAGCGCAGCACCACCTTCCTCTCCCCTCCTCCTCCTCAGCGCTGCCCCCCCACACCACCGGGCACTCGCGGGTCACCGTGTCGCTACTGACTGTCGACGTCCGTCGCCTGCGCCCCAGGCCGGGCTCCCACCAAGAGCAGCAGCGGGAGCAGCGGCGGCAGCAGACGGGCAGGGGCGGCTCCCGGGCGGGCAGCGCTCCTCGGGGGTCCCGGGGCGTCCCGCGGCCGGCCCCGCTCGGGAGGGAAACCTGCAACACAGACACAGAGGCTGGGCCACCGCAGAGCCACCCACCGCCCCCGATCCCCCGGCTCTCCCCGCCAGCGGCGACCCCTTACCTGGCTGCGCCCGGCGGAGCGGCATCGCTGGCGGCTCTCCCTCGGCTCGGCCGTGCCCGGGAGCCCCGGCGAAGCGCGGCCCGGCCCAGCTGCGAGCCCAGCTCCCCCTCGGCGCGGGGCCCAGGCGGCTGGGACGCTGCCCGGCCTGCGGCAGGAGGGATTTTTCCCCCACCTGAACACAAGGGCCGGTTCTGTCAGGAGCTGCCGTGGCACAGGCGGAGCAGATGGCCAAGGCTCTGCGGCGGGGAGAGGCTTCAGCCACGTCCCACGCAGGGAAAAGCGAGCAGCCCTCTGTGCCGGGCAGCCGCCAGGTAAGGCCACCAACGCGGGGACAGAGCGGCCCACAGCCGATCGTGCCTCCCGGAGCATAAGGAGAACCAGAACGCAGTTACAGGAACCACAAACTAATCCACAGTTAACACAGTGAAGGGGGAGCGTCTTGAGTTTTCTTCTTTTCTTTCTAAGACAGCAGCCGTGTTACTCGAACACTTTCTGCAAGATTTGTTTGGTCACTGCAGGAACCCACCTACAAACCCAGAGGCTGCAAGAGCCAGACTGCCAAAGGAGCAGAGCTCACTCTCCTGATGCAAGGACCAGCTTGTCCTTCTTACTGCTGTATAAAGTTATGAGACCCAAGTATTGCACAGTTGAAATATAAGCTCCCACTTTCAAATTCACCCCAACCCAAGAATCACAGCTGGACTTTGAAAGCAATAAATATTAAGCAGGTACTTTCTTACTCTCGACCTCTTTGCCAGTAGCAGAGTGCACACTATCAAGTATCACCTAACCCTTAACCAGTGCTGGGAGTACAAAAGAACTGTGTTAGCAACACAACAAAATTTCAGAGCTGGTGAATTTCACAAAGAAGGATAAATAATTTAAATGGACTTAAATGAGATCATTAATTTACATTCATGAGAACAAACCCAAGGAAGAAAACATTTTCAAATGAGAACAATCGAGGTTTACTGCTGAACGAATAGCTGGAGGAAGAGAATGCACTGGTTCTCTACTCCTATGTTTAGCATCATTAGAAAAATAAGTGTGAGGTAGAGTTTACAATAGATGTGTACAACACTAAGTATAAATACAGGTTTGTGCATTTAGAAAGGTGAAGGATCAGTGCCTGGCACACCTACCACAAGTTCCAGGAATGCCATGGAAAAAAACAAGGAAAATGAAGCAGAGACAACATGTGGTAACAGGTCTCCATGTGAATACAAATTAAAATAGAAGAGTTACATAAATTCAAAAAGGATGCCTATCAAACTCCTTGGAAAATGCTACCTTTACAGTTGTAACACATATCTTCTTCTGGCTTCTTTAGAAAACAAACATTAGGAAACTACTGACAGATACACAGATGTGCCACATCTTACCTTCCTGAAAAGCAGCTGTACTTCACATATGGCTGTACTACACGAACAAAGAAAGTAAGTCACACAGGAAAAAAGGGAGAGAGCATCCACAACAAGAAAAAAAAATGTTAGTGATGGTTTACACCCTCAAAAGACCCGTTGCATAATTTATCCAGGCACAGCCAGCCATTTTTACAGTGACACCTTTGCAGCTCTAAAATATGCACAACAAGTTCTTGTCAAGGCCCACGTTATGCATTGAAATGAGAGAATGTTAGCAGTTTGGTGGAATAGACTATTTTTTAGCCAAATACAAAGTTCCTCTTCTATAACCTCACATCATCCCTTTCCCATCATTTAAAAAATTCTGTTCTTTTTTCTTTAAGCAAATAGGGACCTGAAACCCACCGTCTTGTAAGTAGCAGAAATTTGTGATCAGCCAGAATCCTGTGAACACTGGCTGCATGTGCAGTTAGTAGGATGTGAGTCCAGATGTGGGGTTCACACTAAGAGGAATACCAGCAAAAAGCAAAGCAAATGCAAAAACAAGTCACAAAATGACTGCAAGAGTTAGAAAAATAGTAATTGGGAAAAAAAAACCAAAACAAAACACCATACACATTTTGTAGGGAAAAGGTTAAAAATACCAAGAAGTTAGTTAGAAAGGTAGCTACAACAGTGGTCATGAGAAGCAACAGTGGGGGTCTGAAGTTTTCAGAGGAACACCAAGTTCAATGTGGGTATCAGAAAACATTGCCTAATGAAGGAAAAACTCCCCAAGTCACTACATGGGCCACCTTACACTTTCAGATGTAATCTTGAGTACCTGCACCACAGACAGCAGCTTTGTTTGCACAGGGCTATAGTCTCAGGAACCACACACACAGATACAGAAGAAAATCCACTGTGGATTTAGTAAGGTGCAAAATAAACAAAGGGAGACATGTATCACATTATTTATTTAACACAGGAGGGAAGCAGCTGCAAGCTTGAGGTGATGACTAGGCAAAACCTGACAGCTTTGTCTGGAAGAGTCACCATGAGAGGAGCTCTGCTGCTCGGGACACGTAAAACTCGGGCCCAGGCTAGACAGTTCCAGCCTCTAAGGACCCAGATGCCACTGAGCAGGACGGGTGTCCTCATTTCCCCCCACTGTAAGGGAAAATACCAGCTTTTCTCCTTTTACAGTAGTAGGGGCCAAGTCAATAATCAAAGACAACAGACACTTGCAGTGTTGAGAATTAACTGCAGGCCTGTTAGAAGTACTCTTGACAGCTACGTTCAAACATTTCTTCTAGGCAATGAATCATGATTTTTTCATTACTTGAAACCAGCTGAGCACCATTTAAAAGCAATCTCTTACGTTTGATTTACATACCAAGCTTCATGGAAATGTGGCTTTTTATTTTATGAGATTTTTCCCTGAAAGGAAGGAATGAAATAATGAAATTCAAGTTACTCTATCAAGTAATCTGTACTTCACAGTTCCCATGCCGATAAAAATTATGCACCAAATAAGATCCAGAAATTCAGCAAGCTCTAATCCATGCATCCTTTATTCCATTACAATCACTGTGTTGCATTCCAGCAACAGGACACAAACTGCAATCGATTGCGATCAATTTATACAACAATCTGAGGCTTACAGTACATTTAAGGCCTTTAAATTTGGAAAAATTAGACCTATGCTAGTAGTGTAACAATTTTTAAGTGTCTTGCATTTCTGATGCATAAACTGTGCGATTCCAGTGTCAAAGAATCAAATTACTTCTAAACTAAAAAGATTAGCTCAATGAAAATTTAGTTACATAAATTCATCAAAACATAAATGTGTAAATTTTTTGTCCTGGAAACTTTATAAAACTTTAATAGCAAAATAATATAGGGATAAAAACATATTTTAACAAAATGTATTCAATCATATACAAACCAGAATTTTGCAGTTTATTGTAACTAGACTTAAATTAAAACTACCAATTAAGAATCTATGCACAATGTAAATTCAAATATGTACAGTACTTTTAAAAAGTCTACAGGAATGCTTTACAGAAGGAAATATCTGTTATGGCTATTATTCAGACCATCTGAATATTAAAATGAGTTTTCTAGTAGTAAATTTACACATTTATTTTTAAACAAAAGCAATTTTTTTCCCTAGTTTCTTTAAGAATATTCCAGTTATGTTTATACAGGTAATGGAGAGGTTGTTACAGAGTTTAGCCCCATATAGTAGTTTATTTTTAGGAAAAAAGTATATTTAAATAATTTACTCGGGAAGATCAGTAAGTTAACAAAAAGAACACTAGAAGGGAGGAGGGGAAACTTCATCACAATAACTTTCCAGTTACAATACCACAGCTAGAAACTTTACAGAGAAGGTACTCCCTCAGATTGAACCCATGACTGATTGTTCAGAACAAGCTGTAGCTCGTAACAGTTGTGTTCGCCACACCAAGAACACTGGGGAAAAGAAGTCTTTGTAGGACACAGTTATATAAATGATCTGAAGTGAGACAGAGAAAACTGATCTTCAATTAATACAGCACTAGGTAAAAAGTGTCCCCATGAGCAGCTAGTACTCCCACTTCCTTCAGGGCAACGAAGCTAAAAATTGTTGGAATTACAGTAGTTGACCATATCTGTGTGCATTAGTAGAATAATTTCTGGATATAAAAGACAAATTTCATCAGATGTTTGATTAGAACACCCTACAGACAGGGTATTTCTTCATAGTATAAAGCTATTACAGCTATCCAGTTAAAGCATGTGCAAAACCAGGTAATTTCTTCCGTTCACAGTAACTGAGGTAAAATCAGGTAGGCTTCTTCAGGAGTTGGGAAGTTCATGAGATATGAACTGTTTTAGTCTCTCCAAGTACTGTGCATAAAGCTCTATGTCATTATGCCCAGCCCCTTCCACCCAGAGGGGCTCTACCGCTCGTGGACATCGCTCGTACATGGCCAGGCCGTGGGAGAAATCGATTACCTCATCTTCAGTACCATGGATCACCAACACAGGGGAGGTTACTTTAGATATCTTGTCAATGCTGGGGGATGGAAGAGAAAGAAAACATAGCTCAGGTTGGGGCTTTAACTTCCAGACCATTAAAGAAAGCAAGCTGAAGTGTCAACACATGATCCAGTTACCATTGTGTGGTTTTAAACGGCTGCAAAGATTGGGAATTGTGCCCAAGACATAGGGAACAAGGCTCACTCCCAAAATGCACATGTAAATGGGAGCCTGTGCTGCCATCACCACCACCCCACCAGTTCTCATGACAAGAAGCTCAAACGAGTACACAAATAACATTTGGCATGAACCCCCCCAAAACACTGAGTAGTGAAGCTGTCCCTGCCTATGGCAGGGGGTTAGAACTAGGTGATCTTTGGGGTCCAAAGATCAACCCAACCATTCTGTGACTAAGTATCTATCTCAAAATCCACCCAGAGGCACAGAAGGTTCCACGGGTCATGCTGCCATCCATTAACACATTCTCACCTTCCAATTTAACAGATTAGGAACTAATGAACTACATTCCAGTCACAAAGACATTTAACTGCAAACCAGAAGAAACAGGAATTGATGTCATACAATTACCTGCCTCTGCAAAGTGGCCTTATTTTTTATTTTATTCCAATAATAAAATTTTATTATTGGAATAAATTTTATTTAGTATTTTTTAAATTTTATTTCCACTATTACCTCCCACAGGAAAACTGGTTGAGAGGAAAGGGAAGAGTGATAAAGGCACCCTCGCACTTATGAGTTCCAGCCAGAAAACCCTAATTCAAAGCATACCAGTAGCACACAAACTTCAGAGTGGCAAACAGCCGCTTCCTCTGACTGCCTTCATGCAGGCACCACCTTTTGCTTCCAGACCACCAGTACACGCTGGCAGCAACCAGTAATCTTGAATAGTAACAAACTCCTGCTTTCTACCAGCTCCACTTACACCAACAAATGGAGTCACTGGCTCAGGACATTATGCAGATTGTGGAATGAAGTGGACAGGAGAATTAATATTGGCAATATTAGATTTGACAGAAGGACAAGTCTGCTGGAGATCTCATAAAGAAAGAATGTTTGGATTTTGCTGCTCCTGAAGAGCAGGCAAGCAAGCAATTTTAGTAAGACTAGCAACTTTACAAAGCGATCAAGACTGCTTAAAATGATCATAAAATGCCAACATACACTGACTTAAAAACAGGTTTAAATAAGCTTTATGAAAATATAATTAAAAATGAGATGTAGACTGAAGCACTAAACCTCATGCATATAAATCTCAGCATCCAGCATTCTAGAAAAGTGTCATTGGTATTCCAGTAAACAGCTGAGTATAAACACATTTCTGTCTCTGTCTCAATACTTCTAATAAAAAAAAAAAAAACAACAGGCTTCATGTCATTTTAAGAGGAAGAGTGTTATTTAAAATTAAAATGCAGCCTATTTCACTTTTCCTGTCTGGAACTTGAGTTGTGTGCAGCTATGGTGAATACACAAAAATATCCTAGGAATGTGAGAGAGACATTGGAATAAGGAAGATTTTTTTCTCCACAGTTTTCACCCCCAAGTTAATATCACAGCCCAGTCTAAATACTTTATAATTAATGTGCTATATAGGCTGAAGTATTTAACCCATGAAGGGTCTGTACCAGAATTCCACAACGTGAGAGAGATGTCAGCTACAGAGATGTTTATATTTAATCACAGTGGCTCGAGTCTAAGTTCTCATTTATTTCAGGAAACCCCTTTCACTTCAGCATTCAGACAATGAAACAATTTTTTTTCCACATATATTCACAGGCCATTAAGTTAGGTAATATTTGCATTTTGGCAGAAAACTGGAAAGCTCCCCACTGCCAACTCAGCGACTCATAAGGCAGTATTTAAACTGCACATCACATTTCGTTAGTATTCGTAACCACACCGCTCTGCAGCTAGAAAAATCCAGAGGCCAAATTCTCATGGAGTCCCAACATAACACACACGTAACAGCAATTCAGTGTAGGTGCACACAGAGCTATTTGTTTCCCGCCGTGAAGGCAGACAGCTGAGCTGCACACACTCATGGAAGTACACTGCTGTTTATTTTCACTGCTTACCCTACAAGTGAAGTCAGACTGACAGCCACGAACAGCTCAGTAGGGGAAGAACAGAATACTCAAGTGCTACAGTGTATCTGTTGTCAGTGTTCCCCCCCACACCACTTTTTTAAACTGCAATTTGATTCGGCTGATAGCAGTTAATCACTGTTTCTTTTGTAATTGGAGCTATTTTTGGTGCTTTGGGTTTTTTTTTCCCCCCTCTAGCAGAGGCTTTTGTAAATACTGGAGTTGTACTGTGACTCATTCCTCATCTTCCAACGAGCAGCTCAAATTCCTGTTGCACCTTTAACAATTTAACTACTTTATTAGTAACTTATTTGGAAGAACCCTGAACATGGGCACTGGCCATAGATCCAGGAAGAGCTACTGCTATTTGGTGACTATTACTTCTGGCATACAGATTTAGATCTGCGGCCTCCCCCAGCTTCTAATCTGTTGAAACCAAAATAAAACAAACATAAATGCTATGAACACCCCCTACTGCACTTCGTGCAAACATGACCTCCTGAAGCACAGCCAAGTTTGCACAAAAACTGAGTGAGTCTCTTCTTTGTCTTCTCCCTCCACAACCACTCAGCTTTCATCTGTGCCTGCCCCCCAGGTCTATATACACTAATATGAAGAGACTGGCTTCCCCTCTCATTCTCACAGAACTTAAACTGGGTCAAAACTTAAGTTTTAAAAGATTCCTCGAACATCTGCTATTCCAAAATATTTGGATACTCTAATTTAGGTCTGTTGCAATTGCTTTACAAAAGCAACACTAGGCTTTAAAGCCAACTGTTTTATCCTGAAACCAGCTGTATGTAGCTTTCTGAGTGTAAAATATTCCATAGCTTCTTAAAACAAGCTCAAAATCTTCCAAAAGAAGGTCAGTAACTTACTGTACTTTGCACACACACAGACATGATCTCCATCAGGGAGGAACAAATACAACTCTTGGTATCTTTACTGATTTTATATGCACAGCATTGCAGAGATGCAAAATTGTTATTAATTACAATAAACAAAGGCAAAAGTCCACTAAATGCATTGCCTTGAGATTATGCATGGAATGTAGAACCAAGCTGAAAAGTGAGCCACACCAATCTAGCACTCAACTTCTAACCTGCTCCTGTTTTCTGCCTTTAAAAGCAGCAATTATCTAGACCTTCTTCTCTGCTGATCTGGTAAAACTATAGCAATACCTTTACAAACAGCTTGAAAGCACCATGTCCATTTTTTCATATCGTATTGCTTTCTAAATCAAAGGTGACTGAGTTGTTAAGAATGGGTAGTTACTAATTTGTTAATCGTTGGTCTGAAGGACTTAATAGTGTCTAATCCATTGTTAAACTATTACTCCAAACTTGATAGCATAAAAATTCTGATATTAACAGCCTACAACACAAAAACAAAACCAGGAGAAAAATTAGTTGTAAAAGATAAGATTTTGGTTTTTTTTGTTTCTTACGTGTTTCTTACATGGTGAATCTCTGCTTCATTTAGAAACTGCATATCTGAGGTTTAAAATTCACAAAGTTCCCATGAAATTTACAAAGTTCCCATGAAATTTACACAACTAGTCCCTTTAAACACAAAAGGCACAGTTGAGTATAGAATAACAGTCTTTGCTGTGTTTATACATACCTTGGAAAAGCATCAAAGCAGTAGGTTTTCCTTGTGTCAGGAAAAGCTACCCGCAATCCAGACATCAAGGGAGAATGAAGGATTACTGCTGCACACTCGTACCGAGATGCCAGGTCTACTGTAGGGACAGTACCAATACTCTGACCATACAGAATAATGTTCTCAGGACTAACACCATACCTGTAGAGAAAAGAAACATCCCTTTAAAAACAAACCAACCTCAAAGGCACAATACATTTTGCATCCCAAAGGCAAAACCTAAACCAAATAAACAGGACAAGAGGGGGGATAAAAGCCAAAGCAGCACACACCCCACCCCCCTTTGCTCTTTACAGTCGATTCCTAGGAGATGTGAATTTCCAACGTCTACACTTAGAACAATCTAGTAGAGGAAAATCAAAATATTACACAGGCTGAAGAGAGCTACCCTCAAAGGGGGAGCATCAGTTTGGTCATCTTCAGCATCTTCGTGAAGGACCTCTTCTCTTTCACTTTATAGCACAGCAAATTGTAAATGAGACTCTCAGGTCACTCTCAGGAATTTAAATTAGATATTCTGGAGGCTAACAACCCTTCCACCATTAAACAAGGCAGTTACTTCTCTACCCACCATTCTTTACACACAGCTGGAACAAAAGACCAAACTGTGTCAGTATAGCTAAAGACACCAAAGAAGAATTTGAGAGGATAATTCTGTTAATTTTTTTCCATTTCTGATCAGTTCAAATGGCTTCTTTTCCAGCTGAAATATGTCAAGCTTATTTTGTAACTCTAAAGATGCACAATACCATCAAAATTGGGGTTCACAGAGTCTTGGATGGATCCCAGTCTACAGAACTGTCCTAGCTTGTTTGCTGTTTCACAGCAGATACTACCTCAGTTTTTACTTAAAGCATGCAAAATGTAAAAAGAATTTATAAGGGGCACAATAGGAGGCGACAGTGTCTAGGAAGTACTGAAGAGTACAATAGTGCTCTGCCATTACAACTTGTTAGGAAAGCTGCAAATCAAAGCTGTTAATTATAAAATATATACAGGGAAATCTGAGTAAAACACCACTTCCTTTTGCAATCTGCATCAAGAATAACCAAGTGCTGAAAGGAACATATTTCTAGTAGAAAATTATTTATACACAACACATCTTTTTGCCAGCATCTACAGTCCTGCTGCATTGCTGTTACAGCAAAAAATCAAAACCTACAGTCTAGGCTACACCCAAAGTACACTTGGAAGGTTTTCACTTCCTTGCTGAGCTGATAGCGAGGTGTATGACAGGCTTGTACAAAAAGAGAAAATTACAATGGAAGAATAATCTATTCATAATTTAAATTACAATAGAAGAATAATCTAGAATTAATCACCCAACTACAGGCTGTCAAGATTGCCTGCTTTTATGATTAAGCAGAACTAGACTAGATGTAGCCTCCGAAAGTGGAATTTTCTTAGTATTTCTATACTGCTGAGCATAAGGGTGTTTTTGGCATCCACTGTAATATGAATAAGCAATTGTATAAAAATATCTCCCTGGAGTAAAATTTTATCCCCTTGGTAACCAAGCAGCAGCTCTCGCTGGTGGTCTATCACCAGAGCCATGGCCTGATGTTTTTAAAAAGATGTTGTGAAGCTCTTTTAGGGGAGTATTTTATCCCTTGCTGTTAGAAATAGCCCAGCACACAATAAATAGAGCCTAGCTGATTCAGGTATGCAGGTTAACAGAATCTCAGAGCAAAGCCTTTTCCTCATGTACTTTTCAGGACAGTTACCATAACAGAGTTATCTTCTTAAGCCTTCACCATTAGACCATTAATCAAAAGGCAGGACACCAAGCTTACTGCGAACATCAGCAGAAGCAACTACATGTAAAATTTATTTATTTTGAGGCCAAAGGACATATGACAACTCATAAGCAAGGTCCATGAATAACTGACATGCATGAGATAGGTTCTTTGAGCTGAAGGCCAGGGCTTGGCTCCATGATACTCCACAACTTCCTGAATGCTGTGCAGCTGGTGACTCAGCAAGCACCACTTGACTGAGGTACAAGAGAACCTGAGGACTGCAAGCACAACATGATGCAAAGTCTGGGCCCCTTTCTCTGCAAACTCCCTTGTGGTATCAGATTCTTGTGCAACAGGAACAGTGATACAGAAAGTGAAACGGCAGGAGAGGAAGACTAGACATGGGTAAGAAGTTGGCAAATGAAGGGGAAACCAAGTGTCATAGGAAAAATGAAAGAACATGATAGAAAAAGGCCAAAGACCGAGAAAAGAGGGATCCTGTTAGAATCTGATCTCCTACAAAGGAAGAAATTCCTTCTACCAGCTAAACAGCAACTCCTAAAAATATCTTCACAAAACACATGAGCTTTGGTCTCTGTGGAAACAGAGCTCCATCCAACAGAGCGGGAGACCAGAGTTAAATTTATGGACACGTTCTTCTGCTTCTGTGGAACCCACCAGAGAATTCAAAATGAGCAGGAAGGAGGAAGCAATACCAACAGTAATGTGGGCATAGGTCAAATATTGTTTGACTAGGGGGTGGGAAATAATAGATGCAGACGTGCTTTTTCACTTAAGGGAAGTCAATTTCTGAGAAGTGCAAAGCTGCAGCCGTTTAAAACAACGCCAGATCTCTACTCCCCCTGCCCACAAACACTTACTAGGTGGCACGGTTCTCTACCCTAGCCTACTCTTGATAACACACGAGCAGTTTATCTGGACTACATTTCTTATGTGTGCAGAAAAAAAATGGCTAAGGCACCACCACATTCCACAGTTAATACTAAATGTTTGTTGGGTTGGGTTTTTTCCCCGCCGTGTTACTACCTCAATTGATACAAACTAGGCTTACCAGCAATTGTGGTCTCCTTATGCTAACACAAACTACGTGCACAGAGAGAGGCTGGCTGTTATGTTCCCACATCCCTACTTCCCCCTGCGCAGAGTAACAAGACCTCAGGCACACCAGCAGGTCAGTGGGGCGGAGGAGAGCGGGAGTATCGCTGACAGTGAGTACAGCAAAGGAGGATGGGACACGGTTACTTCAGCTTGCGTGGCTGGATGGCTGTGGTTTGGGCCATGTCCCTCAGCAGTTCTCATGGAACACAGATGATGGTATCAACTGCCTTTGTACTTAAGGCTTTCTGGCTGAAACCTCTGTGTACAAACTATGGATTATCATAAAATGTCTTTAATTATGAGCAGAAGGTACCGATTCCCTCCCCTCTACCCGAGCTTCAGCTTTGAGTGATGCAGATGGAAAGTTTACCATACTATTTTTATCCTCTCCTTTCTGGGTTGAGGCCCGAGTGGAACGCTGCTGCGGGGACTCCAGACATGTCACACAGCCAGAGCCCTGCAATGTTCACGGCCAACATTACAGCATCTGTGCCAACCCTCAAAGGTCCTAAATACAATTTCATTAACCAGGCCAATCCTTTTTTGGAGGCTTACCGAATCAGTGAAGTTAATCACACCTTGTATTTTCAGTTTTGGGAAGTTTTATGCCCCAATATCCCTTACCTAAACTGGAAAGCATAGATACAACAACAAATCAGTTTTCAAAAAGAGCTGAGTAGCTATCTGGGCAGACTGTTTTACCTATACAAACCCATTTCATAATGCTGTCAAGACCTACTCTTTAACTGCTATGAAATTAAAGCTTCTCTTCAATTTAGTTCTTTGTAAAGATCTTCCTTACAACACCACAGATAAAGAGAAATAGCCAGGAAAAAAAAAGCAACTAGCTCCTTTTCTCTCACAAGCAGACATAGTTTGAAACTCTGCACTCCCCTCCCAAGGGAAATACCACCACAAAAATAATTTGTTTTCAATACACAAAGAAATCCAGCATACATCAGGAACAGCAGAAATCATGCCACGTGAGGAAGTAGTGACTTCCAGAGAATTTTTACTAGAGCATACATTCGCTCAGTTGTAACATCTTCACGGGTTGTTCTTCAAGTCTGTTTCTTCCTGCTTAACACAAACCCATTTGCCACAACATACTGTTCATTATCTTTTCAAGATGCATTATCTCTAAACTTTGTAACTCAGAAAAAAAACAGATTGCTTGTGAAGAAACAGATAGTTTTTTCTATCGCTCCACTATGCTCTTCAGAAGACATGCGCCTTCATTTTCAGAAATAAGCAGTTATTTCATCGGGTATAAATCTAAAGATTTACTTTTTAGGTGAAATGGAAAAACTAGAATCCTGAATCAATTAAAAACCCTGCATGCCTGGAACAAGAATTTATGCTGCAGGACCTTTACATTTGGATGACAGCAAGTAATCTGCATTAGAACAAAACACTGAATTTCCCATTGTGCTTCAGCAAGCTCCACTCCAGCACATCAGCTGAAGAACCACAGAAATCACAGCAGACTTTCAGCCTGAACGCCAACACTAACTTGAGAGCAAGGCATTAGATTAAGGATTTTTGGTGTTAACCATAACACCAACTGTCAAATGAGAAAAATCAGAATTATTTCAAGATTCACAGGAAACCCTGGCACACAGCAAGAGTCACTGTGCCAGTTTCTCACTCCACTTTCCAAACAGGTCTAAAATTCTTCACTGTTTTACTGAGTACAATAGATGTTGACACTGATTCTTTAAATTACATGATGCCTTCTCTGCCTCTACCTCCTCCCTGCCCAAATCTGCCAGTACTGTAGAATTCAAGTTCAGGTATGGCAGACTCTTTGACTTCACATTTTAAGTCAGAACTGGTTTGTATTTTGGACTATGAAGCTAAAAAAAAAAAAAGAAATTTTTTTTGGCCGATATCCCAGCACACTGTCACAGGAGCAGACAAGTAATGCCACAAATGTGTTCACACTCAAAATAATTTCAATGCCTGCCAGAGAAATTTAGTCAAGGAATCTGCCACAGTTTTATCTCGCTATTATTCTGCTGCCACAGCAGTCATTTAGGTATATTAGGGAGAAAACTCAGTGCAAATCAGTATAGGCTAATAGCACAGTTACAAAAGAAACCTTTGACTCTTTAAAATGTTCTTTTAAAGGCTATTTTGGAAGTTCATTATTGGAAATATCACAATTCCACACGCTTGCTGGACTGTGTGACTACAACACTAATCCAGTGATTTATCAGGTCTTCTTTTCATAGAAATAAATGCTTCAAGTGGAAACAACTTCTCAGGATGATCATTTGCACAACAGTAACTTAATTATACCAAAGCACGAATCACTACAACTGCTTCTCAATTACCATCTTGCAATAATCAGTGATCTGTTATCAACTCTTGAGAACTGTGCTCAAAGTTCAGCCAAGTCCTAACAAGGATATTAAATATCACCGGTGAGCTCAAGCAGCCATGACAAAAGCAGGTGACCTACACTGCTCAGCAGTGAAGCCTCTTCAAGCCTCCTCTGAACAGCCAGGGTATGTAAAGCAAGGCTATTTTATGGCATTCATAGGTGCAAACTGTAATGAAATTACACTTTAAATTAACTGAATGATGCTAATCTACACTAAGTAGCTTAAGGTGGGGGTTGTGTGCCTTTTTTAATATATCCAAATACCAGATCCTCTAAAAAAAATCACTAATTTTTCAAATACAACCTTAATTACCTTATATTCCTTTGCCTTAAAAATAGGCTCCTGACAATATCATGTCTCATAGAGGGAAACATCTTCCTTAAGCAAAGTAAACCTGCTCATGACTGAGCAAAACCAACACCCTGAACCACATGTTTTCAAGCCAGCTCACCCCCACCCCACTGCCAGCCCAGCAATGGCACAGATAAGCAAGCCAGCAGGTAGCAGGTCCAGACCATGGTCTGTCCTCCACCCCATACAAATCAGGCTCTAATCTCAAGACTCTTTGTAGTTAATGATCTCACAGCAGACATCTTTTGACAACTGCAATCAACCACATTGTAATTTTTCAAGCATTTTTCAGAAACAGAGACACCAGAGAGAAGAGAACCATAAGAGTGTAAAAATAATAGTATGCATCATCAGCCAGGAAAGACTTCTGCACACTTGCATTCTGGAAGAAATCTCTCCCAAGCCAGCTGAACAGTAGCAAAATGTTATGATACAAAAACCAGAAGGGGCAGGAAACGCACAATCTGTGCTTAAGGATCAATTTTATTTTTTTTTAAATGAGATACAAAGTAAAAGCTCCCTTTGTTTTCTCTTGCACTGGGAACTCAACTGTATTTACAACACAACTTTTCACCACCACAATAACCCAGAACACTAAATGTTGGTGTTTGGCTTACATTAGGTTGCTCATTTATCTACCACATGAAGTAGCAGTTGTACATACAAACAGCAAACAGATTTGGAACAGCTGCTTCTGACTGAGGGTTTGTGGGTTTGGTTTTTTTCCCTTAGATAGCAGGGAATGAGGAAACAGTTTTCATTTGCTGTGCACTGAAAATTTATCAGGAATTTGCACCCTGGGCAACCCAGAACAGAGTAGTTTTACCTCTACAATCATTAATTCTTCCACATCAAATGAAAGATAGCCAGAAGGCCACTGACCAGCACAACCAGATTCTTTTAGGACACCCAACAAAAGCAAGAAGTGGTGTGGCCGAGACTTGCATGTGAATTCTCACCTTTCTCACTCCCCTACTTGATGGCAAAAGTTGAATAACATTTCATTACTCAGTGTGCACTCACACAATGAGAGGAAGGCAGCACCTTCCCAAGAGAAGTCCTAAACAAAGCCCTCTAAATGTTGGGGGATTATTTTCACCTCTCTAATCATACGAGCAAATGCAATCCAAATCCAGGGTAAATGGAAAACCAAGGCAGTACAGTGGAAATAAAGTTAAACAGACAGATATATTAAAATGTAATCTCCACCACCCCCCAACCTTCTTTGCTTCAGCAACCTTACAAGCCAGCTACAGCACTGAAGCCAGCACCACCTTCCAAAGTTTTGAAGACACATATGCTCTCTACTCTTCATAGTTTCTTGCTTCTCCCAAGTGCTTTCCTAGTGGTGTAATTCTGTCTTACACCACTTAGTCTCAAGACACAACAGGTGGATGGCATACTGAAATGCATCTTTAACTTCAGTTATTTTAACAACAGAGTACTGGAGTTATAACAAAGCATTCTGCATTTAATTTAGATGCTCTGTAGCAAATAAACATAGAATACAGAAGTCTTATTTATCAAAGGCAGGAAACCTTTACTGGCCAGTAAGAACTGTCTCTGTTGACCACAGCATCAATAATTCACAAAAACTCAGTCAGCTACATTCTATTACAAACTCTTTACTGTAACCAGTGTACAAAATCTATATAGCCACTCTCAGAGGTACATTTAAATAACATAAGACAGCAGAGAAAATTCTGTTACTTTCACAGGGAAGCACGGTCTGTAGTATCTACTAGAGTGAGGAATTCATTATCTTCACCCCCACCTACTCCCATCTCTACCCTGCTGTGGTACCTTTATTTCAGCTGCACACAATGGACTCTACATTTTATAGTGCAGCAGAGCTAAGACAGATAAGCAAACACATGGCATTGCAATTCTGACAACTCCTTTACTGCGACAAAAAGCCTGCACTTTCACTTTGGATATCCTATACTCAGAAGCTGAGAAAAGAAATAAACTACTCCCTAAAATTGTACTCACATAAATGTTGTTAAGAAGAACAAGAAAGATGTGGTGATATCCATGTACCTAAACACAGTATCTTTTCATACAAAGACCTCAAGTAAAACACATATGTATCAACTAACACAGAAACTGTGCTTAGAAAAAACATCTCCTGTGATTCATAAAATTAGTCCAAATATTAACACTGATTATGTGTTGCCACACATTTTGTGCTTTCACAGCTGCTTCTAAAATACCAGTTACTCCCAGACTGGACAGCTTTGCCCTCTTCCCAAAGCTGAGAGCTCAGGGTGAGCCAATGCATTCTGACTCACCT
Organism: Heliornis fulica; assembly: GCA_013399135.1. Taxonomy (NCBI): domain Eukaryota; kingdom Metazoa; phylum Chordata; class Aves; order Gruiformes; family Heliornithidae; genus Heliornis; species Heliornis fulica. Next base: position 651,030 of record VXBZ01012308.1, read on the forward strand.
CTCAAGCCCATCACCTAGCTCTTCTCACCACCCTTGGCTCAGCATTAGGAGATGGAGGGTTTACAAACCTGGAGGAACTTACAAACCTGGAGGAACCAACCTTGCAGCTCTCCAGCAGTTCTCTAAAAATTTTTGTTCGGGACCATGGTATTTTTTGAGTACTCCCACCACTTTATTTGAGCACCTCCAACACCTTAATCTGAAGCATTCTTCTTAACTCTTCTTCACATCAAACATGGTTTATGGCTGTCCTGCCACAGCACTAATTGCCATGAGCTGCACCTATGCAGGACCGAAGCCTCTGACTCAGGAGTTGGGATTCCTTATCCAAAGATCACAGTGCCTTTTGATTGGACCTGCTGCCTTCTCCACCCATCTCTGATGGTTCAAGCCTCTGGAAGGTACAGCTCAGCTGCTCACAGAACAGGGTGCAATTCCCAAAGTGGACAAACCAGAGCAGTCAAGAATAAAATTAAATGGCACCAGTTTAATTTCTGTAACATATCAGGCAGTAGTTTCTAAAAATACATTTGTCACTGTATAGGTATATAATGAAACAAGACTAACCCCAAACTGAACTCAAACTGCAAAGCTCACCTAAATTTCACATTCTGAGGTTTGCACAGTTGAGTAGCAATACACACAGTAACTTAACAAAAAGGGTATTCTCAACCTAAGGATCTTAAAGCAAAAGTACACCTAAATTCTGCTGAAGACAGTTGTCTAGATGCTCTAGAAGAATTAAGTTGTTTACTAATCTAGAATTAATCCTTTAGAGACTAATACTAGGACAGCTAGATGAAAACAAATTCAAGGCAGACCACCCAAAGATGCTGACACCTATAGGGCTTGGACATGGTACTACTCTGTTAACTAGTCCCACCACTGAGTTCAAAGGAAACTAGTTCACTTTTTCTTTCTCTGGGTTGTTTTTTGTTTTATTTGTCTGTTTGGTGTTGCTGGGGTTTGGTTTTGTTTGGTTTTTTGTTTTGGCTTTTTTTGTTTGTTTTTGTTTTTTCTCTTTTCCTTTCTCTAATTAGTTTTGTATTCTCTTTCACCTATTTGTTGCAATTTTATTTATTCTTAAATCTCCAAGTTAAAGCTATTTAATCCACAGATTTTACAAAGAGCCTCTCATTTGCAAAGATTAACAGCACTAAATGACCAGTTTTGCTGCAGTTCTTCGCTAAAGGTGGTAAACATTAAATGTGAGATATGGCATCAATACAGCATTTTTCACATGTCACTCACATACATTCATAACCGCTTCGAGAAAACAAGGCAATAAGAAAAGATCCAGGTATTATCCCCATAATACTAATGTAGGGGAACAAAGAAAAAGCTCAACAGCCTCAACAAACTGAAGGTGCTTGTATCCAAAATCCTATTACTGCAGAGTAATTCTGACACTATTCTTCAAAGATCCCTGGAAACCTCAATGCAGGCTCTCCCACCAGAGTGAGACCCAGTCTGAGAGGATTAGATGGGAGCTGGAATGTGCAAGGTCGTGTGCAAGCAGACACTGGATACATCGTTCCTCCCCACCCAGAGGGATCAGTACAGCTCTGCCTGAGGGCAGAGAGGGGGCAAGAGAGCACAACGGCACGATGGAGAAGAAAGGCAGAGATGGTCCTGACAGAAACGTGATCAGTACCAATGAACTGGCCTGATATTCCTGAAAGGACTGACTGAAGATTAATGCATCTGTCCCTACTATATGAATATTTTATCATCCAGCATCACACCAAGATGACTCAGCTAGCAGTAGGATTTCTCTCCCTTATATACTTACTATGCTGAAGCACTGTAGAAGAGCCAAAGGAGTTACTAAGTAATACTGGGCTTCTCTCTCCTTATCTCTTAAGCACTGAAGGGCTCTATGCAGAAGCCAAGTGAAGAAGTGCCATGATGTGTTATCCAGGAGAACACATCCTGCTTGGATAGTCCTCTAATTCTCTGGAATTATTTCATGTTTCTAACTTACTCTAACCATTTCCACAGATTTCAAGAAGAAAGGCAGTATTTTCTTTAAATGTAAAACCCAAAACAATCAGCACTTCCCATGAACAGACATGTCTTATGAATCCTAAGCAGAATAAATCCTACTTGGATAAGTGACACCGTAACCTCTATTTTCCCCTCACCCCCAGCTAAGTGGAGAAAGCACATACTGATTTTCTAATTGCTCCAAACACCAAGCTTTATTACAGTGTGAATCTGTAGGCACTTAAGCATCTGCTTTCATAGAAGTGGCAAACTCACAGCCTCACAGAGGAGCACTACCCTCTTGATGAGTCTCTCCTGCCTTCCCTCAATTACCCATTTTCAGCTAGCTTCATTAAATATTCTAACAAATACCAAGAGCACTAACTGCCAAATGGAAGACGACAGTCATTTCATGAAAGCAATCTATTACTAGAAAAGATTTTCTACCATCTTTCAGAAGCAAGAAAATGTCAGTGTTCATTTTTTTCTCCCTGCCATTTTTATATTGGCACTTCTAAATCACTCATCACCTCCTCTCTTCCTAAGTGTCCTTAAGTTCCTCCATTCCTGTCACTCAAAGATGGGCTGACTCGACTGTACCAGAATTAAAGATGCATTGCTGCACAGAATCTGTATGTTACTGAGCCAATATTTAAACCTGCGCTGTTTTACACTTCATCTTCCTCTTGTACACATTCCTTTAATGAACTTCTCACACACTGAATGTTCAGACCCTAGTAGCATTCAATATAAAGCTAAGATGATTAAAAAATACATAGCAATCACCAGGATTAACAGCACCAGATGTTCTAAAGCAGCACACCACAGATAACTAGTTCAGAGCTTAAAAAAAAAAATAAAAAAAATCACATTTCCTAGCCAAAGCCGTTATCATCACAAACCTGGGGGGTAAATCCAGCCTCCCTTCTCCCAGTAAATACTACTTAAGGATTCTGAACAATAAGATTTATTGAATTTGTTCAATCTGTCCAGTTGAAGCATTCATGAAACCTGTCTTGTGTTCTTCAGGAACAAAACACAGCACAAAAAAAAATAATTTATTACAGAAACAGATGTTCTGTTTCATCAGATGTTCTGAAACATCATATGTGATGTTTCATTTAATTATATCCAAACCCATTAAGTATCATTAATTTTTACTTATTTCAAAGTAACAAATGTTAATCTAAGACACAGGAACAGTACCTCTGTGCATCTAGAAAAGAGCTGTCTCAATTTTCCTAAACTCACATCAGAAGATTCGGTCCTGAATCTACCAGGTCATAGGTACTTGTTCAGCTCACCCAGCTATCTTATCTGACATGGTCTGCATTCTACAACGTAAGAGATGCTTTGCCCAGACTGCGCAAACCAAGAGATTTTAACTATGGTCAAACAGCACGCTTGCAGGTTTCATTTCTGCCAAAATACCCAGTTAATGGGGCCGATTGCTTTCAGAGCCTTTGTGGTGAAAGATTTCTTGCTAGTCAGTTTCTCCCCCTCAAAAAAGAATGCTTACCAATGGACTGTTAGCTACTCTGCAAGTACCAGAAGTACACACCAGTGGATCAAGGACAACTGTTAATGCAATCACTTAAGTGCATTATTTCAGCTGATGCTAAAACTGAGCTGCAGTTTCTTAATTTCCTTAGAAAGTAAAAATAAAAAGGAAAAGCGAAGCCACTTCCTGGCATTATTCAGCATCCTCAGCATATCTGCCTCTATTTGATTCTATCCTTGCCAAACAAGCAGATTCTTTGCTTACTGCAGCATCACAGAATCACCAAACGTTAGGAGTTGGAAGAGACCTCAAAAGATCATCACCTGAGAACTGGTTATACAGGAAAAAACATTACTGATTCCAGTACGTGCCACAACAGCACTTAACTACCTACCAATAAACCCGCACAGCTTAAAGAAGCCTTGTCCTGCTGGAGTTTCTACTTTCAAATTAGCAGATAGCAGTGCAGCACTTCGAAAAATAGGTGTATTAACATCGACAATCATGGCCAAACACCAATTCAGATAGTAACATTTTGGCTACACAGGTTTTCTGTGGTTCAGCAGTTCATGACACACACACCTTTAGTCACAAGCTACCGCCAGGTTCTCACCCAACACACACCTTCCATAGTCAGCTCTCCACACAGTCACGTTTTACAAGTGACTAGTGTTTCCTTTTCTCCTAGTACCACAGAGCTTCCAAAACAGAGGCAAAATAGAAATATTTAATGAGAATTAGAATAAATATTTAAAGAGGAAGCCCGATGAGTTCTGCAGTGAGGAAGAGGAAAGAACACAGCTCTAGATTATTGCCCAGAAACACTGGGAATAGTGGAAGAAAACCAGAGTATCAAATGACAAGCAGTGCTTGCTCAATCAAATCCCTCCTCCCTTCAAAACTCCTGTAATAAAATTAACTAAGTTTAATCTAACATTGCTTCCTTTATTCCAAAATTAACTCTCACTTCGTAACTATTTATGATAATAATAATAAAAAAGGAAATGACTGTGAATGTCCACCCAAAGAGACTAATAATCTTTGGTTCAGTTTCTCCTGCTGCTGCAATGCAACAAGTTCAGAACTACACCTAGCTAAGAAACATCTAAGAACCTCAGGTTTGATGCTCCTCATTACAAACATTATTAAAATGGATTTTTGGATGGAAAGGGTAATTTCCTGAAAGAATTGGAAGGTGCCAGATCTTATTTAAATCAATAGTGTCTGTTCAGTGCTCTACACAAAATGTTCTACAGAACTTAGATGAGCTTTGAGAGAGGGCATCCCATTTTCCAGTGTGGAAGGGTGGTATATGTGGCGCCAGCCTGGGTCTCAGAATACTAAGGTATAGAAAAGAGATCAATAAACCAAGGAGACTTTAAAACTCTCTCACCCTCTACTGAAAAAATTGTGAACATTCAATATTCATGGCAATCTTGTCTTTTACATAGAATTCAGGTCCAAGTTACATTCAAGTACATTCTGTCATCTTTAAGTCAAAAAAATTAATCACTGTAACTTGTATATTTTTTTTAAAGACTACATCTGTGCGTGTATTCCTTAACTGATAATAGTTTCTGGATTATCTGATTGATTCTTAGTACAAATTTCGAGAAAAGGTTAAAGAACTGGCTTTATGCACATGAGGCTTTAGAAGCAAACATCACATTACATGAATAATTGGCAGGAGCTCATGGGAGGGGGTAGAGGGTTTCTGTAGCTGAGAAACAAAAGTTGGGAAGCTGGCAGAGACTCTGCAGAAGTCAAAACCTCGGAGGCGTTCTGGTTAAGGCTTGATGTTAAAACACCTCTTGGTATTGTAAACTACTGTACTGACTTGTGAAAGGGTGCTTCTTGCATCAGAAGGAGATGCCTGCAATGTATGCTAAGTCACAGTGTAATTATTAACCAGTCTGGAAGCAAAGGTTACATGTTCTATAGCAGCATGCATAAAAATAGCTAAACTAGCTGAAGCACTACCCCACCTCTTCCGATAACTCGGATGCGCCTGCAGTTGGCTGAACTTGTTAAGATGCTCCTACCCAGACTGTAACACTGGCTTTTTCTGTAGTACTATTAAGACAAACTCAAAATCATGATTTACTGGAAAAACAGACAAACATTTTACAGTAGGGAGCAACAACAACAAAAAAAAATCGTAAAAAAATGTGTAATACAATTTAATAGGCAAGATGAGGTACATTCCAGCCTTGCGGGAAGGAGAAGACTGACTGGCTCTTGACCAGCTGCCACATGGTAGGAATTGTCCAGGGAACACCTTGAAAATAAATATTATACCTATGTACCTACAATTAAAAAAAAAAAGTAGCACAACACATTAACACACACTTTTGTAAGAAACAAATATATAAAGATCAGCATGTGGAAGAGAACTTCTGTAAATGTGCTCCAGAGAACATGCTTCAAAACCAAGACCATTTCCTTGACAGATGTCACTTTTCCCAGGCTGACACAGAGCAAACATCCTACTTAAATAAATTCACTGGCTGTTGGGGAAGACTATACAGGGTCAAGGATTAAGAACTGTACAAACCAAGCAGTCCAATGCTTAACGTGGCAAGTTAACTACTCAAGACTTCCTTTAAAGAGTAGGCGGTTCCATACACCATTTTGGCTTCAACAAGCAACAGAAGTCTATTCCCTATTATGGTTTCTTTTATTTTCATGTGTTAATGCTTGCATTTTACCATATAGTGCAATAGTTAAGAGAAAATATCTTATTATAAACAGCCATTATGATTCATGGTTTAATGATAAAACAATCCAAAAAATTCTGAGTTTATCTGAAAAAGTAAATTACATAGTTGGTTTTGCTTCTTTCCTGATCTTGAAGACCTCTGTTCAAGTTCTATGAGAACATCCAAATCAAAGCTAACTAAAAACAGAGAGGAAGAATGCCCAGAAAGATCTGGAATCTGAGCAAACCCTGTCTAAATAACCTTATTAAAAGAGAAATATTTCGAGCCATACTATTTAGAGGGTGCTTTCCCAAAGAAATATGTTGATTTGAACTTTCAGACTTGTTGAATCTCATTATCCATTACTCCACAGTTGTTCATTTGCTGCACACAGAAAGAAGTGGCCATGCCATGTCAAAGAGTTAAATTTAACTGGTCTGACATACTGGGCTCTTGAGAAATTTGGCAGTGTCCTATAAAAAAAAAAAATGATCTGACTACTAGCTGACAGTGCATGCCTTGAGACACTATCTGCCAGACACTGATGTATGCAGCTTGTTTCTCCAGCGTGCCTTGGCTGATAAACAAGGCTCAACGGAGTCCAAGTTCTTAAAGTAACATTTCGATATGTAAGCAGTGCTTTTTAATCAGGCACGGTAACTCAGATCTTCCTAAAAGGATACCCAAAACTGCCTAAAACAACTAACTTCAAATTAACAGTTTAAAATAGCATTTTCATCTCAAAATGTGTATGCTGAAAGAATTTAGAGTGAACGTTGTGGGTTTGCGTGGCAAGGTTCTGGTGGAGGAGGGGGCCTGCAGTACTAGGTATCTACCAATAAATACTACTAGTGCCAGGAAAAGGATACACAATGATTTTCTATCAAGTCTGCAATACAACAGGCCATAATTTGAAACTGCCTCTAATTTAAATGTTTCCCTCTAGACTTTGAGGCAAGGTATTTAAATTTAAAACCTCATCTTCCACATCAACATCCTTCTTCATTTGTGAACCCACACGGAATTCCCCTTTTTGAAAGCTGAGATGTTACAGATGTATTTTGGGACTTTCCTTGAAGACCTGCATGTGCTCACTGGGAGAGGTGAAACCTGGAGCACTAAGGTGGGTGAGCGATGAGCCAGACCCTACTGCTTAGCACAATTTTGTGCCTTTGTGTCACTTGGTCTCATGGTCAGCAAATCCAACCAAAGCGTTTGACGCCAACAGGAGACACTTTGCTTTGTAAAGCTAACATAGTGGTTAAGAAAAAAAAAAAAAAAGAAGGAATAAAGATATGGCTAAAGATAATGCCAGCACATAACACTGTTGTTATACAGCCGACCTACGTTCACACCTTTGTTTTACAGATAGTAAAGCTTCACAAGCAAACATGCCACAATAACCTATTTTTTTCAGCCTAACTTTAGAACTGAAAAATGCAGACATGTTCCTTAGAACATCCTGTTTGGCATTCTCCGCCTTCTATTAAAAGCACCTTTATTCCTCTGTGTTCACACGAAGTTTCCTGGGCTTACACACTTCAGCTGCTTACAAAACCATACACAATAAAAAAAAAAAACAACAAAACTAACACAACACTCAGATCAAGAGCAGGAATGAAACTGAGGGAAGCAGGAATGAAAGTCAACTTCCTCATCAGATGTTACCACACTGGTCTTGCACACTTAGCCTAAGTCATTCATCTAAAAACCAGAAAGGACAGTCAAGACGAAGAAGTAGCAAATGGGTCACAAACTGCTTAATTCACAAGTCTCCAACCATCTGAACTACCCACTAATTCTTACAGATACAAAAGGTTTGCCCACCTTCTGCATTTTAAGCCACACAAACCCAAGTTTTTAGAGCCAGACAAAAATCCCAAACACCTTCATTATTTCTATTTCAAATCAACAGAAACAATTAATATATACTCATATTAACAGGAGGAGACACTCAAGAGTCATCAGTGTTCAAAAGCAGTAAAGATATACCAATTGTAAAGAACCCCCAGATTCAAGAAATCACAAGAACCCCTCGTAAGTGCCTTGAACTTTTCTGAACCACAGTGGCAACTGAAACTATCTCCTCATCAGCAAAGAAAGATTTCTGTCCTTTTAGGGGCTAACTGGCAAAAGCAAGCCCATATACACACAAGGATGTCAGGTACAACATATTCAGAGCTCATTTTATGATTTACTTCAACTGCCTCCAATGCAGTCTTGTGACTGATTTATAGTTGAGAGAGTCGACAAAAGGGAGTGTTAGTTGTTCATTACATTTATTACCAGCTTTAGGAAATAAAGGTTATGTTATTTGTTCATTTAATTTATTAGTGCTCCATAATGTTGAGACTGTGGTCTTTAAAGCCAACAGAGAATGCAATTCAGAAACTAATTTCTTGGCATTTTGCTTATAAGTGCTTTTTGGGGCAGGATTTAAATTTACTATAATAACATTACCCAGAACATGAAATTCAGACACGTGCTACAGAAGTCAGGATCCAAACATCAAAATGCTTGGCACTGCCTTTGTACTAGCCTATCTCCACATGAGGAAGCATCACAGGACCAACTCATAAAGCAAAATAACCCCCTCTTTTCTTCATTCAGCCTAGGAACATAAATAACCATTTGCTCAAGAAGTGTCAGTTTTCCTCACAAAACCAGTTTCTGGCAGATAACCCACTTCAGTAGCTTGAAGGGTTCTCCATCTATACCCACAGGCACCTGCAGTCTTGGAGAGAGTTGATATCTGGGCTTTTGGCTTTTTCTTTATTCTTTTTACTTATGTTCACAAGTAACAAGCTAGTGTAAACTTAGCCCAGCACTTACAAATACCCCAAAACAGCAGAGTCACAAAGCAAAAAGGTTGAATTTTGGAGAGAATTTTTGCTTTTGAGTTTGCAGTAGGTTGGAAATTGACCCCTGACTTCAGAGCTAAACCGCTGAGGTTTACATGGTCCAGCTCATACTCATCTGTTAAGAACAGATGGAACAAATATAAGTGCTACCAGCAACACTCACAGGTCAAAGAACCACCCAGTAACAGCCATCAGCTCGGTCTCAAAACGAGCACTTTTCCAGCCAGAGTGAGAAGGGTAGAAAGCTTGCCTTTCTTTCCTGTACACTTCGTGTAATTTAGCAGCACTAAAAATCAGACAGAAACCTTTAGTTACTTCAGCACATGGGATTTAACAGCACAGTCCTCTAGAAGCCTTTGTATTCAGTGCTCTGATGATGGCAAGAGCCAGGTCCTACAACCTTTGTACAGCAGAGTAAACCAACATCTCCAGTTCAGGCACCCACATTTCAGGATTATCTACACCCAGGACAACAAGTATTGTTAGCCAAAGGCTCTCTGGCAGCTCATTTTTCTTCCCAAGTAACACTAGCTGCAAAAGATTCTTGACAGTCAAAAAAGAATAATTATTTTTTAAACCAAGCTTTGATCTTGCAGTTCTGACAGAAACTGGGAAGTATTTCCTAACAAAACTACTTCTGCTTCAGTGACTAAACTATGTAATACAACACCGAAGCTCAGTAAACATTACGAATAACTTTAAATATCAGAGCACCTGTTGTAAACAGTTGCTGGTATGTGTCCCTGGGACACTCTCCATCCAAACTACCCTGCACACTGCACACACAAGAGACCATTCTGTACCCTCCTATTTCTGAGGAAGGATGTGTGTAGGTTTTTTCTTGAACAATCTCGTTAAACAGACACTGTATCAATATTATGAAAAGAAAATAAAAATCGGGAAGTGGGAATAGCCTAACAAAGTCAACTGCAGAAAAGTCTTCCAGGTGACGCACCAGGAACTAGGGGAACCCTATAACTGCAGGACTAACTATTTATAGCAATTGCCAAGCCCTGGCCTTTGGCTGTGCCACAAACTGAGCCAATAACTTTTCATTAAAACCTCTAAGTGTTCATTCTGAAGAACTCTGGTTAGGTTGTGCCAGTGAAAGAAGATTCTGCTGTGAAGAAAAGGAACTCTTTGGTACACCAAGGGAGAAAGACCTCAATGCTATCATTCACCTAGAAAGCTGCAACCACTTCAGCCAGTCAGAGTGGAGTCGAACTCGTCTGACACGCTCTCAGAAGATTAGTTATCACTCTAGTCTAATCCAATTAGCTCTGTTCCCTAATTTTACTCAAATGAAAACAGCAATACTTTTCCACCAACTCCTGCAAAGGAAGCGGCAATGAGACTGATAATCAGCACCACAAATAAGAATATGTCTATAAGAGTCTGAGGTGTTTTTAACATTAGATTTGAGAAAAAAATGTTTAAAAGACTCTTTAAACCATCCGCTGTCCATTGACCAAAAGCCCTCACATTTCACTACACCATTCCATCACTTATTTTCTTCCATCATGCCATATTGACTAAGAAGCTTAACAAAACATGGAAGTGAACCAATGCTCTCCTGTGGTCTTAAAGACAAACTCAGATGTAATGTTTAAATCCCTCATTCTCAAAACATGCACATTAAGGTCTATGATTTATCAAGCTTAAACAGAAAGCTTGATAGAGATAAATAGAAGACTCTAGTTTACATTGTGCCCTGTGAATAAACACCAAGCTATATTTCATTAAGCACAGCTTTTCTATGACATTTATTAAGTACATCTGCTACACTTCAATACCCAAAAGATGGGATAATGGGTTCTCCTGTGATACTCTACTACAGAAGCCGAGGGTGGGGAAGCCGTGCCTTTGTTCACTTGACTGGGATTTGAAAATGCTTCACAAACCTTCCCTAAATTTGTTTTAATATAAATAGCATGCAATCGAAAAGCAGTCATGGTTTTGTGCTTAAGCACTGTACTCAAATCCTAAGCGTGCATCCTGTTTTTAAGCACTGTACATTGTCTCAATGTAAAAGTGTTAGAAAGTTCAGCCTTCCCATGTGGAATCCAGGAAGGGGGGAGGAGGACGACAACAAGTCCTTCTGTGCAGATGTTGTACTGAGTCAATCAGATATTAGGATAAGAGTTAATCACAGCTCAATAAAAAGCAGCAACTTAAAACCACACAGACCATGAAAGAAGACAAGAGTCTGAGAGAGCTTCTCTTCAATCTGGCTTTGGGAAAAGTAGAATAAAATCAGACGAGCCTCCTTAATATAAAATGCTCACAAAAATATTATCTGGAGCAATGAAACAGATGAATCTTATCAAGAATATAAAGTAAACACATCTAAAGGCCCAAAGTAATTCCTGATTAATGCTTGATATCGGAACTAGCGCACCAATGCTACAGTTCAGACCCCTGAAGGAATATCTATAAAAATTAATTTCTTTTAATGTTTTATAATCATTTGTTATGCACCTCAATATGTATGTGATAGCAAGATCCTTATTTCAGCATCTTGAAAACATTTAGTCAAAATTTGCTACTATGTTTACAACCACAGTGAGCTCACCTCACTACCATTTAATAATTAACATTCAGCAGCAATCTGGTTTGTCCAAGCGCAGCATAAATTCCCACCTTACTTGAGGCAACTTTCAAAACAGCAAACATTAATTTATCAGAATAAGTATCAGTGGTAGTTCCTACGCACAATTAAAAAAAAAAGGAACCCCATACTTCCAACATTTAAGATTCCTTTGTTCTGCCAGGTGGAATGTCCAGATTCGGAAGAGCAACAGCTTCCCACAGAAATTAGCACAACGACTAAATGCTTTTGATGGCACAGTGAACCTCACATATTTAAAAGTCCTCACTTGTAACTTTGCATAACAGTTTACCACCATATGACTACAGGCTAAGCCTTAGGAATTTGCATTAAGAATGAAAGTATAGACAAATTCTTGGAGGCTACCAGTGAAGATGGTGTAACACAAGATTTATCTCAAGAAGTAGACTTGTATTTTTACAGTAAAATATTTTGCTTATTTGTGAGCCACCTGGACTTATTAGAAAGGTAAGAAGTGCTCAGTCTTGAAGTTAGTCTACTCTAACAGGACTCTGAGGGTAGCACTAATATGTGGGACTTTCCCAACTCATAACTTTGCCATGTTTGCAACTTAAAACCTTCAATTTAAGGGTTTTGTAGACCTTGTATAAACCCAGATCTTGTATAAGCTAGAGAGGACTCGATATAAGACAATAAATTTCTTCCAGTCCCACTTGAGTAGAAGGGGCGCAATCCTTTCAGTGAAAGCTGGGCACTCATTGGCATCACTTCCAGAGCCAGGCTTTACAAGAGACTGAAGTGGAGCAACACCTAGCTTCTGGATCTGCATAGATCTTAAACACATACTAAATGCCTGTCAAACAGGAGCACTTCTGGAAGATATGACAGCACTTTTTTTCAGAGCTCTAAAAGGCTTTTATGAGAAAATATCATCAAATATACATTAAGTGAAACAGAAAAAACAGTGAAGGACAAGCATCTTGGCTACAACATAACACCTTTCTTCACAATCTGTACACCTAACAGTGGCATGTAATAATTTAATCTACATACAGCATATAAAAATTACTTCCTTTACATAAAGCCATACAATTTATATTCAAGCAACTGTTTTTTAAATGCATTTGAGCTCTGGAAAAATGAACCCAGGATCTGGTTTACTCATCAACCAGGCAGAGCACATGCTAAAAAAGGGAATGTCCCCCTACACCTTTCTCACCCACACTCTTAACCTGACTTGGGCAGACCAATGTCAAAAGCCTTTTGGTCTCCACAACTGACCAATCCCCAGACCCTTGAAAAGCCAATTATCTAAATTAGTAACAACTCCTGTCACTATTTTTGGAGCTGGCATGTATCCCTAAGACATTAAATACTCATTTCACATAAGCCAAGTTCATCTACACAACCTCAGAGCCAGGACAGAAAACGTTCATCATTCTTTTCTCTTGCTGTACTACACCAAATTAAGGTTTTTAAAGGTCTCCTGTTCAGGATATGTTTCTCATGGTCATTGTTTCTGTGAACAAAAGAAGCAGTAGAGGCCCAGGGGATGGTAAGCAGTTGTAGCATGGAGCAAGAGACAGCACTTCTGCTCAAGATTTCCTGGAAGACAAGGGTTCCTTGCTCCTACTGGCCATGCTGCCTTGCCAGAGTCTTCTCATTGCTGCTCCACCCCACTGGATGCCACCTACCTAGGCATCTCCTCCTGGCAGGCTCCTGAGCTCTACTTCCACCTGTCAACACTTTTTCCTTCTGCCCCACTACCTTACCCAAATAGTTGTTTGGTTGCCAAAAGAGAAAGACGTCAACGTTGCATGAGCTCATGGGGAACCCCAGATGCATCACAGAACACCAGCAGTTTCTTGGTAAGCACCGCCCTGGGTTACTGCAAAATTCAAACAAAGCTCTGTCCTACCTGGGTTCCCTCAAAGCACAGGCAGTGATGGGCAAATACCAAACAAAAGGGTTTTCACACCCTGCGGGCTCAAACTGCAACCACTGCAATGTCTCCTGCTCAAGATGGAGCTTTTCTACGGTGAAGTAACAGCTACTGTACAACCCAGCTGATCGAACACCTCAGTCCAGAGGGAGCCCAAGGATGAAGGCTTGTGCATTCTTTTAACAAATGAAGCCATCCAGCAAATCACAGGGCAGCTGCTGACAGAACATCTGGTGAGGTCATCAAAATAACTCAAACCATCTGCAAACCCTTCCCCTCCACCTCTCAGCAGGTTAATTGTGCAGACACTGGACTTACTCGGATTAAAGAGATACAGAAATACCTTGTCCCCAGTATCCATTTACCTTGTCCTGAGGGCCTGCCAGGCTGCATCAATGTCTGCATACAGGTTTTTCTCAGAGGGCTTGCCGGTGCTCACCCCGTAGCCAGAGTAGTCATAAGAGAAGACGTTGCAGTTGATGCGAGAGCCAAGGCCAATATAGAAGCTGCACATCTGGCCCAGGTCCACAGCATTGCCATGAGAGAAGAGCAGCGTGTACCGGCCAGTGGGAGCACAACGTACAAACATGCAGCCCAGCCTGTTATCTCGAGCCGTGCGGGAGAAGAACACTTCCACGGCATCCAGTTCCCGCTGCGAATACTGCCAGTCCGCCCGCTCGCTCAAGTGCAGGCTGCAGGTGCCCGATCCCGTCGGGGTCGCCGCCCCGGCTGCCGCCCCAGCCTCCTGCTGCTGCTCGGGCTGCAGCACGGTATAGGTGGGCTCCGGGGGCAGGAAGGCCAGCTTGGCAGCGATGCGGCTGGGGCAAGGCGGGCAGCAGAACAGCCAGCAGAGCTCGCCCAGAGAGAAACCGTTCATTCTGGGGCCTTGTTCTGGCATCAGAGACACCGGAGAAAGACTAACCTATACTGGAAAGAAGTCAAACCGAACCGACCCAGAGCTCCCCTCCAACGCAGGCTGCACGCCCTCCTGCCAGGCCACCAGCTGCCCTTCCGAAACACGACTACAGCCTCGGGGGAACCACAGATCAGCAACGAGAGCGCGGCTCTTCAGAGCCTGAAGCCACGCTTATAAAAGTAAAAAAAACCAAAACAAACCCCGCAAAACATAAATGAAGAACGACCAGCCTTGAAAACCGCCCCCCACAACTACCGAGTGCGACCCTCTAAACCTCCACCCCGGATCCCCTGGCAGGAAATAAACCGCACGGACACATTTATAGAGCGAATCCCCAGATCCTCCGGCCCGGCCCTACAAGCAGAGGCCCCCCGCGCCGGAGCCGGCTCCCGGCAGGATCATGCAACCAGAGCAGCAAGGACCCTTCCCCGCACCGCACGAAGCGCGGCCCCCGGCGCCCGCCCGGCTCCACCCCGCTCCCGGCCCCAGCCCCCGGGGACGCCCAACCCCGCGGCCCCCGCAAGGCGGCAAGGGGCCTCCCTCAGCGCCACCGCCCCCGGCAGCGTCCGAACGACGGCGTGAGGAAGAGGAAGGAGAGCTCCGTCGGGGAAGGGGGAAAAGGCAAGGTCGAGGCTCAGCGGCGCGGCGCCGCGGGCAGGGCCATGCCGGCAGCGGCGCGGAGGCAGGAGCGGGCAGCGGCCA
>VXBZ01012308.1:666441-685096 GCA_013399135.1 Heliornis fulica
CGAGGGGCGGGCGGGGCGCGGGGGGCAGTGTGGCGCCGCCTGTGGGAAGGCCCGTGACCTCTCGGGGTTCGTTGCCGGGTGGCTGCTTTGCCCTCCTCGGGGCCGCCCTTCTGACCTCCTGCGGCCTTCGGCATCCTCTGGCGCTGCCCCAGCGCCTTGTCGCTCCAGCCCGGGTCACCCTGAGGAAAGGGCACCCCCAGCCCTCACACAGCCCCGTCAGGGGTGGCAGTGCTGCGCACGCCAGGGTGGCGGGCTGCTCCCTGGGCCCTCGGCATGTGGGGTACCCGATGGCCTCGAGCAGGGCTTCTGGAACCCTGACGATGTAGCCCTGCAGGGACGAGCATGGAGCTGCTCCTCAGCAGACAGAGCTCCGCACCCCAGACCAGAAAGTTAGGGAGAGCTCCGTACCCTTGTTAGCTTTGGCAGAGATCAGTCAGCAGTTTCAAGGGATCCCACAGACACCAAGACATTTCGGAAGCCTTATTTCCATAGAAAATCAGGCTAATATCCCAAGCAGTTCATTGAATAGATCAACAAATCATTTGGGGCATATGGCAGAACCCACGAATCGCTTGCTGCTGCTGGTACTGTGTCTCCAAGACGTTTGTCAATCCAGAGCACACCAAACAAAAGCTTGTGGGCAACAGCAGAACATTCTATGTGTAACATACTGTTGCTAAAGCTGGTTAAAACTAGACCCTTAAATGAGCCAGCTGTGTGCTGGCTGGAGAAAGCCTGTAATGTGACAGTAGCTATAATTGCCCAAGTGAAAGTACAAAGACAATTCTGCCAGTGCAGCTGTACTTCTGGTGTAATTCATGTACATCCAGGCAGCACCCTGACTCCAGGTATGCCCTGTGCATCCATCCTTCCCTGCTGCTCAGCTAATGTGTGTCCACTACCCAACTTGCTACCTAGGAGGAACAGAGTTTCAAAAACCAGAGTAGAACATTGAGCCGAGACCATTTCACTAGTGACAAGCCTGAGATGAACTTCCCTTTCAGTACGGACGTTTGGCTACTCTGAGAAAGCTAGTTCAAAACCTGTATACAAAAGAGTCAGTCATGCGTTCTCTTCCTTTGTCTTTGGAATGTCAGATGTAGGACCAACCCCATCCACATCAATCTTTCATTTAGTTTTTCTAACAATGGGAATTTTAGAAATCCTAAATTCAGCCAGCAATAATTGTGCCTGTGCAGATTGTTAAGGGAGATAATGACGGTTGTGTATCTTTAACTAACTTGAAAGCATAGCTTCTGGCATGGACAGACTGTTTCCTCCGAGGACAGGGAATACCCAGTTTATTACACATGTCCCATGCATGTCCTGCTAGGAGGGCAGCAGGGCCCAGAGATGGGGAAGAGTAATGAAGCACATCCCACCCACTGATGCTGGGTGCCTTCAGGTGGCAGAGACAGCCAATGGGCCCACTCATGGGCTGTTCGGATGTCTGGTGAAATGATGAAAGGGACTCCTGCTCCACTGGATGTGATAGAAAAATCTGGATTAAGAAAATACAGAAAAAATGAGTAACCTAGTGAAATTCCTTGGGGATGACAAACAGCCTCAAGCCCCACCTCTGTTATTACAAGAGGCACTATTGATATTCCGCAGGAAGACTTGATACAACTCTGAGAAAATCCTGGATATATCCTGAGAAGTGATTTGCTGTAGAGATGCGAGAAAAGCCTGTCTAGTACTGCCGCTATGCGTCCCTCCCACTGCACACACACCGAAACCAAGATAAGAGCTGGAATTTGGTCACAGAGCACAAACTCAAAGTGCCATTTCTCAAAGCCCTCTCAGAGGCAGTACAACTCGCCTGGAGCCAGACAGCAAAGGCTGTTATATCACTAGATTGCTACTCTGAAGAATAGACAATTAAAAGGACAGTATTTCCCATGCCCCACCCTGGTCTTTCCCTAGGTCATGTTTATAGTAGTGAGACTAAAGTGTCCTCTTTGAATCCAAGGGGAAGAGTCATGAAATTTGCTCTTCAAGTGAACTGGGCTATGCAAACCTCATTAGTTATTAGAGTTGCTTCGTTGTTCTCATCATACGCTCTCTGTAGTTTACATTAATCTCAGTCCATATCTCATACAATAAAAGAGTTCCTGCACAGTGGGTGCCTGCTCAGGAGAGATAACATTAGCCAAAGTCTTGTAGGACAAAATGGAGAAGGGAACAAGAGGGAGAGACTGAGATGGAAATCGTGCTGGGTGAGAAGGACAGGGAAGTAATAAAAAGGAGTTCCTGAATACTGCTGCCATCAGGACGAGCTGAAAACACAGTGTCCTTTAGTTTGGAGCTCAAAAAAGTAAAGCAGTCAGGACTTAGAATTAACATTCATTTAGTGTGTATTATGTATGCGGAGCTGTCAAGAGAGACCTGTAATGCACAAGTGCTTAAGAGAGTGAAAATTTAGAGAATATTTATCCATGCATTTCTGGGAGCCACATCTCTAACCTTCCAGGATCCCTGATAGTCCTGGCAGTTGTGTGGCAGCTTGCTGGGCTGAAGGGGTGGCTGAGCAAAGTTAGGCACAGACAGCATTGTGCCTGGCCCTGCACTGCCTAGGGTGTGTTTTGTTCTCCTGACATTTTAGACAAGTCTCAGAGGTGGCCTAGATATAGTAGCCTGCCAAACAACTGTGCTGGCCACTTCCACCACCACAGATGGCTTTGGTTCCTCATGGCTTACTCCAGCCTTCCTTCGGCCATCTCTTTTGCTAAAGATCTGACCCTTTCCCTGCAATGAGGATGTTTCTAGGATGTGCAGATGTTCTGACACCATTGTGTCCAGGTACTCAGCTGCGGCGGGCGCAGAAAGACAATGAATGGATAGGGAGCCTGACAATATTTCTCATGCTTAACATCTACAATTGTTACTTGAAGAATGGCTGTTTTGGATCTCTCCTCTGCATGTTCTCCTTGGTTCTTATGCTCTGGTCCAGCAGTCCCTCTTGTCTCATCTCTCTTTTCCGTCAACCCCATACTGCCCTCTGCTCTTTCTTCTCCTTTCATTTTGCAGCCAGCAGGCATCTGCATAGTTTTCACTTGACCAAATACTGTGAAAACGCTCAAGAATAACAAGTATTTCTGCTTGTCCTGTTACCACAGAACTCATCTTTTTAATGATCTGTAAATAAAGACGTCCCTACTGCTGTGCCTTGTAGCTAACATGACACTAAGACTCAGTGAAGTACCCTCCTTCTTCACTGAATGTTAATATATGGCCCACAAACATAGAACATGCAAGCATGTAATAATAAACACATTTTCAAGCCCACTAAGAGTTGGGAAGTAACCCACTGGAAAATATCTATCTGTGGGACTTAAATTAACTGCTGATGGACCCAGAAAGATGCCTTGGTTGAGCAGGGTAAATCTTCAGCTACCTACCAAAAGTGTAAATATAACAAACTACACAGTGGTTGGTTATGTCTTGATTATTTCCATGTCCTGTAGTCTCCCCATGCCTGTTACAAGGGCAGAGCACCTCGCACTCCACTTCCTTTTCCTGAACTCTATATAGACAAAAGGCGAGAAGATGGGAGAGTGAAGCCAAAGACGACACCTGGCAGCAGCACTGTGAAGGGTGCTCAAACATGAATCATGCCCAATTTCCTGCCCCACTTGTCAACTGTGTGGCTTGCAGCTGGATAAACAGTCCACATCTCATACCTGCACACGTGCGACCATCATCTGATACCAGAACTGGTGACAAACACCGAGCTCAGACCAGGAAGTTCCTCAATGGAGTTTTGCTTATTTCCTGGACAAACAGTGCATGAAGAGTGTATGTAGTATTCCTTCCTGCTCTTCTAAGTTACTGTGTATCTCAGACCTGTTGTAAGATATGTTAAAGCAGTAGCCAGAATGAAGGGCTATGTCGGTCCGTCATTGTCATCTGTCCCATCCCCCCGTTAAAGACAAAGTCAAGAGATCACACCAGAGTCTGTCAAACTGAGGTGCAAGGGAAATAATGAAGCCCTTTTAATCAATGTGCTTGGCTGTGTTCTCATCATCCAAGTCACTGACCTGTTCTTTGTACTTTGTGAGCAGAAGCGTGCTTGGAGGAAGGGTTCAAAAGAGAAAAATTATCTTGTTCTGGGGATGGAAGGGGACCCTCCTGAACACAAGAGAAATATAGGCAGTGAGGAGTGGTGTGTTTGAAAAAGACAATGAATGGGCAACAGATGGTGGCATCAGGAGCTTAGTGGAGATGTTTATCGCTCCTGTGCTAGTGAGAAGGGTTGTGTGAGGACACACAGTGAAAACCTTGTCAATAAAGTCAAGAATGCTCTATGGGATGTGCCAGAGGCACAGCATAAACCACTGAAGTTAATAAAAAAAGGTTCACGTGATAGGGATGTATTAGAGAGGCCCCAAGAAAGAACCTGCAGTGCAGCCAAAGCTGGTAGGGGATCGGGGTTTGAAAGTGATACCTTCATTATGCACTTTGACCAGGAATGTCTCATTGCTTCCCTGTATTCTTCCATTTGCTCATCTTTAGTTGTATAATTTGGTTTTAGCCTTTGATCTGTTTCTTCTGAGTTTGACAGCTAAAACTGTAGGCACTAATAAGGAATAATAAAATGTTGCCAATAACTAAGTTTTTTAAAAGTAAATAGCTCTTTATAAACATAGAGCCAGTTCTAGGATTCTCAGGTATATAAAGTTTGTGTTGCTGCCCCAGCAAACCAATGCCAGGCGAAAAAAAAATCACTGCTGCAAAGCAAGTGGAGAATAAAAGGAAGGGATGGAGTGAGAAAGAGATGGAGTAAGGAAGGAGAGCCAGACATGAAGGCCCAAGAACTGGCCTTGCTACTGCTTCTGCTGCCAGGAGGAAGGGAGAGTCAGGGCAGGAACTGCTCCTCCCGGGACATGACAGGTCCTCCACCCCACAGACCAGCCTTCCAGCTGGCAGCAGCGCACCATGCTCCATTCCAAGATGCTGCCATAAACCAAGGAGGCACTGGGGCCACGGCTCTTCACCCACCCTGGCAGTCTGTCAGAGCATTAGCCTCCATTGGAGATGGTCCTTAGGCAGGTCCTGTGCTTAGCATGGCCTTGGAGCTCAGGAGGGTGGTCGGATGTTTCTGATCATGCAAGCTTCCAGGGTGCCAGTCCCTGCATAGTCAAGACTTTAGGATGTAACACCTAAATTAGTCACCCAGGGTAGAAAAACTAAATGTAGCCTTCAGTAGATGGCCCATACTTTTGTTTTTTCTGCTGGGTGTATCCTTCCCTACATTGTGCCAGTGGAAAGAACTTTCATTTCTTATTCCTCTTTCTGGGCAAGACCGCAGCAATTTCCTGCCACGTAAACCCACATAGCATTAAACTTACAGGTCTATATGGACAAGAGTGCATCAATTAATATACCAGAATGAATTTTAAAAAGGAAAAATAACAGAGAAGATCCAGAGCTCAAACAGTCAATTTCTTTGGAAGTGTGAATCTAAGATAAATTACACTATTCAGTGTTTAAAAGATCTTTCTCTAAGGTTTGCAGGAATTTTATCAAGACCAAGCTATCCTCAAATCTGCTGTGAATACAGTATGAGAGGAATGTGGAAAGGAAAACAAAGATGCACAAACATCAAAACCTATGGGAGGGATGTGGTGGGGGGAGAGGCAGCTATGTGATATACAATGAGGGTGTAGAATCTTCATTTGCAGTGACTGCATTTTATGCCTGTCACTGGCAAATTGACATTTTAAAGATGTGTTCTCGACTGCTTTTTCATGTCAGTAGCTTTGTTCAGGCTATATCTGGGCTGATGAAAGGAATTTCAATTAAGGATGAAATCCTTTCCTTACTGTATTGAAATGCACAGGGTGGGAGCAGAGGGCTCGAGCAATGAAAGCTCTATAGAGAGTACTTAAGGCATCTTGCTGACACAGGACAAGATAGTTTAGGCATGCCTGGGGCACTGCACTCTGTAGCAGGGTTTACTACGCCTTTACAAAGAAGCAGCGTGCGTTCACCTTAGTGCCCACTGCCTGAGGCTGTATAGCATTCAAACAGGGGGCTAAGGGTTTAATAAATCCCAGTCTAGTTTAGTCCTCAAGGGAATGGCAGTCTAGAGTCGTTGAGAGTGGTGGGGAGGATGGCTGCATAAACCGGCAAGAAAAGGCTGATTTTTGCCCTGTGAACGGTAAGCAGTGCCATGGGAAATAAAGGTGGTTGTAAATCTGCATATCTATGTTGGGAAGAACTGGGATGAAGCATAGCAAAAGCCTTAGGAAAAAGAAATGTGGGAAAAAAAAATGAAAGACATGGATGTGAAGACAGTGTATGAGAGAGAGAGGAAAAAAAACAGAGGAAAATAATACAAAACCCATAGGGAGAAAAAAAACCCTAATTGTAGAAAACCACATCAAAAACACTTTATCTACTTTGCAGTGACCTAATCATTGGGGTGAAAGGCAAATTAGTTCCTTCTGAGCATACTCACATAGATGTATTTCTCTTTGCACTCATGTCCTTGCCCACCATTTTCCATCCTATCCTGTAGTGAAGGATTTTTATTCTGCTGATACATCCAGCTGGGCTCCCGATGGCTACGGTGACCTTCAGAGAGCAGCTGATTGACCCTCTGCTCCATCCATTCATTCAGCATGGGTGGAAAAAGCATGCTGCAAAGATATTTAGGACCTGTATGTGTAGGCTATGACTTTCTTTCAGGTCTGAAACTGGAGTAAGCACTGAGGCATTGCTACCCAATAAAATCTGGACAGAGCGACTGCTCTGTGTCGCTGTGATTAGACCAATAATCAAGCTATCAATTAAAAGGTAGTTTGTGTGTGTCTACACTACTACAGAGTTGTTAATGTGACCGAGGTGTAGACATACACTTTAGTCACTACAGTATTTCATTTATTGAGATGATCTGGCAAGAGCCAGAACTACTGTGCATGTGGTTTTCACTCATGCAGATATTCAGGGGAGAGGCTGTCATGTATGAAATTCCAGTGCGAGTATCTGCATACAACTGCCAAATCCTGTCTATGTCACAGGAACTACATGATCAACTTCTACATTTTCCTGTAATAATGTGTCAGCTCTGATGGTGTATCACATTGTTTCCTGAAAAAAAACCAAAAAAAAATCAAAATTAGAATGAGTGTTTTTTGTGTTTCCTCGTTGTCCAGAAATCAGCAGAAAACATATGTTTCACTTCATCATAAACCCCCAGGGGATTTTCAAGGTCACTGGAGATAAAGCTCAGGCTCTCTCATTCATGAGTACTGGTCATGTAATTAAAAGAGAAAAGTACATTTAGGCTTATGCACACTGTCTGTCAGAAGTCAGCAATGCCTTATTGAGGCATGTATACCCTTCCAGCTGCCTGTCAGATGAAAACAGTCTTCACATCCAAGCTCTGAACTATATTCTTCAGCTGGAATAAACCCATTATAATCAGCTTGAATTTAATTTTTTAAAATTAAAAGCACAAAAGGTCCAAGGGTGGTTTTATTTCCTATGGGAGGCTTATTGATTTTTTCATTCTCTGCATCAATCAAACTCAGTTTTTCTCAAATCGTACAAACCAAAAATTGCCATTAGTCTGAGGCCAACCCTGGACTCACTGAAGTCTGACAAGCAGGTCACATGTTTTCACCTGGAGTGTGCATTTGAGGCTGGAAACCAGCTAGCCCAACTGGCAAGCATTACTTACCCCTCCCTTCCGTCTCTTTAAGCTGTTATCACCCCTGTTCTCCTTAGGAAGCCAGGCTAAACCCTCTTGTGCTTTTATCAGTGCATAAGGAAGTGGGAAACTGAACTGTGAAATATATTTCCTCTTCACTGGAGGTGCTGCTGGGGTTACCATACCTGTCACTGTATGCTGGTGACACTCTATGTCCCTTATGGTCACAGCAAGATGTCAAGAACTGCTCCCTGCCCCAAGCCTGCACATTGTTTTTGCGATACTCATCTTGAATTCTCCACCCTGATGTTTTGTCAGCAAATAGGGGAAAACTTGGTGTGAACAGATACCCTGGCAAAATGAATCTGGAGGGAAGAGGTGAAGCTACCAAACTGCTATGATAGACCAGGGTGTGCTCCACACACGGAATGAGTTGGAGATCTTGTGGAAGAAGCAACTGTTTGGGTAGAAGCAGATGACCAAAGATGCTTCTTGCTGTGAGGAGAGCAATAGAAGGCCGCAGAAAAGGCACACTCTAAGGTTTTTTTTCTCACCAACCAACAGTTGCTATTACTTAAACCCAAATATTGCAGCTTTTAACTCAAGGAGAAATTTTGAGAGAAGAGGAAGAGGAGGCACTGAACTGAGAGTGTGCCCTGCACTGTCAGAGAGCTGTTTGGCTGGCAAACTGAATTCCCACACATGGCCTTTTAGTCATTGTGGTTTCTGAAAGATCAAACCCTGATGTTGGAAGTCTAAGGGAAGTTTCCTAGAAAAAGTCTTCTATATTTCATCCTTAATGACTAAAAAAAAGCAACACAATTACATCCAACCACAGATGCATAAAAAATAGAGCTGAGTGACCTTTTAAGACGTCTCTCCCTCAGTCCCACTTGGAGACAAACCCATGCTATACCAAACAAACATGTTTTGATCTTTTCTTGAAGACTTCTATTGAGGCAGACTCAGTGACTTGTCCTGTTGTGTCTCCACTCTTCCTGTTGGCAATTTTTCTTAATTTCCAAGGTTTTATATTTCTACAATTTAGCCCACTACTTTTCCTACAAGTGACATGGACAGTCTCTTTTCCTCTTCACAACAGCTATTAACATATTTATCATTACCTCCATTCAGTCATTTCTTCAGATTAATGCAGTTCCTTCAACTTCTGAGTCACTCCTGTCCTTCCTCTCTCCCAAGCTGACCCACAACTGTCCTCAGCTGTGTGGCCCCTGGCTGGATATGGTACTGCAGCAGTGGCCTTACTCATGCTGAGTAGAATAGTAGGATGATCTCACAGCTTATAGGATGTACTTTCACTGATCTATCCCAGCATGAAGTTTGTGACGATTGCCTTTTTTTTTTCTTTCTCTAATTTCTTTTATTAGAAGCTACATGACACTGCTGGCTCTGCAGTCCACTCCAACCCCTGTACCTTTCAAGCCCATTGCTGCTCATACTCTTAACTCTTTACCCCATTACTTTGCAATGGATTATTCCTACCAACACACAGAACATCATGGTTGTCCTTATCGGGTTGCATTTATCCACTCAACACACTCGGCATCTGCAGACTGCAAACAGACACAGTGCTGAGGACGGGCAAGGCTCAGGTCAGGCCTGCCTTCTAAAGACATGTATAATAATCTTATTTCCAGACCTCTTCTCCTTGTAGTGATATGGATGCTGGCCAGCCAGGATGACTGAGATGGTCTCTCAGAGGCCCTTGCACTGGCCATGGTGGGCACCAAATACACTGCTGTGGCAAAACACCAACCCCACCCAACACATACTCCACAAGTCAGCCGTTACGCCCCAACAATGAAAAATGACTGGCAGAAACAAACTCTCACCATCCTCTAGAGAGGAGAAACATTTATCTTCTTTTTGACTCATATTTCCAGGAAAAAAAAAATTACCATCCTATGAAAAAATATTTTTTTTTCCTGAACCTGCCATATGACATCCTCTGGTATATATCAGAGAATTAGGGAAAATGTGCTCACTGAAATGATAGTTTCTTTCTGAAGCATATAAAGCTTTCCACAGATTTGCCCCTGCTCTTTCAAAATCTCCTACTATTTTATATATAATTACGAGGTTCTATATGTATACACTCTGTGACAATACAGAACAGATCAGAGCCAGCCTAGTCATTCTCCATAGCTTTGTCTGGCAGGGGTTTTAAAAGAGATGTGCTGCTGATCACTTTGACTGCAGGAGCCTGGGTAGGTAGGCAAAAAGACACTCATTATTTACTGGTGAAGAAGCAGTAATGAAATTCGGTGACAGTGATGTGGAGGCTAAACCCAGAAACCAAATAACCCACGTGACTGCAAGTGCAGATTAATGTTAAGTATGCAATTAGATACGACAAAATGAATGAAAAAGGAAACTGATGTAAACCAGCTTAATGCTTATTTTGTACATTCTTGCAAAACATATCTTATTAAAGGTCTGTTATTGCTGCTTTTGAATCTCTGCTAGCCAAAATCTATCAGATATGGGGAGCAATGACATTTTTTTCCTTCAGGGGCTATAACTCTCACTGCAGTAATCTGCCAGGATACTAACTAGTTAATGAGGTAGTGACAACTATGTTTGTAAGAAAGAAAAACAGTCAATGGCCAGCTCCTTTTGGTTGTTCTTGAGGTTTTAAAAATTAACACTGAGGTGAAGATAAACTACATGCTAATTTCCTGAGGAAAGATTAGAGGCTTGTGCAGAAGACAAAACCCAAAGTGTATGTTTGCCTCCTTTGGCTTTTCATGTATTAATTGTGTATATAATAACTGTGAAATTGGAACAATTCTGTGATAGTCACAATTTGCTGATCAGTATCCTACAGCTAAGCACACATTCCTTACTCTCCCACAGAGCATCTCACTACTTTGACTTTGTTCAGTAATGAAAAGGAGCTTGGTGCTCACGTCTGTCAGCAGGTAATAAAGGCTGGATTCTACAAATGCCATAGGAGATGATGCTTCACAACCCTTCAGGGTGGTCACCAGGCTTTGTGCACTGGTTATGAAGAGAGGTCACCTCCTTCCCACCAGCTGTCAGCTGATTCGCATCAGCAAGGCTTTCAGCAATAGCATTAAATGCCAGAGCTGCATTGTAGACCAGGGTCTTGCTGACTTCACATTGTCAGGGGAGGTATCTTCAGTAGTGAAGGCACTGCTGAGTAGGTGGACCAGGAAACTTCGCTGTGTGTATGTGCTGGTGTGCTCAGCCATCCCTTTTCAGGCTAACCATAGCCATTACCAGCTTGCAGTAAAAGTATTGCAGAGTTGGAAAGCAGAGGAGGAAGGTCTGACAAGCTCAGGAAGATACTGGAAACCTTCCCATGTGAAACACATCATTTTCCTCCTTATGCACATAGGTCACTCAGGGGGAGCAGGGGAAAAAACCATCCAGGCTGGATCATTCACACTATGCTAAGAAAAACACTTGCAACTATACTCTAGGGAGTAGAGTTACTGTAAAATATGGGAGCACTCGGGTGAAGTCAGGCTCCTTTGTGTTACGGCAAATACCACTACCTGAATCCTCTTCATTTCCAAGCATCGCTGTGATTCAGCATGGGAGGGGGCTGTTCCCACAAACTGTGATCACTGTCTGTATTTCAGAAGGGAAACTGATACAACACACTTTGTCAGCTGCACTGCAATGGGATTGGGTTTTGTCTTGGATATATTTTGGCTCTGAACTGATTACGTAGTTAATCTGGTGGTTAACTTGAAACAGTCCAGTACTTCCATTGAAACAAATAAAATTGTCCACAACCACTAAGTTACTTTCCTGTTTTTCTGGACTCGTTCTTTTTTAGAACTGATCATTTAGCTCAACAAATACAACTCTAAGCAAAATTTTAGCCTGATCTAAAAAGAAAGCAGGTTTCAAGGTTAGACCCTATGGCATCTGTTAATGTATTTTATTTTTTACCAGAAAGCTTTCAGCTTCCCACTTTGGGCCAAAGTGCAGCTTTTTTGAGGGATGGAAATTCCTCTCTGTCACAGTTCAAATTTCAACAGTGATGGCAACATTTGCAATTTGTTTGCAGTAATTTTTAACAGAAGGATTATTTGTCCCTCTTGAATACATTTGTTTCTTGTTTGCGCCTGATGCGCTGCATCCATTTGGCAATGACCCCCTCGTCGGGGAGTTACAATCAACTGGGTTTGTTTTCTTTCTGAAGCTTTTAAAACAGAGTAAGTCCTGGGTTAAATTTATCTGAACCAACATACGCACAGTTCGCACAGATGTTGAATCACCAGACCCTCCTTTTCCTCACACCACTTCCCAGGCGTTCCTCCTACGGAAGCCAGTCATAGCCTGGTGAAATAGAGGTGGAAATGCAGCAGAAGGACTCCTCACTGATGAGAGAGGCAAGGTCCCTCTGAAGCCCCAGTGTAGGCAATACACAGTGACCCACTTCTCCAGCTTGGACGATCTTCACAGAAATCAGTGAAACCAGGTCAATTAACCATGGTGAAAGATCTGGCCAAAGGAACAAACAGGATGGAAAAGAGGTGGAAGGAGCTAAAGGAGCTAAGCACGGCTTGAGCTGAAGCGTTCAGGGACCGTGATTCATGTGGGAAGAGGAAAACGGTGAGCTCTGGTGACAAGGTTCCCCTTGAGCCCCTTGTTTCCCTCTATGCTCACTATTTAGTGTGACCCAGTTCCTCTTTCAGCTGTTGGCACTGGGAAAAAAAACACAGCCCATTCTGATCACGGCTTTATTTTTACCTCCGCTGGACTGAAAGGACACTCCTGATTTACGCTAACAGGGAAACCTGGCCCTTAGGGTTAGATGGTGGCTTAACACCCCCTTCCTCTTCCCAGCAGCAGCAGGAAAATGTTGAAACAATTGGTTGGGCTAGCAGATGTTCAGTCTGACTTCAGAGAATGAGTGAAACCCTGGATCTGCAGATGTTGATAGCTTGGGCATTAAAAGCTCTACACTGACAAAGGCAGATAGATAGATAGATAGATAGATAGATAGATAGATAGATAGATAATTTCTATCAAAAAATGGAGAGCACAGCCTGGCCATGATTTGCATAGGCACACCCCAACGTCACCAGCTCTGACACGCATGTCCTTCCCCAGCATCTCAGTGCCGGTGCAGTGTGGAGCTGCAGCCTGCTCTCCGCCGTGAGGGGAGTTCTCGAGATCTCATTACAGCCTCTCCCTTCGCATGGGGCATTGTCTGTCGCATGGCTTCAGCGCTATGACAGGACCTGCACTGCTGAGACACAAAGATGATGGAAATGTTAATTGCTTCTAGGAGAATGTCAGGAGCAGCACTTGCTGGGCTGAAAGACAAGCCCCGGGGCATTTACCTGAAGGCAGACGAGGATTCTCCTTATGCCGAGGTCAGAGCAGAGCAACTCCATTGCTTTCAGCAGAACTTGAGCTATTTTTCCCTGGAAGAGCAGCACTCAGAATCTGTTCCCTCTTCATTAGTACAGCCTGACAGAGAGAAACTAACTTAGCAAGATGGGAAGTCAGCCATGAAATAAGCTGTTAATATAAGTAAAGAAGCAGTGACAGGCATCAGAGTTGCTGCTGCTATGCTTATGTTTTGGGACATGACAGAATCCCAGCAGATCATTAGCAGAGGGCAAATGCAGAAGTCCTTAGGCTAAATCTTGCCGTTGCTCCCAGTAATTGCTTTTTAAGCAACTGGGAGTTTGTAGGTGAAAGGTCTTGTACAACCTGAATGAACATTTTGTGACAGTAAATTTTTCTGACTGTAACTCAGAAGCACTGAGACCCTAAATATACACGGCTCTGCTAATGCTAACACAGCAGCACAGTTTTTTGAGGTTGCTTTCCTTAATTTTGTTGTAACTTGTACAGCTAACAAACAGATTACGCTAGCTTATTGCAAAGATATATTTTCCTTATACACAGATGGTATTAGAAAATATCTCTGTATATAAAATCTGTAAATACACAATGAATTAGTTCTCCAATACGCAATGAATTCAGTTTCTGTGCAATACTCCCAACAGGAAGCAAAGCGTGTGTAGTGACTAAAACCAATATTATTACTTGTTTAAACAGAGAAATGCATCCTGTTCTTGTGAAGAGGGAGCTTGGAAAGGACTGTTACAGCAGCTTCAAGTCATCTAACACACTTTTTTTTAAATTAAAAAAAAAAAGAGAGTTTTATTCACTTCTAAGCAACAATTGTTGGCGTATTTCCTTACAGAAGACACTGTTGTGTCCGGCTATTACTCAACCACTAACACCAGAGACATTAAATCTGCAGGAAACACGGTTCATCTCTTGCGTAGTTAGAAAGGAGTTGGCTTCCCAATTACACTGGGCTGGACTTGCTGCTGGGCAGAAAACCACAATTCACAGCGGAAAAATAATAGTTGATATATGAATATCTACCTAAAGGCTAATCATCAAAACAAACAACATATGAGGAAGATGCCGCACATGACGCTCGGAGGAAATTAGTCACCAGTGTCCTCTTGCTTCTTTTTGTTTTAAAATGTTAAATCACTGCTCGTCGCCAATTTAGTTGAGAATGGGTTAATACAATCTGTTTGAGTAAGAAAGCAAGCTGTTCTCAACAGACAGGCCATATTTTACAAGCTCCTGGTGTTGACTGTGTGCCTGTTAATTCCAAGGGGTAGTGCTGCAGGTTAGCACTTAATTCCAGCTGTTATTGCTCATGTGGTGCTAAGGACCCTAGCAAACATCATCACTGGGACAGACAGACAGGAGAAACTGGAGTAGAGGCAGGAGTCTGCTTCATGCATGGTCCCAACATACCTTTTGTGGTTTCCTGCCATATTCACTGGACCAGTTTTCTTTCCTCCAGCTACTGGGTCGGTACTAAACCATTTAGGGAGAATGGCCAGTTAAATATCCCAGTGAGATAAGCCAAAACCATTCTGGACACCAAGCACTACACAATAGGCCCCAGGATGATCCCAGGACCCACTGATGTCAATGGAAGCTTTTGCTGTTCGTTTCACCACAGCTGCTGGTTCTCCTGTCCCCAACCCACTGGCGAGAGAAGACAGCATGAAGTTGGTGCTTGGGAGCTCGGGGGTGATGTGGCTTCTCCTACGGGTGGTCAACTGCTGTTTCACTTCAAAAAGACAGTGCATCCCTTAGCTGTTGATGCATGCTGCTCCATCGTGTGCTCTGAGGCTGGCAGCTCCTTTGCTGCTTTGGTTTTAATTAGGCTCTAATCTCTAGCAAATTAGCTTGATTGCAGATGACCGCTTTTATTAGTCAAAGATCTAACAAACACATTTCTCTCATAGCTTGCTGGCAAAAATACATCCAGACTCACCACTGTTTCACACTAGGCTTCCCCAGACCAGCAGCATTTACTAACACACGAGCTGTGCAAAGGCACGTGGCTTGCTGTGCTGGAAACCATTGCCAAAACAGTCCATTTTGATGTATAAACCAGAAGAAAGGTCAGCATCCTGTGCAGCAGACAGGCACTGACAACAGTGACTTGAGTGGGAGCTGGAAAAGGCATCAACCTCTGCGAGTGAATTGGATGACAAGGCAGTCTGGTGCTTGGCTGCTTTGGCAGGTATCATCCTTCCCCTCGTGCTGCTTTGGGCTACTCATTACAGACACCCATTTCTGTGAGCAAAGAGCAACTGGGAGAATTTAGGGGATGTCAGCCCCTGGGCTTTGTTTTCATGCTTTTTTAAGGTAGCTGTTTCAGGAAAGAAGAAACAGGAGATGGGAGAGAGGAAAGGAGGCAGGAGAAAGGAGGCAGGAGAAAGGAGGCAGGAGAAAGGAGNAATCCTCCACTCAAACCTTAAAACACTGTTATGAAACTTTGAGAAAAACTCTTATTTTCTTCCCACCCCCCAGGAAATGACTCAGTACTAGAAAAAGCATAAAAAAAAAACCAAAAACCCAGATCATCTGAACTGTCTGTTAGTATAAAACTGAGTATGAGAATGCCACGAGAGCGCAGCTGGCTTGGTTAACAGGCCTTCCCTCATCTTGCCTCTTTCTCCTTTGGCCTCCTACCCCACAGCTGTGGCTGCTCTGCTCCCTCTCCTCCCAACTGCTACTTTTTCAAACAAGTTGCTGCTACTAAGACTTGTGAAAAGGCCAAGCTCCAGCTCCTTTACCTCATCTCCTGGTGTCAGAAGCTCCCGCAGAGCCGTCTCTCTGAGCTTGCCTCCTCTTTCCTTGGCCACAGCCCCTGGGCTCAGAGCCACAGTCATCCCAGTCCTGCAGGAGTTCAGGATGGAGCCAGGGCAGCTGACAGCAGACCTGCAGGGAACAGGATCTTCTCCCCTCTTTGCCCTGAGGCCATGATTTGGTTGTCCCAGCAGCAGGCTGTCTTAAGCAACAGCTTACTGGTTGTGCTCAATGGATATATCCTTTAAACCCCGTGACTTCTCATGTCCTGATAAAAGACACAATTATTTCCTGCAATCGATACCCACTGGCATTTTCAGCCTTGGCTGCCCACCAGCCACCACACGAGCCCAGGAAGGATCACACCAGTCCCTACACACCTCCATGATTCCACACTGCGCTAGGCCCAGATGTGCAGGGAGATTTCTGTAGTGTTCATTCAGCCACGGCCACTGCGCACAGAGCCCTGGGGAAGGGGCAGCCTCGTGTCTCAAGGGAGCTTCAGGAACAGGCCGGAGCCTGGCCAAGTTTGGCAGCTCCCGCAGCAGCAGATGAAGGCAGCACATGGTCGGGGGTAATGAACTTGCAGCAAAGCATGAGTGTGCATCTGGTGTGGATCACAGGGCTGACTTCATTTCCTTCCTCCTGGCTCCCTCGTCGCACTCTGCCCGGCCGTTTCACCCAGGCCTGGCTGTTATCCAGCCTGTACCCAGTTTCCTCAGGACAAAGCCACAGATAGCACAGGCTTCCCAAGGTGTGCAGCAATTAGCAATCACTTCCATGAGCTTTGTGGGCACATGTTCTTTCTCAGGTCTCCTCAATGGCATCTGGAGAACATCCAGAGCTGATGCAGCAGTGAACAGGCACTTCCCTGTTATACCTGCCTGAACTGGAGACCACAACCAGTAAAACAGGGGAAGATTTCCATTCCCGTGGCCCACAGGGCTCTCTGAAAAGCTGGAGACAGGAAACATTATCTGTTAGGGACTGATCAGCATTTGTGCTCCAGCAGCTCTGGAGGCTCCCACTGACATCCTGCTCCTGTTATTCTGGGCACAGCCACCAGATTGAAAACAGTCCTGGCTGCAAAGACTTTGCAATTGAACCCACCTACATGAATAAATAGGGCCTGACACACCAACGGACCTAAGGCCGAGGTGCTTCGCTCTTCCCAATTCAC
Source organism: Heliornis fulica (assembly GCA_013399135.1). Classification (NCBI taxonomy): domain Eukaryota; kingdom Metazoa; phylum Chordata; class Aves; order Gruiformes; family Heliornithidae; genus Heliornis; species Heliornis fulica. The sequence goes on from VXBZ01012308.1 coordinate 683,424, forward strand.
AGGGCCACTGTATTGGTGCCACCTGCTCAGCCTAGTCCAAGTCCAACATACCCATTCCCAACCATGGAAGATGCTACTGAGTCAGGAAGGACAGCTGCAAAGGACACCCCCAGCCCCCATTTCCTCCCTTACACCAGGACAGTAATGTCTGACCTCAGGATCAGTCAAGCACACAAATCACGTGGCTGTAATGAAGTGCTTGTCTGTCTCCCATTGCTAAAGATTATTCTCTGATGTCCCATCCGTACCCCTAGCAAATCCTGGAACCAGCTGGGTTTGTTCCTCCCAGAAGGTACATGCAGAGTCAGCACTCTAACCATTCCCAGGAAGAGATGAGCTTTCCTGAGAGGAAATCAGTGTTCTGTGCCCACATGGAAAAATCAGTGGGACAGGATAAAATCCAGCCTGAGGCCTGTGTGTGAGCCTGGGGACACGGTTAGTGGCATGGCTTGTGCGAGCCTCTTCAGTCCAAACGAAACATTCCAAAAAAAAACCCTTAAGCCCCTGAGTTTCCGTACATTCAGTGTGAACCAGAGGAAGCCCAGCCTGGTTCAGCTCCCCCCATCCCTTTCATCTTGGCTTCCTGCCATTGTCTTTGGCTGGGTGGGGAGGGGGGCGGCAGCTGTGGAAAGAGGGGCACTTTCTTCTCTTGCCCACCATACTGACTGTCTGCAGCCCTTTCAGGTATTTTCTGGCCCATGTATGTTTTGCTAAGGTGTTTATATACACACAGACACACATGCATACATTTATACATACACACCTACTTCAGACATATATTCCTGCATGTGCACACGCTTGTACGGTGACCTTGGCCCTTCAGAAAGCGTCAGGCTCCTTTCTGCCACGCTCACACGTTTCCATCAACACATGCACAACATCCACCTCTTTTCCTGCACAACAGTGACGCAAAAGGGTAGGATGAGCACCCCGTGGGAGCAGAGCCCGGCGCTGCCTTATGCCCTGGCACCGTGACACGGAAGCAGGGGCAAAGGATGGCCAAGCTGGGCTTGGCTTTGGCAGTCATGTAAGAGCTCGTTACAGCTCAGCTTTCTAATTGCTGCCTCCATCCAGGCAGGACACCTGCACATCCAGCTGCCAATCCAGGCTCCTGGGCTCTTTGGTGCTTTGCTGAGTGCACCAGAGTCCTGGGGTGCCCCGACAGCAGCTTTCAGCATCCTCCCTCTGCCCCAGGCAAATCCTGGACACAGTCCAGCCTGGAAGTGGCTTCACTGTGTCAGCAGCCCACGGGCACTGTGTTTCGGTGTCACCAGCACACGCCTTCCCCAGACACCCCTATTGCTTGAGAGACCCAAAGTCCAGGAGCAGGTTCCTGTAACCGTAGACTTGCCAGCTGCTGAGCTCGGCTTTTCTCCCTTGCCTGTTCCTGGGACAGGCCAAGGCATCTGGCTTTCATTAGTTTTCAGTGCTCAACTCTAGGAAGTAAACTCTAGTTTGAGGAGGACTTTTTGCTTTTCACATCTTACTTTGAAGAAACTGCTGTTTTAAAAAAAAGATGTTTTCTCATCCAATGTCATCACTGGGAACGCTGAAAGGCTGCTTTCAGCCTGCCGGAAACCGGCCGCAGGGAGACCTCAACACCTGCTAAAACCCTGCCCTGAGCCGAGGCCTCTACAAAAATCCTCCACCTCAGTCCTTGTCAGCAGAATTCA
>VXBZ01012308.1:685442-753927 GCA_013399135.1 Heliornis fulica
GCAGCGATGGGCCTCAGCAGGAAATCCAGGTAAGAAGTGAGCCATGAAAACTCCCTACCCATGATTTGCTCTGAGAAGTATCTGCTCTCAGCCTCGCCAATGCAGGCATTCTCCTGAGCATCCAACACTCAGACTTTCTTCCAGCCTGTACACAGCAATCCAGCTTAACTCACCTGGAGGTCCTGAACCACCTTTCATTTACTTCACTGGGACAGAGACCACCTGTTAATTTTTAACATCCGCTGCCAAACATAATAGAACGAGCAGGGCCGGTGGGCTCCAGCACCATCCCACTGAGCAACCAATGAATTAATATACTGTCAATAATCAGAGCTATCACCATCCCACTGAACAACCAATGAATTAATATACTGTCAACAATCAGAGCTATCACCATCCCACTGAACAACCAATGAATTAATATACTGTCAACAACCAGAGCCATTGCCTGAGCTGAGCCTTTACACGGTGCTCATCTCATTACCTACTGCTGTTATTCTGATTCCAGCCCCAGAAGACCTCTGTGGGCCTTGATGACCCCATGGGACAGGCCGCAATGACGCAGAGGGCGAACACTTCTCTTGCTCGTCATCACTGAGCAGTTGGCAGCAGAGGAACAGTGCAGGAGATCTCCAGCCAGACCTGCACGGGTGGAGCTCCCCGGGGAACCCGGCTCTGCGTGTAACTGCTGGCGAGGAACAGAGAAACTACTACTGATAAATGCTGCAGAACCAGCACGGTACACGCCTGAGAGCAAAGCTGAGAGCAGAAACTCGCTGTCACAGCCTGCTCCTGGGGATAAGGCTTTCTGCTGCTTCAGCACGGAGTGGTGGGATGGGGGAAATCCTGTCACTTAGCAACTGTGTTAACACCAGAACCTGAACCAAACTGTTGGGAAGGGGGAAATGTCTCTGTTTTCTGGTGCAGCTGTGCCCATGTGCTGGAGCAAGGGAAGTGATTTGAATCCTGGGGTGCCTGTGCCACCTACACAGCGAGAGAAAGGTCCTCAGTGGTGGGCTAGGAAGCGAGTACAGCCATGATTTCTCTTTTGAGAATAGAGACCCACTGAAGCATGAAACTTTTGTCTCAAACAAGTGCTGGGGCCTTTACTTACCCAAAGCCATTGCTTCTGATCCTCTTTAGAGTGGCAATAATGGTGACCCATCCTCTGGGATCTATAAAAAAAACAGCAAAAATCCACTGTGTCAGATGTGGCTGTGACTGTGTTTGGGAGAATGGGTCACGTTGGATTAAACACAACTCGTCACTTGTTTCTCTGTACCCTGCAGTGCTCAGGCAGAAAAGGAGGGGTGGGGGTGGGTGTTTAATACAAGAATAAAGATCTCTTGTTGGGTGGTGTTGTGCCCTACTGCAGGGCAAGTCTTGTCTTCTGGTAACACAGGCAAAATGAGAAAACATAATACTGAACATTGAGGGCGCTCAGACCTCGCTATTGTTCAGGCACTTCAGGACTCATTAATTGATAGCTTTGACTTTTTACAGCATTTTCTTCAGGCAGGGGAGAGGTTGTTTGGTGGCTGAGGAAACCTCATAAGGTGAAAAGAGAAGTGTCTTCCCCATCTGCCACATCAGCATCAGCCCATCCCCCAAACTAGCTCTCAAACAAGAAGTCAGGTTGGAAAGTAGAGTCTGGCAGAGGGCAAGAGTGGAGATGAACTTGGTCATGTCACCCATAGCCCCCAATCAAATTTTTCTGTGATTATTCTGGTTTTCCTCATTTCCCTATTATTTTGTTTGTGAAAATAAAATTTTGGAGGAGCGATTTTGGATTTGTACTTAAAATAAAACAGACTATAACTCACATAATGGGAGCAGTTCAGTTTTAGATGGTTGTCTCTCGACATGTTTACACAGCTGTCCAGATACCACTGAAATCTATTTTCTCAGGAGGCAGTGTGGTCTAGTGGAACGAGCACGGGCCTAGGAGTCAAAAACTCCCACGTTGTAATTTTGGGTCACCAGTGATTTTCTTTGGTGCACAGTCAGAGTCATTTAACCCCCGTGTGCTTCAGCATCCCCAAGACATCTCCACGTCACAGCTTGAGGTTGAGGACCAATGTGTTAATCCTGGGGCAGGAGAGGTCCTGATGTGGTACCCAGGGCTGAAACAACCTCAACAGACTGTGGAGAGGTTCTTCTCTGTCTTCACCTCTCCTGGGTTTGGGTTAGCCAACCTCTGAATCAGAAGTGATGCATCTGACATGGTCTTGTGCAAGTCTTTCTGCTCCACATGGAGATCATCCATGAGCACACTGCAAGAGTTTGTCACTTTTCCTGGCAGCAGAGGAACACAAGTCTCCTTGGTAAGACCACCACGGCTTTCCAGACCCTTAATGAGGTGAAAACATGGACAAGCAGCAGTGTTCACTTTCAGCCCAGGAACATTAATGACAAAACAGCATCAATTTCCAAAAAGCTGATGAAGGTGCCAGATATTACACCTGAACAGGAGCTTTCACAGCCACAGGCACATACCATGAAACGACCATCTATAGTTCTAGCTCAGGCAGTTAAAAATCAACTAAAACTTACACAGATATTGTGACACCAACTGAAATAACAACTTTTCTTCTTGGATTCCTGTAGTTCAGGATACTTCTCCCAGAGATCAAGATGACTGGGTAGACTTCACACCTACCTAGTGATGGAACTGCGTGCACACCCATCCGTATCACTCTGGGTGGTGATGATGGAAAATATCCTGCAGGAAGCTGTTTTAGCCAGTAGCTGAATTGTGATCTTACCCATTAAATGTACTTGTTTACTTCTCCCACTGCTGTTACATCTGGTAACTGCCATGTTTGTTTCACTCAGCTGTTAATAAGGGGTTTATTTGATGGAATATTGGAGAACATCCAACAAAAAATGCTCCAAATCGGGCAATAGCTGTTTTGTTGCTTCTCTCTGGTTCTTTTCTTCCCTCTCTCGGTTTCTCAGGGTCCTTTCCTTTAAAAAGGAAAATTTGCTTCCAAAACTTGCTGATAGACGTATCTCTGGGGTTTTGTCAGCAGCTTGAGGGGATTTTGTCAACAACTTGAGTCCATTTAGAGAACTGGTCTGCTCTTTGTAAAGCCAAGTTCTGTAAAGGCGGGTGGGTGTGGGAACAGCTCGGCGACAGGACATCTGACAGGCGTGGCGGTACAGAGTGCTTGCTCAGGGGTCTGGGCATGGGGAAAGGATGTGTCCAGCCCTGAAGGAGACAGAGCTGGAGGTGGCTGTGCCCTGAAATAGTTCTGCGGCTGCTCTATCTTGCTGAGGAGGCCAGATGGACTTTACAATGATTCTGGGGCCTTGGTGCCTTCTCTGACTGTGGTTGGGCCAAGGGCTGGAGCTGACCCCACTGAATCCCAGGAGCATTGGAGGTACCGGACCCATGGAGGCCACTTTGGCCACGTCCCCATGAAGCAGGGCTCTCCCCAGCTTGACATCTGATCCATCACAGCTCTGTCCAGCCACGGCTGGAGACAGCAGGACCCCCCAGCAGCCTGTTCCCACAGGTCTGAGTAAAATTCTTCCAAACAGCCAAACCGAACCTCTTGAGCCACTGTAAATTCCTGCTGCAACCTGTGGTTCAGGAATCAGACCTTCTGTGTTACTGCTGAGGTAACAGGACATTCAGTGCATGTCCTCACATCCTCTGCATGAGAAACACCTCAAAGAAACAAAATTGGGTTTTTTTTTTCTTTTTTTTTTCTTTTTCTCTTTTCAGAGAGGGATTGTTCTCTTCTGTACGTCAGACTTCAACAGCAAAGAAACCGGAGTCTTCAGGGCATCTTTAACCCAATTTTAGCACCTCCTGGAAGTAGGAATCATTAATGGACTTGGTGCTGGAAGCTCAGCTCCAGTGTTTAACATGGCTGTGAAACACACTCCTGATGGGAGAATGAGCACAAAACCAAGAGAAAACCAGGAATCCGTTATCTGATATTCCCACCCCTGCTAATAAAGGTCTTTTTCTCAATGCTGAAGTCTTGGTTTTCAAAGTCTTGTAAAATCACCTCGACACCTTATTAACATCAGTACAAAAATCTACTCACCAACCTTTACTGACACCGTGCTGCAAGGGATAACAGGGGGTTTTACAAACCTGTCAAGGGAAATCTGGTGCCGGAGCTCAGAGTGGGTGTACTGTCTGCGACCAAGTGCCACACGTATCTATAGTGGCCTATAAATACCCGATATTACCAGTTCCCGAATTAGGGCATCTGTGGTTTAGGAGCTGTATTTATGTAATTGACACTTGCTGGTTTGCTCCAGTATTTCATTCCCAGTTAACATATCCAGGTCAGCCTTGGTAGGTCAGTGCAGACCCCCACTCCCTCAGCAGGATCGGAAAATTTAGGTCAATTCGCGTAACTTTGATGAATCTTTACAACTAAAATGATTAAAGTGACAACTTTCACTGACTCCCCGCTGAGGTCTCTGGTCTTAAATGACAGAGGTCACAAAAAATATGTTAAGAATCCAAATAAACTCCAATTCAGAATCCCTTTAGCTGAAGCATCTCTGTGCAGTGGGGAGCATCGACAGGACTCCAAGGAAGCGCACGATGCTATAAATAATTTCTCAAGGATTTCTCAGTGACAGGAATTTCACAAATTCCAGTGCCTACCTTTTGGTTTTTTTCCCCCTCAGCCCCACCAAACATGTTTAAAAGGACAACAGAAAAGATAAATAACAAAGTACCAGTTCTGCCAATTCTTCACCAGGCTGTAACCATCTAGTTTCAGGGCTGCACAGAGGAAAATAAAGACATTTTTCAGCTCCATGGGTGCAGTGACAAAGGCCCTTTCCTACGTCACTGAACAAATCATCAGGCAAGAACTTTTCCTGACTACAGAAGACAACCACGATGACACACGTGCTTGGTATTGAAGGAAGAGGCTGTGATGTGAAAAATCCATTTTCTTTTACCATAGCCTAATTTGTTCCATTCTGAAGAGTCTTGCAGGAGGTGTGAGGGGTGCTGAGCAGTCACACACTGGGGGGAACTGGTGCAGTGAGGGCTGCCAGTCCACCCTGCCAACTGGTGGGACACTGCAAGGTGAGTCAGAAGCTGAGTTTTCCAGCTACCTCTCTTAGGAAGAGAGAAGGCTCCGTGCACACTTGTGCTTCCCTCAGCGGACCACGCAGGGGCTGGCACTGCATCGTTCCCTCACATCCAGAGACCAGCCCCAATTACCTCAGGCAGCTTTATGTTTGAACACAAAGTACTCTGCGCTCCCTTGGTGACCAGAGAAGGTGGCAGGTAAGGTTGGGAGGATGTACCATACCCATCAAAAGCCCACAGAATCACAGAAGTTGGAAGGGACCTGCAGAGATCATTGAGTCCAACCCCCCGGCCAAAGCAGGTTCCCTAGAGCAGGTCACACAGGTCAGTGTCCAGACTGGTCTTGAGTATCTCCAGAGAAGGAAACTCCACAACACCCCTGGGCAGCCTGTGCCAGTGCTCCATCACCCTCATCGTGAAGAAATTCTTTCTCACATCGGTGTGGAACCTCCTGTGGTCCAACTTGTGGCCATTGCCCCTTGTCCTGTCCCCACAGGCCACTGAGAAGAGGTTGGCCATTTCCCATTGTCTCCCACACTTCAGGTATTTATAAATCCCTCATAAATCCCCCTTTGTAAAAGCCCCTTTTACAAAATACCTGTTCATTTCAGTCTTCAGTCCCTGGCATTGCACCGTGTTGCCTCCTGAAGTCTTTTCATAGAATCATAGAATCATAGAATGATTAGGGTTAGAAGCGACTCCCAGAGGTCATCCAGTCCAACCCCCCTGCAAGAAGCAGGGACACCCCCAACTAGATCAGGTTGCTCAGGGCCTCATCCAACCTGGCCTTGAACGTCTCCAGGGATGGGGCAGCCACCACCTCCCTGGACAACCTGTTTCAGTGCTCCACCCCTCTCACAGGAAAAACTTTTTCCTAATATCCAATCTAAATCCCCCTCTCTCTATTTTAAAACCATCACCCCTTGTCCTGTCACAACAGGCCCTACTGAACAGCCTCTCCCCATCTTTCTTGTAGGCCCCCTTGAGGTACTGGAAGACCACTATAAGGTCTCCCCAGAGCCTCCTCTTCTCCAGGCTGAACAGCCCCAACTCTCAGAATTAGCAAACCAGGAACAAAGTTGTGACATTTGTTTGGTAGAGTGTGATTTATACAAAGGAAGGAATCCCACAGCATTTCCATCTCCTCTGTGAGTCATGTTTTGGGATCCCTCCTCTGGGGACTTCGCACACATTTGGCCTGGGACACACTGAAATTACATGCAACGAGGGAAAGGAGGGCTGAGACAAAAGCTCACAGTACAAATTCCTTTGTGAAGTGGAAACTATTACTGTCTGCCACCTCCCGCTACGCGCACCGAAGCGAGTGTGGGTTGTGTGTACATGTGCCAGGGCAGCATTTTTCCTTGTGTGTTTATTTAGCAAAGTGGAGGTCTCCAAACTACAAAGAAAGCAGCAACTTTGGCCTTCAACATCTTTGCTCCTCCGTGACAACGCGTCTGACTCTCTCTCTGCCCAGTAATTCCAGTGTTAGGTGGAAAATAACTACACAGTGATTTTAATTTGCAGACCAAGGCAGCCTCCTGTCAGGGCCACACACAGAACTGCTTTGGGTCCATGGGAAGGTCATGAGCCACAGCAACCAGGGACGGGCAGTGTCTGGGGCAAGGCTCTGTGAGCCACCCAAATCATGCCTTGGATGATAGTATGCACCAAAGTAATTCAACCTTGCACTGCTTCTATGCTTCAAGTCCTGTTTGTAGAAACATTTCAAGTATTTAAAACTTCACCTTCTTTGCTGAGAAAAGGCAGCAGCATGCCAAAGTGTTGGGAGATTTAGTTTTCCTTACTAGGGGCAGGTTTTCAAGCTATGGTTGGGGCTTTCTCCTGTCCCGTGGAGTTGTGCCCGTGTATTTTTAATTACAGCAGGGTGTGCACAACTGTTGTACTTTTGGTCTGCAAGAGCCACAGTAATTGCACTTAAGAACTGCTGCATCCTCCATGTGTGAGCCTGGGGTTGACCTTTTTTTGCAGTTGAGTCCCACATGGCACATTTTGTATATTAGTATTTAGTGCCAGTCTATAATTAGAAGATAATTTTTTCCAGAGCTAATGAAAAGATGCCCTAGCAACCCCTGGATCCAATCCTAAATCCATTAAAACAGTTCAAGTGATTCCATTTTATGTGGGACAGACCGAGAAGTTTGAAGAAAGATGCTGCCAAGTATTTCCAATCAGGATAATGCCAAAACTTGGTGAAAAGGGATGGAAGAATTTGTCCTGTATCTGTCCCTGTAACATCCAACTTGGAGAGAAACTGGGAAAATTAAATGAGTAATACTTCCTGAACTATGATGGTATATTGATGGAAATGTGGCTAAGAATTAGGTCCCATTGAAAAATTAAGAAAAATGTGTTTCTATCACCATAATGAAGACTTAAGCTGTTGCTATTAGTCATTAGTGCCAGTTTATAGAGCCAAAGATGGTAAGTGTAGGGACACAGGGAGCCTCAGCCATGTTTCTCTCCTGTAGGCCAGCCTCTGTGTGCAGATTCTACCACGGTGTCCTGCTGTGCCGAGCTCCAGCGACTATCTGACGCCAAACATTTGACCTCATTTCACTTCCAGCATCTCCAGACACTGATTCCACACCAAAATGAGCAGCTCCCAGCACTTCCACACCCAGCTGTTACCCCAGTGCCCAGAAGTACACTCGATGGAGCACGGGAGAGCTACGTGAGGTTAACGATGACCAATCTAAAACAGCCCAACCACACCATAACCAGCTTGGCATCAGTGTGTGCCTTTCTGTTTGGTTAATGACCTTCTTCAAAAGCAACTAAGAGCCTATAAAAATGCATCCCAAAAGCACCAAACAGCTGCTATGGTGAAGGTACACTGCATTTCCAAGTGGGATTCCTGGTCTGGGGCACATCCATTCGCCAAAGATTTTTGCAAGCGCTCGAGGAAATGCCAGAAGAACATCACCTCATTGAAAAGCCAATTTTCACAGCAGACCCAGCACAGCCCATGCCTGTTCCCCCCAGGCAGAGCCCCAAAGATGGAGCAGGAGCTGTGAAAACACCACCAACCCCCACCAGGAACACACACCCTAAGGCACAGCGCCTTCTGCTCCTGCCCTGGTCCGGTCATCAGCCTTTGGGATTTATGAGCAAGGTAAATACTGCTCACAAACTATCAGGTCCACAAAGAAATACAGTATAAAAACAATAACCACCACAGTTGAAGGCAAATGCACTTTGCATAAGTCTGAAAAGGTCACCAAAATGTTTGTGGGAAGGATAAAAGTGTGTTTATACTCTGAACAACAGGACCGAAAGGTGGACAAAGAAACCACTGTGTTACCACCTCAGGCAAGGAATAAAAATTGCCACAGACTATGAATTAATTCTCAATGAACTGTGCCATACTGAAACCCTCTGCAATACAGACACAGAGTCACAAACCTCAGTGCCATCAGCAGAACAGAGCTGTTCAGGAATGTTTTCCTGGAACTTCTTTTAAAGGCTGATGGTTCGAGATTGAACCATCATTTCTCTCCCACTCCCTCTGGACAGGCTTGATACAAGGCAGATGAAAGGGGAATTCCCTGTCCATGACTACTCAGCACAGGAGATTTCTAAAGACCAAGATCAATGCCTGATATTCTGATTTTTGGCATGAATCTTACCTTTCAAGGTTATTTCCTACTTGACAATTCCCAATGGCACATCTTACTTATTTACAGAAAGACAGGAGTTAACAACAGCTCATGACATTTTTATTTTAATGAAATTTAAAAAGGCAGTTATTAGTTATACATACACACAACTGATTCTGTACTTGTTAGTCATAAATATAGAACATTCAGAAGTACAAAATACACTTTATCCACAACACAATTTCACATCAATATGAAGAGTTTAAACAGATAAGTAACCAAGTGCCTAACAATGACAGAAGCCCATTTTTTTGAGTTGTTTTCTTTATATTTTCTTTTTTCTTTTTTTTAAAGACCATTAATCTACACAAAGTAATCACTGCCCACAGTCATCAGTTCCCTGAAATGCACTCTGGTTTAGAGTAGGAAAAGACTGACCTTTTAAAGACAATTAAATGCCATCACCTTTTCTTTGTTCTGATAACAGAAATAAAACCAAGCCCACATTCTCCTCTTCTCCCAGCTAACAACTGTGAAAAATGAGACTCTGGCAAAAATCACCTGAAGCCAAACTTGAGCACTGCCAGGAAAAGTGAAAATATCTGAACTAGAAATTAGTCCACTCGATACCTTGCAAACAAAGAGCAACAGCAGTATGACACTGATAAGGCATTAATGACAAAATGGCTGTATTACTCTCGAAAAAAGAGTACACCTATGTATAAAAATATATGTTGTAGCAATCAGGTAAATCCAACACTATTTAACACTGTGCCAAAAGTAATTAAGAGTTAAAAAGGCAGTAACTGCAAGAAGTATTTACAGTTTCACACTGTACTTCAAAAGAAAATAAAAAGGCAACAAAGCTACAGATGAACTATCTGGTTAAAGCATCACCACGGGTACTACCAGTAGCACTTACAACAAGAAATGTGATGGAGTCCCTCCTGTTAAACAGGATTGCTTCTCTGAATAAAGGAACGTAGCAGCTATCTCAGTATCTCAGATCTTCTCGGTCTACATGCCTGCTCATCGAAATAACTCACCCAGGCCTCTACCGTTCGCAGTTTCTTGCTCCTTCCACCAGTTTAAAACCCGAAGATTCAGTTCCAAGATACACTATGCCTGCAACACAGCTTCATCAGAAATCACAGCTTTGTTTCCAGCTTAAAAACCACAAAAGAAACGAGAAGTCCACCACCTGTGAAATTCTGGGAACCGGCAGCCAAAGCGCCAGCAAAGCTACACCAAGGGCACGCAATAAAAGACGTCAGCATTCCAAAAGCGCTTTGTAACGGCACCTATAGGATAAGCAACTTGCTTTAGTAACAGAACACGTGACAAAAAGATACAGCACAGCCACAGCCACGCAGCTTTTCTGGCCACAAGACCTGGGACGAGGCTGTTTTGATGAGCAAGCCACTGACACGGCGGCGGCGAGGGCAGCGGGGGTGCCCAGCGGCGATGGCAAATGCTGAACACACTTGCTCAGTAGAAGCACAAGGTTGCCAAACTTCCAGCTCGTGAAGTGCTCCCTCCTCACTGGCTCAGGAATGGCAACTGAACACCACCCACTCGGGAGTGGGAATGCACTGCAGAGATGGGATGGCCAGGAGTGGGATCAGAGGTAAGGAACTGCCAAGAAGAGAGCACTGGTGAACAGAAACGAGGGATGATGGCTCGGAGGGAAAACCCAAACCTGGCACTACCCGGGCTGTCCCTCACAGAGTAGCCATCGCCTTTCCCAACGTGGAAGGTCGGAGTGGTCTACAAGGTGGGAAGGGGTCCGTGCTCTGATGTCTCAGGCATATTGGCTTCATAAAAATAACACTGTATTTAAAAAACAACAACACAAAGAGAGATGTGCTTGAAATTCTGCTAACAGTGCACTTCTAACTGCACAACCAAACTCTGTATGCGAGAAGCCTTCTACAGTAGTATAAAAACCACGATGTGCCGAGGAAGTTACCATTGCTGATGTTCAGAGGAAGAAAATTATTTAAACTTATTTTAGATGGCATGAAGGAACAAAAGTTTGTTAGGTAAAATAAACCAGGAACAGCATTTTTTCAATTCATTCTTCATTTTATGGCAAAATGTTTTTTTGAAAGATTTTAGAAGAACTGACATTTATCAAATCAAGTGTCTTGTGTGCAGAGAAAGAAACTGCTCACCTACTGCCCCCTCCCTTTGATCAGCCCCTGTTAAAAGCACACCCTGCTGCTCAGGGGTGGACCACTGCACTCAGCCAGCACAGCATCTCGGCACCTTTCAGAGGCATCAACGGATTTCACTCTGGCACAGCAGAGCGTTGCCTGTTCCCTGAACCGTCCTTTGTTGGAGCAGCGGTGAGCGCAAAGGGAGAAGGTTCTGAGTGAATGGCTTGCTCACCTAAGAAGGTATTTTCCCAATCTTTGCAAGAGAAGAGATATGAGGTTTTTTTGTTTGTTATCAGAATGAATTTGGTGAGGCAAGTACAGACCAGGAGATCGGAGACCTCTCCAGTACTGAATCTAGAGATATAAAAAGATTTCCTAAAAAAGAAAAGAACAGAGTCCCTAGCCCGACTTGCACGTAGGGCAGAGATTGGTCCCATATTTAGCAAGAGAAACAGTAGGAAGGACTCTTTCCAGATACTGAAAACTAAATACTGCTCTCGGAGAAGGCCAGGACATCAAGGTCAGACGAGAACACCACCATACAGGTCACTGCTAAAGCCACATCCCTGGGACAGCGTTTGCAGGGGGCAGCCTGACAAGATGGACTGTGGTGATGTCCTCTCAGAGGCACCCCAGAATTCAAGAGGACCTGTGAGAAGGCAGACCTTAGTGCTGTGAGGCCTAAGAATCGCTCTGGACATTGAGACCTTCTAGATGGGAGCTATGCCCTGGGTCTGTGGTTCAAGGCCCATGATGGCCCCTGAATACACAAAGTCTGAAGGAAGCTGCCCCCTTCCTCCTCTACAAAGGCTGGCTACCACCATCCAATCTCAGAGGTTATGAACAACCTGCACGCAGGAACTCCAGGGTCCTTGTTCTTTGTGATCGACTTCTTCTCCATCCATCCTACAAGAAACGATCCAGATAACAATGCTGACCTTACAACCCAACCTCTGCAACTCACCATGCATACAAAATACCAAATAAAAAAGCACATTTCTGATGAAGACCTATGGTAGCTGACTTGCCCAAGAGGAAGGCGATTAACTTAGCATATAGCATTCAGAATTGGCAAGAGTCCTCAACGTACCTGGTAAGCTGGAAATCCCGTATCTAACAGAACAGGGTGAACAGGGTTCAAAAGAAGTGACTGCTTGGGAATCCAAGCAAAAATTCAAGTTATCACTGTGTACACAGTGGACAACAGTCCAACTGGTATCTATTACCAACTCACTCTAAAAAAAGGATACACTACAAAACCATCTCACCGCTTGCAGCACATGAGCTCGAATGATTTCCTAGAACAGGCCATCACCTTGCACTGTTAAAACGTGAGGTTTCACAGTATAAAAAAGTACTTCACAGAAAGGAAATGTAGCTAATATAGAAAATGCAATCTCAATGAGTTTACAGTCATTTTTTTACGAGGCAATATTTTTGGGAAAGCAAGAACAATAGAAATTAAAGCAGCCAGTGAGAAACGTGTAGTTATAGGCCTCAATTCAGTGCAAAACCAGACTAATAGCTTATGCAAGTAAATGTTTGTTCTGAATAGAGAACCACCTGAATTAAAAGTAAGAACACCTATGTGAAGTGATGAAGACTCCTACAATATCTAAATCCTCCACGTATATCATCGACCTTTTCAGTACATTCCAGAATGGACCCTTTGAAAAGGCAAAAGAAACCGGTACAGGAAATCACTTCGTACAGCACAAGATATACATAAAGTACCAAAATGTACACACATTCAAGTTTAAGTTAGAAAAGGCAGAGCTGAACCTTCTGGTGAGAGAGGCCTACATTATGTTGTTTAATCTTACATTTAAAGTGACCTAAAAACTACAGGAATCAAAGAAAACAGAATATTGTGTCTGCTTCCAGAAACTTAAGCTTAAAGCAAGGCATCGAAACGAGCGGTAGGCACTGTAACAAGACATTACCTTACCTCTTCTCTGTTAGTCTTTGTTACTTCATTATCTATTTAAAAATTATCATTCAAAGGAAATATTATGTAGCATTCACATTAAAATGTTTAAGACTCAGAGATTTTTTTTTCTTTTTTTTTTTTTAAATAAAGCAAAGTTTTTCATCTCTGAGGTAGACAACAGTAAATAAAAAAAAAAATTATTAAAAGATGGAGTCATCAATAAACACTACCAAGTGCTGGAGCTCCTCTGCCGGCACTGACGCACCCCAAGGAGGAGAGAGCAAGCCCTACACCACTACCTGAAACATGAGAAATGAGTCTTCTGGTTTAGTAGCTTCTACAGAAATGCAACACAGAAAAAGCAGAGCCAAAAATTACACTGAAATGGCCTTGGAGAAGAACTTCCATTTCTGTGGCAAGCTACTCAGAAAATGGTGGAAACATGCCCAGGTCAGCAAAATCTTCAATGTTGTAGTTGCCAGTACCCTGTGTCGGATCTCCCGGCATTGGCAGCATGTCCTGCAGGATGAAGAAAGATCAAAGTGAAGTGTCACAAGCTAACATGTTCTCCAGACACAAACTGTTTGCTGTGCATCCTTCCAGCATAAAACCAGAGGAGGCCAGATGTTGGAGAGCAAAGCTGAAAACCAGACCTGTGCAGGGGCATGGGCTAAGGTTTATATGCTGCTTAAGTTTCACTGGAGCCTTTCTGAATGAGGTGGGACATCAGCAGGGCAGAAGTTTTGGGTGGCTCCTCCAAATACAGCACGTTTTGAGCTGCCCCATGCTCCTCCCTCCCCCCCTTGAACAGGCAGCTACGTATGGAAAGAAACAAACTCTTTGTTTTCACTGTCTGGGAAGTACTCAACATCCCCCCAACTCCTGCACCCTACAGAAAGGAGGTCCTGCTGTGTGAACATGGGTTCAGAGAAGGTCTCGCCTCCTCCCCAGCCCTCTGTATGTCAACGTATTACTGTTCTTTAACCTGTAAGGAGCACTAAAACCTGGACATTCACCCAGTTAACAGGATGCTCAAGCAACCTTCACATATGGACAAAGGCAGAGGAAATATCAGGAATTTCTCAGGAGAAATGGAATTTCATGGTAATTGCTCCCACGTGTCTTGAGCCAAGTGAGGTCTCTGCAGGAGGCTTCAAAAAGTACTCAACCTTTCCTCTCAGCCGGAGACTGAAACCACAGGGAAAAGATATCCCTTGCTGAGAAAACCAGAGTTTATGCTTGCTTTTCCTGTCAGTCCTTACAATAATAAGCTCTTTTCTGCAAAGCAAAGTTTTCCAGGGATGGCTCATTATCTTTACAATAAAATAAAATAAGAAAGCTCACAGATCTGCTCTGTGCAGGAGTAACTGCTGGGAGTTGCTGTATACTGAGACGTTACCCCAAAATACAGACAGATTCAAATCCATCGAGGTGACACAACCAGCAGTTTCTCAGCCTTCACTTTCTGACCAAAATCTGCACTATTTTATGTTTTTCCACATTCTTCTCCAGCTCAGGGGAAGCTGCTGTAGCTGCCTCCACCTGTTTAAAATTCCACCTCTGATGGCATTTCTGCTGCTGGGGCCTATGAGACAAGGTCTGCTCAGGTACAGACCCAGCAGGCTGGCTCCCCTCTCAACTTGCCAATCTCCAGCTAACCCAGGGCTGGCTTCAGGCACAGAAAGCCCAAGCAACTTCTTGGAGGCCTTTGAACTGAGCTCATCCAAGCTTCTCATCACATCCAGCTATTATCCTAACTGCCTCCAAACGCAGAGTCACCTCCAAAAGCTCTGCGGGCAAGCCCAGTTCTCCTGTGGGCCTCCTTCCCACTAATTCTGTCAGACATTTGCTGGGACACAACACTTGCCTGAGACACGAGGCTGCTTGGAGCCTCATGTCTCTGTGGGCCACCCAACCATGCTGCCATCAGAATGGCCCTGAATATACTTCTGGGTTCACGTACGTGCAAAGCAATTAAGCTTTGCTGACAGAGACACAATGAATAATCTTGCCTGGGCCGTGGGGTGAGAGCGTGCAGACAGGTAGTTATTCCAGCCCTAATGATATTTGTTCCTGTCTGAAGCAATGCTTCATGCACACAGGAATATTTTCAGGCTAATATTTCTTCTGCAGCGTTCCTGCGAGCAACTGAGCACGAGCCCAGTCTTGCAGGTGAATTCACTTTCTAGAAGATAGTGAGTTGCCCCAATTCTAAACCTTGCTTGGGGCTTGAACTGTGTTTCCGGATTTGTCTGCGTTGTTTTGGTGCAAACCACCTCTTGACCTAATTTGAAAACAAGTTATACAAGGACTGAGATATTATGAGTTGACTTAGAAAGTCCCACTCTATCTGTAGTGAAGGCCCAAGTATTTCCCTTACCACTACAAAATGAGGTAGGTGAAGAGGATGTTTACCAGTGATCTGGCATCTGACTGGGTTTAACCTTACAAAGGTATTGGTCTTTATCATTTGTGCCTCTTTTCCTGCTTGAACTATCAAAGAGAATTACATTAAGTCTAACTGGACTTGACTGGGATTTCAGAGGCCAGCACCGCTAAGACAGACGCTAATGGCTTCCCCACAAAACACAGAAGACCTAAGTATGGGGTGCAGAGAAGGGAAAACAGCATTTGGGAACAGCAGAGAAGCTCTTCTTTGGTAGAAACCAGAATATCAGTTGTAGCTAACGCCAGCTATGAGCTGTGCAAACCTATGGCAGCACACAGCAAGAGGGAACTGCTCTGAGGCCTGCTGGCACCCTGGGTCATCCAGGGCCACAGTTCTTCAATGCAGCCCTCAGAAGCTGTCACTGTGGGCTCACTGGCATCTCCTCACCTGGAACACCTCGGTCTGACTGGGCTGCGGGTGCGAGTGCTGGTCGCTGCTTTGCTGGTTGTGGTGTTGGCTCTGCCACTGGGACCAGACTTCGGAAGGTCTCCCCTGGAACTGGCCGCTGCTCTGGCCACCTTCAGCTGGAAAGGGGGGAAGAAGGAGCAGAGGTCAGAGGGTGACTCCTTCAAAACTCCTGCCTGATTTTGGGGCTTTGTCCATCAATACCTCCTTGTTTGCAAATGAGTCTTGGAAAACAGACCTGTGCAGCACCCAGTCCCTGTGGGGTAGATGCCCAAGGGAGTTTCACCACTGACTGCAGGGTGGAGGCCAACCTCAGACACTGCACAGATCTGGCAATTGAGACCTGAGCTGCTCACAGCGAAACACACAGTGACACCACAGGGCAGGCACCAGAGGGCAACTTCCAAGCATCCCCCCACCACTAGCAAGGTCCCCATTTCACTGAAAACCCAAACTGCATCATCAGAATGCTCTTTCTCTTTAACAGAGTAACTCTTGCCGAGCACTATGTGCAGTTACCTGCTCAGCTATCTGAGGAGCACACTTTCAGATTTTGTAAGCAGGTGTAAAACCAGTCAGACCAACAGATGCTGCTGTATTAGATGCAGAGTGTTGTTTGCCAGACTATCGCGTTCTCCAGTATTACAGCTGCAAAATGATTTATTAAACATGCAATTTACAGGAGATTATTATCCTGTTCACGTGGTGATGGCTTCTTACAAGTCTGAGGCCATTTAAATTTCACAGAGAATAGTATGAGCAGGGTTTTATGGAAAATACACTTAAAACGGCCATTTTGGGGAGATGGATTTCTTCTAAATAGCCTACCAGAAGAAACCTCGATGCCACAAACATTAGTTTGGTCACTTATCACACATACACTTCTCATGAACAAAACCACAGGTCACACTCAAGCTGGACTCATTTTACCCTGTGTTTCTACAGACTGACCCTAATGAATACAATTTGGAAATAACTGAAGGAAAATTACCCAAAACATCTGCTTCTAAGAATTAACATTTTAGAAAGTTTGACACCAGGCTTGTGCTCTTCCTCCAAACATTTTTCCTTTCCCTCCCCTTCCTTTCCCCCCTCCCCATCTTTTCTTATATAACTACTACATTCCTATATACCTACTCCTCCTATTTTTTTTCCCATTTTCCCCTCACTACAGATTCAAGCTGATTCCCGGATTAGCAGCACCCTCTGCCAAGGGTGACAAATTCCTTGTGCCAAACTTCCACAGACGAGCCACGTCAGACCTCCGATAACCAGACTCATCATTTCAAAACACAGTTCACAGTCCTGGCTTTGGAAAACACAGAAACACGTGGTGAATCCAATCCAGTGGGCTAAAACAGATACAGTGACATTTCACTGGAAAGCAAACAGGCTGTAGTGACATATTTCTATCGTATGTGAAGTGGATAATTACAGCTCTTCCCTTACTGACATTACCACAACCAATAATTCAGCTGACTCAGAAACCCCACAACCATTTTACAGACCAAAACCAAAATTCATTTAAGTTTGCTGCAAGTTGGTTGTTGTTTTTTTTTTCCTCAGAACAATACATTGAATTTAACTCAGTGAGGCAATGATGCTTTTCAGCGAAACGGCTCCTGCCAGCCGGAGGTTCGAGACATTTGTCTCCGTGAAGGCTGTGTTATTAATAGTACCCCAACTGATGTAGGTCAGGAAATGTTTCTCATTAGGTGAAAGGGTTCCTGCCAAGTGGCTTAGGCCTGAAATGCAAGGCTGTCTCATAAACAAATGTACAAAGCCCAGTGGAAATGGAAATGGAGGCATGAATAAGCTCTGAGGGAAGAGCTGCGTCTCAAAGCACTTTTTCTAGGCGCAGGTTTGCACTGCATGAAGCTGACGTGCCACAGACCTGTGCTGGTTTTAGTCCCGAGGGATAAGAGACAAACATGTTAGCATGCTGCTACCTATGAGTTTTGCAGTTTCACATTGTTCTCAGTCAGCAACATTTTTCATGAAGTCCATGTGTGTTTATCACTGATGGATTAATTTATTGGTTTTTTTTTTAACTCCCGAATATTATTCTGCTGGTGAGAAAACTTACTAAGGGGTCACCCACTGGGTCAGGGTCTGAAAGCCACTAAATAAGCATGTAATAGGAAAAGAAAACTGTTTCAAAATGTGGTACCTACTCTGATTTGGCTAGTAGCAGTGTGGGTACTAAACAATCCTGTCTCCAGCCAAACTCCAACAAGCCGCCTCTGGGCAAGGGGACGGCAGCATGTGGTCAGGGAAGTTGAAAAATTAAAAGAATGGGAATTTGTGGCATTTAAGTGTTCTCTTGAGAAGTGGGCTGAACTTGAACCTGCTGACCACAATTTGGAAGGATGTGCACTAGTGATGTAAGCAAGCAGTATTTGAATCTTTCAGGACACCATTTACTGAAAAAAAAACCAAACCCCAAAACCAAAACCAAACCAAAACCCCCTCTAGAAATTCCCCCCTGCAAAAACCCAAGCCAATAAAATGCCACAATGTTCTGAAGTGCACTGAATGTGGAGGAGAGGCAGAATGGAGGGAACAGGTGGTCTCAGTCCACTCTGCCCAACAGGAGAAAGCAACACCCTTTCAACACCCCTTGGGCTTCCCAACCCAAAGAACCCACCAAAATAACAAGCTGGATGATTATTAATGAAGTTAATGCTGGAGAGTTTAATTTTTATGTGTATTTCTGAGTTATGTGACTTAACTTACCAAACCCTGCACTTCGGTTAGCTAAGCTGGAGTAGGCATTCCCACTTGGAGAAGAGGTGGCTGGGCTGGAAAGGGGGCTGTATGACGATGGATCAGCTGGGTAGGTGTGACTTGTTCCAATCCCAAAGGGAGAGGACTGAGCTTTGCTGGACTGAGATGGAATTTGCTGAGGAACAAGGGAGAAAAGCAGGGGATGAGTTTTACTGTTGAGGAACAGCACAGCAGACTCACTTTTTATCAATGTAAAGACTAAACCAGCCCTGCAGATGTAAACAGGTTCTTTATTCCCATCTCAGCCATATTTCATTTCTGCCAAAACCAACTTATTGCTGCAGAAGGAACACAACAGACCATGAACCAGCACTTACAGCTCTCCTGCTGCCTGACTGCATGTACTTGGTATCAGGGCTCTTTGGTAAAACATGACTGCCCTCATCTCTATTACAAAGATGAATCTCAAACTGAACAAGTATAAAGAATTCACCTTTATTTGCCAGATATTTGGATTTTGTAGTGCAGTACAATACCACTTATCTGAATGCCTTGCAGACTACATGCAGTTCTCAGGGGAGCAGATTGTCCAGTGCTTGGGGGTAAATGGTCACATATGTTTCAAAGCTAAAATATTGCTTTCTCTCCCTGCCTAAAAACTACAGGCAGCAGAGTTATTTTGCCTTGCAGAAGGCTGGAGAGAGAGTGTCAGTCACCTGCCCGGGCAGGAGGGAAGACACAGACCAACTTTGCTTCAGCTGGGCAGCTGAAATAATTCAAGAGTATCAAAAACCACACCTTGCTGTCACTTTCATCTACATAATGGCTTCATCACAGGATCTCCAAGAACGTTATGCAAATGATCAAACACTGCAAGACTGCTTTGAGACATGGACAGTGTGTACACTGAGCCCAAGGGAGGTGAAGTGTCTCATCCAAAGTCATGGGCTACAGCAACGTGCAATGCTACAGGCAGGACCTGCTTACAAACCACTGCCCACATCATGAAAAAATGCAGCAGTTCCAAGGGAAACTCCCTGTGTAACCAATTCCACAAACAGAAAGTGTTTGTACTCCAGATACTTTTCATGATGGACACTGTTACCGGCAATCAATGCACTCAGGTGAATCACAGAATGTCAGGAGTTGGAAGGGACCCTGCAAGATCACCTAGTCCAACCTCCCTGGCCATTCTCTTCCACAAATGCAGGAGGGCTGGGAGAGGAAAACGGATCCCAACAGGCATGTAACATGAAGATGTTGTTAAGTCTTCAGCTCAGTTCCAAACTAAGGAAATCATACATTTCTAAAGCTTTCCACAACAACAGTGAGAGCATGACATGTCACTTCTGCAAGGCTTAGCTCTCTTTATGATGGATGGACAGATTCTGGTTTCCCTACACTCACACACCCCCTCTGTCACAATCTGGACAGTAAGAGGGAGGAGTTTTGGGGGTTTTATTACTAATTTTAACATTCTCCATGTAATTTAAAAAACCCCAATGGGTTAATGTGATGATTGGCTTTCATTAAACAGGTATGACAGACACACAGAGGCCTGAGAATAATCAGTGAGTATTGTGGAAAATGATGTAGTTACTGATAAGAATATTCAGTGCCCATTCCAACATGCCATCCTAGCCTACCAAACAACTGAAAGTCAAGAGTGATTAAGCACAGCATTAATGATAGAGTAAACCTGATTATTTCATATTATTTCAAGCCATTTTTTTAACTGTCACAGGAACAAGAGGTGATTTCTGGGCTAACACCGCCCAGTGCAGGGCTTGTGTGGTTTCCCCCAGCATGTGCCTGTGTGAGCCACATCAGGCAGCACTAACTGGAGGTGGGGGGGAACCAGGCCGAGTAGCCTCTGCTCTGAGCTCACACTTGGATTTGTATGTGCTGCTTTCTGATGACATGGCTAACTGTGGGTAACATCACTGGGCACAACAAAGATTCAATGCACAGCCTAACAACTGTCCTCTTTTGTTCAGTGCACACATCAAAATAAGCACAGGACCGAGACCTTTCACTGAGATTTATGTCACTATTACAACCTAAACGTAGTTACACAGGGCAGCTGCCTCAAACTACTATAACCTGCCAAGGGACAGAAGTGGGGGAGCAAATGGTAACGACAAAATACATTTACTTGCATTGTAAGTGGAGTTTACTAAATTCCTTTTTGAAAAAAGCTCAGAGATTGTAAATGTTTAATGACTGTGAAAAACATCTTTAAACAATACCTGTCCTGGGAACGGTGGGCGATTTCCTGTCCAGGCAACCTGACTCTGGTTTAGCTGGCGAGATATCTGAGTCAGATTCTGGCCTGTCGACGAAGAAGACTGGATGTCGTTCACACCAGGCACATGTACCACTGATGAGCTAAAGGAACAGAAACAATGCCCCAGCTGTAGTTTATATTCTCAATGTACAAATAGTATTCCAGATACAGAATCTTGATAATCACATTGAAACTAATTGTTTGATCCATCTTAATAAAAACGTGACTTAAACCCATCACAAAACTACAAAACCCTTAAGCATTCCAAAACATTAGTTCAAACAGGCACAGGGGGGCAAAATTATCTTGAATTAGCCTGCTATAATCTCTTTGAAAGCACTTGCAAACATAGAATTAATGTATTTTTAATGCATTATATCTTTGCAAGGAGTATTCAAGCAGGTACTTAATTTTAAATTTGTCCTTCGAGACAACAGTATTTAAGCATTTGCTTCAATGCCATCCTAAATGAAGCTACACAAAAAGACACTTCTAAGTATTTCCTTTCCCTGCTTGGGAAATGGAAAAATGTGTATCACATATTAAAAAAAAAAAGTGAGCTTTTAATTCCTATTTTCACCAAATGATGCTAAAGAAGAGCATGCAGTTATGTACTCAGACAAAAGAATAATCAAGACAGGAACTTAAACTAATGTTCATGCTTTTGGAATAAAAAACAGTCCAAACAAACCAACAGTATTTCCAAAGAAACTGGTTTGTATGTTAGCTATTTCCTAATTACTGAATTTCACTGGATTTGTGAGAAATTTCTCAGAAATCCCTAATTAGAAGGAATATTTTATGAAGGGACTGCTCCACTTGACTATTTTATTCTCATGGAAGTCTTAAGCACCTGAATCTATACAACCATGTACTGTGAATGTGCTTTTATTTTTATACTGAAAATATATATTTCTTATAAGTCATACAAATATATAAATGAAGGCACAACATATAAACATACTTTTGTGCATCAACTGAAATAGCTTGCTCTTTTGTCCAATCCCTTCCCTATTGTCTGTTTTCACAATCACTTTACAGAGAAAGAAAAGCTGATTGGGAAAAGAAGTAAACAAGGCTGAACAGAAAGGAAGCAGGAATGTGAATCCTCCAAGAAGATGGACAAAATCCCCCCCAGAGTGGTAAGCAAAACGTGGCAGGCATTTGAATATGGGAGTTGTTATTCTCTCTTTCTTAAACTGCCTAAAAGCAAAGTGTGTATTAAGGAATTATTTGTAGAATTACTTTGGGTTTGTTTGCTTTTTTAACTTTAATTTTTATTTTTTTAACACCACAGAGTCTCCAAAGAAGGAAATGTGGACCAGAAAGTCCTTCTAAATCTGACTGAACTCAAAGGCAGACAAGAGCTGCTGGGGAGGGCTGGCCCTACTGCCCACACCTTCCCAGTTGGACCATCAAGTCCCATCATCTAAAGGAACTGGATTGCATATGGAATATATGCTGTGAAACCAGAGATATGAAAAACAGTGCCTAAAGACTGCCCAGGCTCAGTGACCAAATGGACCAGCCCGGAGGGCACCCAGGGAGGGGGGAATGCCAGCAGATGTGTCACTACTCGATGTAATAGAACAGCAGCAGGAAAAAAGTTATAGGAATTAACATCAGGAATTAACAAAGGAAATGACAAAACACACGCCAAACCCCAAGATGGCAAGTCAGCTATTCAGTAACATACAATATTCAATTAAAAGACATTGTAATTTGATGTCTTTCCCCCACCCTCCCCGTCTCCTCAAGTTATTCTTCATTGTAATTTGACAACACACACGCACAGGGATTTTATTTCTCCCCACTGAGATTATTAGCAATTATAACTTTAAGAACACATTGGTTTAAATAAAATTATAGTTTGCAGATGTCTTCTAATTCCTGGAATGGACCAGCCTCTCAGTGAGTACTCCTTTACTTTCACAGACTTGGTTGGTCAAAACCAGGAGAATTAAACTTCAGCATCACTGTCCCAGAACAGCAATATGAAGGGCATGAAGGTAAATATAACCACTGTTACCATACTCTTAAGAAGTGAGTGGAAATGCAGGTAAAGTCTTATACTTGACATTAGCCAAATCTGTGTGGCCAGCTGGTAGGCACCAACATGCACTCTGGGTAAATCAGAAATCCCTCAGATCATCACCTTATGTGTATCTGGAAGTTGCTTCAGAGATCTGTTCATGCCCAAGCCCCAGCCCTCATCGGGGACCATGAAAGAAGCATCCATCCCTCTGTTCCCTTTAGTAAGGTGTCCACACTGACAGTCTTCAGTGAAGCCATCAGAAACACTGACAGCTGTAAGTGCAAAACAAACCTTCGAGCCTTTCTGGGGTTGAACATTCCTCTGAACTCTGAGCCTGCCCCATCACCTCTCAGATTTATTCCCTATCATGCTGTTGCTGCTTCTTAGCTTTGTCCAATCACAGCAACAAGTATCTACTTACCAGCCACTATTTTTAACAGTCCAAATCTTCTCATCTTGTAAGCCTAGTCCAAGTGCTGAGACACCACACAGGAGTGCACACAAAGCAAATTTCATTCATGTAAAGAAGGCAAACAGTCCCTTACTCAGACAGAAACCGAAACATTGAGGATCCAGACTACACTACCTGAATGTCTTTCCCGAATGTCCTGGCTGAAACGGGCTTCCCTGTGAGTAGAGCTGCTGGTTTCCTGCTGTGGATGCCGAGGCCATCATTTTTTTATCTGCTACAAAAGCAAAACAAACCACAAAAAGAAAAGTTTAGGAGATTAGAAAATGAAGGCAAATTTATTTAATGAGAATTGCAATGTATATACACAGCAGGGATTCTTCTTTCCTTCTTAAAGATTTATGAAGGAGCCCTGTGGAACACATTAGGAACGACACAAAAGGCCTATGTGGCAATTCAGTGCAAACTGAGAGGCACAGCTGGTTTGTGTCTACTTTGTACCCTCTTCCCAGGATGAACCTCATTAATGCTATTGTTCTCCTGGAACATAACGCCTGGTACGTGCCCTCCAGCCTCGCAGCCCGGCCCTTCTCTGTGCCCGCTGGAAGCTGCTCCCGACCACGCAGGCAGAAGGGAAAACGGGACACAGAGAGCGGGGAGTGATGGGTGCGTGGGTCCAAGCTACAGACTGGAAAGGGGAACAAAAAGTCTCTCTGGGGAGTGGAGGAATGCTACACAACACAAGCTGGGTCTGAAGACAGTCTGATGCACCCACACCTCTGTGGCCTGCCCGGGTGTGGGCTTCAGGCGAGGGTACAGGACATTTCTGGCTCCAAATGAATAGCTCTCCAGGGCAAAGAACATATTGCAGCCTCTCTGCACTGAGGAGCGGCTCAGGGCTCATACACCGCTGGGTTAAACATCCCAAGGAATGGTGTTGAAGAGCCTGTCCCAATGAGGTGACAGCCTGCTTCCCTCCAGGACAGTCTGAGAGGAGTATGGACCGTCCTATGCAGATCTTGGGGTGACCCCCTGCAGCCCCAACCTCCATTGCCACCTCACAGGTGGCTGGAAGCCACTGAGTGTCTGCAAGACTTATGCACCTGAGCTGCAGCAAGGCAAAACTCTGATCTCTCACACATTCTGCTGTGCTCTACGAGGCTTAAGGGAGCCATGAAACTGGATGCAGCATCCCAGCGGGGTGTAAGTCAGATGAGCACAGAGAATAACACACACGTGGAGATGCCATTAACTTTTATAGTCTACCCTAAATGTGGCAACTGGAGATCAATCTTTAATTGACTGAAATGAGATTGGGTGAACAGTGCTGTTTGGTCCCTTCATTTCATTTTCTGGCACTGGATTATTCCGAAGCTCAGGGAAACCTCACTACTACTATTTGTCTTAAAAATAATTTAAAGATCTGCTCCAACACACTTCATTCACTTTCCCCATCTTCCTTTACTACCTCCCAAGTGCAACTCCCCAATGGCTTTGCAACCATTTGTTGACATGCAACTCTGACAGGCCTAGACATCAAGTCAGCCTCCTCATCTCCTCCTTTGCTCTTTTCAGATTGCCAGTCGCTTCTAAGATGCTCCTGTAAAAAAAGCCCACCCAACTCACAAGTGGTGGAAGCATCTTAGTTTTCCCTAGCTTTTAGAGGCCTCGTGAGTGTGGCTCACCAAAGTCCTCCAACACACACCAGCTCTTCTCCTTTATGTTATGTTCACATTATGCTAAGTTCATAACAATAACCTAAGCTTGCCTTCTCAAAAAAGAAAGTCACCTCAAATGATCCCACAGGAACCTTGGAGAAGGAGCACATATCCTGCTGATGTAAGCTGTCCTTGCTCTTTGTAATGTAGAAATTTGTAGAAATTCCTCACTGGCTACATCTTGCTCAGGCACTGAGACTGGGCACCAAACTTATGCTCTTATTTAAAAAAAATAGAAAGAAAATAAAAAGAGGAGATATGGGGACACGGTCTAGAGGAGGTTGCGTCTGTAGTACAAAGAATTGAGAATGGGTTGGGATATATCTGAGAAGGACAGATGATTTTGACTTTTTTTTATGGTAATGTCATTCTAGTATGAGATGCCCCACTTTCTAAGGTCACCCTTTACCACACTCTCTGGGTTGGAAGAGACTGAGCCAAAATCCTGTGGGTACTGTAGATACTTGAAAACAATTCACCAGCACAACCGAGAGTGCCCTAAATGAACTGGAATTCCTCAAGTGAGGCAGAGTTGCCATGGCAGCTACTGGGGTCTGTGCCGCAGGATGAGGCCAAGACAAAGGGAACGGCTAAACTAATCATGGGCAGCTAAATCGGCTTTAAAATCCCTTTCTTGAGTGACACCGAATGCTCTTTAGACTCTAAATCCAGCTCACATCTCTCCCAGCTGCATTCCCACTCAGGACTTTATACACTACCCCACTCTCACCTTCGGCACAGCACTGAAAGCCTGTTTTGTTCTGGTGTCCCACCTGCATCCTTAGACCTTTTCGTCCCCAAATCCCATCACTGTACTGGTCAATGACAGGCCCTTCTCCCAGCAGGACCACTGTGTCTGCCTGTACAGAGATCTCCACAAGAACCACATCATCCTGTGGTTCAAGGCACTTGCATGACTCAGTGAGCCTTCCTCTCCTCACTTTGGTTTTTTAATTGTGTGTCCAACTATGGTAATGATCTCCCTATGTCAAACCTGTCTTTTTATGGAACATAGCAGAGAATGAGGTCGGGTATCAACACAATGCAAATGTCTTGCAGGCAGCATGCAGGTTTGTCAATATTGGTTTTGGACAGCATATCTCATCTCTAGCTGTGAACCACCTCTTTTTATCATTCAGAGAGACCTTGATCACAACTCCCATGAGAAATTCAGACAGGGTGAATGTCTCAAAAAAAGCACAGCCTGTAAATTGATAAGAATGAAAAGAGAAATGGCATTTCCAAGAACATAACCTCACAGCTTGCTAGACCCTTAACCCTAACCCCTCCCCACAAACAGTTGAGAGCTGCCTGAAAATGAGCCAATAAGGCAGCCAAAAAGCAAGATGTTCTTGGTTGTAAAAATACATTCTGGTGTTTAGATTTGGTGCCTTGCTACCTTCTAATAGACCCCTTTTATGGCCTCAGCTGTTGACTTCACTGTTAGAGTAGACAGACAAGGATGAACAGCAATAACGGAGAAGTCCCAGCAATAGGAGGACAGAATATCCAGTCTCTCCTGAGGTTACAATGCCTTTGCCATTTGAAAAAGACAAGCCAGACATAAGACACCAACAAAGTGAGGTCATCTCCCAACACCCCTGGAGTCAAACCCTGTGGGTCGCTTCCTTCAGGCACTGCATGACACTTGCACGTTGATTTATTTAAAACAAATGTAAAAACTTCTCTTTTTCAGTAAGGACAGTGAAAAACAATAAACAATTAATGAGTTCTTCCACGAGCAGCAGAATTAATGAGCCTTGTTTCCTACAGATATATTTCAGATGACCCCTTCAGCTGCCAGTCTTCTCAATGACTTCTGTCTGCTAGGCCAAGCAGCAGCACAGGTTGGGGCTAGTTTGAGTCAGCTATGTCTGTTTGACTGATGAGTTGGCTGCTACCTCTTGGAACAGGGCTGGGAAAGCCTCGGGTGAGGGCACTCAGTAAGGGCTCTGTCCTCAGAGTAATTTTCAGGAAATATAGATGATGACACTATTTCTGAGACTTCTATCACTTACAGCAACCTGCCAACAAGTTCAAAAGTTGTGACAAAGACAGCAATGACTCACCAGCAGGTAAGGTGCTGGAGATGCTTCGACTGACCAGAAAACATTAGTATACTTCAGGGCAGCATATGCCTCTGAAAGCATCAATGCAAGAGCTGCTGATTTGAATAAAAAAACTGCAGGACTATCTTAAGATTACACAGTAACTGTCTTAATCCCATCTTTTTAAAGAGATGAACTCACAGCTGCTGTTTGAGAAAGAAAATATATACTTAAAACCAGCAAGTTCTGCTCAGTATGTTTAGTACTGATGAACTCTGCTTAGGGTGCCCCTATGAAATGACAAGAGATTCAAAAAGAGGTAGCTCTGGTCACATGAATGCTGTCCTTCCCTCCCTGAATTTACTCCTCACCATGTTTAGGGGAAATACCAACTGAAGGCAACCTCTAGGAAATGTCCTGAAGACTGATGTTGTTTGGAAATCTCTCTCCATGTTGTAGTTTCTCTTCATTCTCTCAAAGCTGTGCTCCACATGATGTAACCAAGCTAAACACAGTATTAAAAATAAAACATCAGAGAGGTTGACTTACAAGCAGTTATTCCAGCAAACATCTCAGCAAATCTAGGATCTCTCTCCTGGGAGAAGATAGCATCAGGTTTTTCCACAGACTTTCCACCCTCATGAACGTTAGCTGGTATACTCGGAACAGGCACCTGTTGTGATACACGGAGAACAGTGATTCCTGCCATCAAGTTTGACAAAAAGAATTTCAGGGACAGTCACAATATATTTTTATTTGCTGAAATATGCCATAACTTTATGTTTTAAAAGATCAGAAGCACAAAAATAGAAACTCAAGAAATTTCACCTGAGACAAGTCATAGGATGACAGCCCATCTCTTTGATGTACTTCAAGTTCTGCTTGCTGCTGCTGAAGTTGTCTGCAAAGGAGACAAAATGACTTTGTTACAAAAACCAATTAAGATACAAAAAGGAAAGCCTTGGTCTCCCATTGCATACTCTGAGCGAAACGTCTCCCAGACAATCCTTTCTGGTGAGATTCATCTGTTTTTAATGAGAAAGCTTGAACCACAGGAATGCAACTGGGTACATGAAGAGTTCTGATGCAGCAGCACACAAATACAGGTAGATGTGTAAGTGATGGTGTACAGAACAGAACCTACCACTAACACATTTAAGAATTCATTACTAAGACACCAAGAATGGCTTCCTCATGTTAACGATGAATTTACCAGGCCCCCTCAGTGATCCTGTTGGAGTAAACAGGAAATCTCCAGGAATGTCAACACAGAATTATGCCAGTCAATAAAAAAGAAAGTGATTGAAGCGCTGTCTGAAGCAAATCAGACCAAATGCAACAACCTGTTGAGCTAGAAAGAGCTGAACATAAATCCCTTTTTCTAACAGAACTGATTTATTGTTCTTTGGTTCTACTCTCCTCAGTATCCAAGCCCAGATTTTACTTAATTTTTTAAAGCATTTAAGGCAGTGAATGTCCAGAAATAAATTACTTGTATGACTAAATTAAATCAAGATGTTACATAAAATCATTTTGTGTTGATAAATACTACAGAAAACACAAGTCTCCTCTTCGTGCTAATCAGAACCAAACAAAAAATACCTGCTGTTTAAATGAGATAAAAATCACTGGAAGTAATAGCCTTAATCCAATTATATGAAGTTAGGAAAAATTACGTGTGTAGCAGCAATAGAAAAATACTTCAAAAGAACCTGCCACAGCTTATAAATGTTAGGGGCCATATGCCAGAATGAAAAACTTCAGTGCTGAAACCTCTGCAGACCCTTGAAAAGCACTTGATTTGTGTCTAGTGTTGGGCACTGTTAATGAACTACAACAATTAGCCCATATCAGCAGATAAACTCATCAGAAGTCACGAGCATTAACTGACAGGTGACCTGTAGTGTCACACAAGTGATGACGAGTCAGGCATATTCACAGTCTACATTTGCAAATATTGCCTATCCATAAAACTGTATAGATCCTTGATAGAGTTCTAATATATCTAGCACAGTGATCTCCTGAATCCATGTCTTCACTTGCTTTTTTAATTCTGAAAGCACACAAATTCAAAGCTCCTAAGTGGAAATGAGACAATTATATTAATTGCTCTAAAAGTTTTGAAGTTACTGTAACAACTTCTACACAAAACAAAAGGCTACTGTGTAGTACCAAAATAAAGCACAACCCTTTTGAAATGAAAGGCAAAAGTGCTACTGATGCATTAAGACTGGATTTTTACCATTACCTTTTTGGCCACAGGCTTGACTATCAGATTTTTATTTAAATCCTCTTCTAAAATTTGAACTAGTTTCAAACATCAAGGTACTGAGAAGCAAACCTGCACATAAAGTCAATGACAAATGAGGCACAAACTGAGGGGAATCTGAGTGAACACTCAAACAAGCTACTGGAGTAATTATCAGATTTTTCCATCCCTTGATGCTGCTTTTCCAGAAGACACTTCGCTCAAACACCAGTTACTTAGTCTCCATGGCAAACTGACAAAAATCTGCGGTCACAAACAGAAGATCAGCAGAGATGGCCAAAAGCCTTCTGCTAGCCTTATGCTTCAGAACGTGTAATGTACAGAATCACCTTTGTGCTATGAGTGACATGCAAAGAAGTCAGTCCTCCAGGTCATCAGGGCACCATGGATTTTGCATATTATTTTAGCCAACAGAAAATTCCTAAAAATTACCTCTGGAATGCAAAGGCTTTTTTTCTGATCACAAGCATAAAATGCATACTCTTCCAGCAGAGCTATGGGAGGGAATTTCATTGTGGCAAATCTATGGGGAAGTTTTTCTAAATATCACCCTGTGGCCAATAAACACTGATTAAATCCTGTTGTTAACGTGAAAGCTAATTACACTGTTTCATTTGTTTTTATTACCAAAGACTTGGTGCGTGTGTCAATAAACAGCACATTAGGGCTCTTCTGTTCCATATAAAAGTATGTTTTCTTGATTCAGCCATATACATACAAATGAGCCAAACAAAACAGCATACTTACTAGCTATTTGTTTTGTAGGCACGACTAACCTAGTGCTCCTTCACCCTTCTCGATCTTTCATCTCTAATACTTGTTAAGCTGGAGTACAGTATAAATACCGCATTGTGTTAACAGCACTGAACTTTGGGAACAAACTCCCAAATCCCAAATTTCTTATAAAACCCAAACACTGAAGTGGATCTTCACTGAACTCTGTGCAAGCTACACTGCACTTAATTAAGGCTGAAATGTAAAGCTAGGTTGGCAACTTTTGCTGCTGTTTGCTGCTACTGTATAAATAGTTCAAATGATGCTTGAAGCCTGAATGAAACTGTACAGCAATTCATGGACCAGCCAAGCAGGGAGAGCTGAGCACTGCTGTCATCAAGGCACAGGTCCCTTCAGTCATCTCACTGCTAGATTGCTTTTGTGAAGGTGACACAGAAACGAGGGGTTGATAGCAGTTTGGTCAAAACTCAACCTACTTCTGAAACCAAAACCCAAACAAATAACCAACATTATCCTTGGTTTCTATTTCAGTCTCATGGCTTCAAGGAATGAATCAAAGAGAGTCACTGGCTCTGAGGGGTACCAGCACTGCAAGCAAGGTGTTTTGTCTGGGTTAGCAGAGGACTCTGCCCTACCACAGAACTCCTGGCTTACCCATGGCTTGGGTATGACACTGGGAAAACTTGAGCAAGAAATGGTTCAGCAACTCTGAAGGTTTTGATAGTTACTTCAAATTTACTGCTTTAATGTACTTTGAGGAAAAGGGAAGATTCTGTGAAAGTTCCTCTGATATCAGAGAGAATCTCAGCTGATTTAAACTCTCTGAAGTCACCTGTTCCTTTTCCAGGCATCTGTGTAACCAAAAAAGGATGTGAACTTCAAAATTAACAGTCGCTGTGAAACAATACTACTGCATCCCTACCAAGCTATTTTTATGTAATGCAGGCACACGTGCTTCCTGACTCTGGTTTGCACAGAAAGGCAGTAATAAAAGCCTCGGGGCTCCCGCTGTAAAATCCTCTTTCAGAACCTCTCAGCATCTCCCTGTTTCAGTTTCAGAGTTACCCCTGTGAAAGGCTCTGTCTTATGCCAGCCTTGAGTGATCAGATAGCCCGGGATGGCATGGGGATCATGAGAAAGTAAGGCTGCAGCACTGCTACTGTCAAGCAGAACTTTATCAGAAGAGCTGATCTCATTAGTATTTTGGCCCATGAGAATCAGAAACAGAAAATCTCTCTCCCAGAAGCCCAGGCTGATTCATCCAGCCTGCTGCCTCCAGCAGTGATGAGTGCCAGTGCACTCTGAGACAGAGCTCTGGAGACTCAGGACAGCTGCAGGGTTCATAAATGCACGTAGAACTTTGAGCTAGTTCAGAAATGAAACATCAGACGTTTCATAAAGATCAGGAAAATATCTTTCTTCTATATACAAAGGCTTTTATATAGTTTTATTTGTCACCACGACCGATTGTTTTATTCAAATGCTGTGCTCTGCATACATTCAATAAATGCACATTACAATTACTATTTATTTTTGGAAATCAAACAGTCCCAGCTACACAGGAAGATGTGGTCAGTCAATTGGAGGACTCCTCTTTTCAGCTGAACCCAGTACGAAAGCTGAACATTAAATGCTTCATTTCTCCAGGAAGTTTCTCTTGGATGATTACATCCAATTGAAACCAAGGGAAGTTTTCTTTTCTTTTTTTTTATTACCAAGGAACTAAGTGAACATTTGAACCTAATATTTCATTATCATTCCTCACCAAAAGCAAGCTTGGAAAGTTGACTGCTTGAAGCTCTGAAGGAACATCTTTAAAAAAGAAAAAGAAATCCCAAACAATCCAACACAAAAATAGCAATTAATTCCTCCACAACTGGAACCACCACTGCCCTCTACAGTCTTTTGGGAAAACACTGTTCACTGACCAAGGCAAAATGAGAGCAACCCTAGACAGACACACAGAGAGACACCACTGTGGCTTTACACTACTAAGTTAAAACCTGATTTAAACCTACAACTTTTGACACAAATTTCATGCTGAATTTTTAACCACCTCAAAATTTATTCTACATATCTAAGTTATCACGGTGATAACAAATCAGAATTTGCACAGAACTGTGCAACCAACCTCATGGTGGGAGGCACCCCCCCTGCTTGGTCTCTATGTGAAGCACTCTGCTGGACCCAGAGTGTTCGATACTTCCACCGACACGTAAAGATGGCCACACACACTGGGGTCGGTGCCAAACAAACAGTCCCCAAGGGAGCTTAACAAGGAGGTGGAGAACAACCGCTGCCAGGAGGTACAACTCCCCGAGGCACCGCGGAAATCAGAAGTCAAAACATGACCCCAAATGTGCAAAAAAAATAAACCCAGAAACAGGCAGGAACAGCAGTACTTTACAGTAAGTCCTCTTTAGAAATCTGAGAGAAAACAGTTTGAATAAAGCATTCTTTCTCCTATTCAAAAGCAGATGTATTATGGGCTGTATCTTGCCATAAGACTAGAACTTTTTCAACATGACAGGAAAGAGGGAACATCCGCTGTCAAAGTAGCAGCAGGCAGCTTCCATATTAGGTCAACATTTCTGGGTTGTTATTCAAACCCAGCAAGAGAGATATAACCAGAGCCAGAAGCTGGTACACTCCTATCCATCACTGAAAGCACAGTGATGCCAAGCTGAACAGTATAGTGAAGCCTCAGGAAAAAACCCAACCTATTCCCAGAGTCAACACCACGTAAGTCTACAGCTTGATCTGTGGACTCACAGGAACAAAGCACAATTAAGCCTGGGAGATATTTCAGAAGTGTTTTTCTATTTTGCAGGCCCCTGTTTGTGTATACACATTATTTGGAAAAGAAATACAGGACAGCAGAAATGTGGAAATACCTATTTTGAAACACAGTGTAGACGGGGAGATAACCAGCTGCCTGATTTCAAGACACATTTGCTCATGAGCTAAGCTATTTGGTTCTTTAAGCCTGACTTTTTATGCAGAAAAAATTGAGCAAAACGACTGTGATGCTGGGTTTTAAGAGAGTGAAAGCACAGCCCTTGTAGCCTGGTCATGTGTCATGTGCAAGCGAGCAAGTCAAGGAACACCCAGAGAGAGACTTTAGCTTTCTAAGTTCACATGCCAAAGCCCCAGGGGTTTAGTTTTGCAAGTGGAGCTCTCCACATGCATCTTCACTAGCAGACTGTTCCCCGGCATTTTCATTGTAGTTTAACAAGTTGTGATATTAAAATCACTAATTTCCAGAGTTAAAAACTTGGAAAAAAAATATTTGGTTAGACCAGAAGCATATTTTGTTTTAGAAATAGATTAAGTTTATACTGGAAAGAAGAAATATTTAATAAAAAAAAACCCCACACTATAAAGCAATGGCTTTATCAAGGCCACACTGGCTTCTGCAGTTACTGGTTCAGAATTCAGGAGGCTCTAAAAGCTACTCTGCTCAGTTTCACAGTGACCAACCTCCACTGTACGCCTAGGATGACCTCCTCCTAAGAGGTCCAATGACATATTTTTTAAAATATTAATTCCAAGACAGAATGATCTAGTTCCCTTCTTAGGATAAGGAGCTGAAGTCATCCACATGCTTGGGGATACTCCACAAGATCTTAATGGAGTATCAGGAACCCATCCCACTCAAGTCTAGTAGAAAATCCTTTTACCAACCCAGGACTGTAGTATGGTATGATCACAATGAATGCAGACACAAAATTTTCTCCTTGGCTTGGGAATCAGGCAAACCTTCCTCCAGTATCAGGACAGCTGGTCTGCTCCTGGCAGCTCTGTGCTAGTTTCAGGCCACCTGGACTGAGATCAATGGCCTTGTCTAATGACATAACAGATAAGTGATGTTTCTCCACCAGTGCAGCCAGGCCCTCGAAGCATCACAGGATAATGACAGAGAGAAACAGTTATGCTGTACGATCTTATAACGGAGAAACCCCTGTTACAGACTGAACTGTTGCAGGAAAACACAAATGTAGCCAGAAACAGGCTATCAAAAATCAGAAGGTGCTTTACAGCAAAAAGCAGTGTTTAAATTCTCTCAAAGCCACGTACGTGGCACCTGGAAAAGGCACCTACTTCACGTTGGTGTTGGTGCAGATGATGTACTCGATCTCATCGGAATAAGGGTTCTGAAACGTGAAGCTGCTGGTTCTGATCAGCATCCATTCCCGGTTTTTGGTGCGAAAACGATACATCACAGACAGCACTTGACCTTTCAGTTTCACAACCTGCAAAACCGTTTGGAAAGGTTAATGACAGGAGATTGCTACCTGCTGGGCAAATGAATAGTAAACAGCAGTAACCGGTGTGTTTTAAACCCGAATTACAGAAACTTATAGACACAGCAGGGAGATGCTTAATTTGAAGAGAATAAGCAGAATCTGATTCATGTCCGCAGCTATTTCCTTCTGTATGAAACCTTCACACCTTGTACAAAATACCATTTTTCAGTCTGCATGTAAGAAATCACATTCAGCACAACCAACAGGGAAGCTTTAAGAAGGTTTTAATGAAGAATGTTTATCAAGAGAGACTGACAGAAACTGAACTGAGCATCTTTTAATTGTTTATACATAAACCATAAACCAAACATTGGAGCTGAAACAAAACCCACATGAAAAAACATTTTGTGGTTCACAATATGCTTTTTCACTTGGATATCTGGCTGTACAGTTCATATACATGATATACCAAATCACACACTGGCATCAAAATTCAGGATAATATTTAGAAAATAGTTGTTTCTTTTTTTAATTTTTTTTTTTCCCCAAACACATTATAAGACCATTAAGGATGGCAAAGCACTAACAGGAAAGACATGCCTCTGACTTGCAAAACAAGAGAAAGGGAGCCAGTCTGAATAGAGAGAACACCAATAAACCACTGCCCACTTTAATAGTATTAATGAAAACAGAGAGCAAATCCTTTGCTTGGACAGCCTATTCCTTTATGATTAAGAATTCAGATTTCTGGCAACGCTCAGTTCGAATTCTGCCTTTGATAGCTGAGGTTTGTTAAAGTCAATAGTTGGGCATCAACTGAGCAGTGAGAAGCAGCCAGCTAAGGATGTACACTCCAAACAACACTTGCACACTGGCACTGTAACAGCATTTTATGTGTTACCTAACAACCTTGGTTTAAGTCAGAGGAAAACTTACGTGGTTTCAACTCATTCAGCTGGCACCTACCTGGGCTATGGGTGTTCATATTTTATTGCTTTTCCACCAAGCTATCTCAGTGGTGACTCGGGGAAGGAAAGGGAAGGACTACTGCAAATTAGTGCCACATCTCCTTGTGGATTCCTAATTCTTATCTACTGGAATTTGGTTTTTACTAGCTATCTGCAGCCTGTATTCTCTAAAAGTAGAAAAACCAGTATTTACCTTCTGTTTTTATCAACAAGCAACTGGATTAGGAAAAATTTCCCAATCCTGTCTCTTCAAGAGGTCTGCATTTCAAACTGACCCAGCAGATGCAGGAATAAATGAAAAGAATGCAAACAGAACATGCAAAAACCTTCATCAATGGCCTGGAAAGTTCAAAATAATACCAAGGTAAACGCCTTTGGATTTTTTTTCCAATGCTTTTGCCGTTTCAGTTCAGTGCATGGCATTCTTTTATCAGCAATTTTCTACCACCACACCCAGGGTAAAAACCACAGAGCTTGTGTAGAAGTGTCCAATCTGAATAGCATCCTAGTGGATATGAAATAGCTGTATTCTGGATCCTTTGATATTGAACTCTATTTGTTGATCTTGGCCCTGAGACTATCTTATTCTGGCCTGATTTTCCAACCCTGATGAATGAATTTATCTTCCTAAGGAAGTAAAAGCTTTGAGATGGATACTGGCAATTGACCAAAAGCTGCAAAACCCTCCCTCCCTCCTGGGTTATGCACCAACCTGGTTCTGATACTGTCAGCAAATTGGAAATGCCAAGTTTTCAGAGGGTTTTAGAAAAAAGAAGTTTACTGGAAATCATAGTTACCTTTTTAATGAAGAGATTTCTATGGCCAGGCTAACAATAATAAAACAAACTGCAATGATCTATTGTCCTGCAGTCTGAATTAAGCAAACACTAATTCTGTAATAACACATAAAGCATAGAGCTCGCTGGTGGGAAAAGCCTGAACTGTCTTAAAACAGTGCACACAAACAATATAGCACCAAAAAATTTCAAATCCAATATTTAACCTTTACTTTCTCACATTCTTTGGAAATAAAAACCACCTGGTGCCTAGCTTAACTGTTTACTTCAGCCTTTTATTGCGTGATTGAAATAACAGCCCCAATCACACTGCTACTGTACTTAACAAAAATATACTGAAAAAGGAGTTGCCTGCTGAAGAAACAGCTCAGTATTTTCACAGACTGGACACAGATCGAGCAAACAGGAACTTTCACTTCTAATCATTTTTTTCCTCGCTGCCTTTTTGCATGAACTTAAGTTAATCATGTCAGTCCCTGATCCAGCGTCTAAGCATGTGCCTAACAGTGAGCAGTGACAGCGAAGTCCCCAGCAACTGAGATCAGGGATACACCAGCAGCCTCCTGCAGCCTCAGTGAGGACCAAGTCATTAACTCAAATGTTAGTTAGTCAGCCCTTCTGAGCCCCAGGCAATCACTTCAGAGACGGGTGTTTGACATGCTATTATCCAGCAGCTCTCTGTCATTGTCTCTTGGATAAATTACTGGAATCAATCATCTGGGCATTGGTGAAAAACAGCATATGTGTTCTGGCTGCTCTTCTTGCACCACTGATGCGATCAGGCACGAGTTCTGTGAATCTGTGAATCTTGATCAGGCACGAGTTCAGGGAGATGAACTATCTGAAAGCTGGTCCCATGCAAAAGCAATTAGTCCCCTGGCTAACTTACCCATCAAGTCCCTCTGCCAGCACTGGGACAGTAGGAAGGTTGGAGTCAGGGAGGAGAGGGGGAGCAGGACCTGACTCCTGGTGGCAGCTACCCACCGGGGAGGCGCAGCTGCAGCACCACACCACCAGGCAAGGTGTGATGACCTACTCCAAGCATCTAACACTCAAAAGCTCCTGCCTCTGAATCAGCATCTTGAATTTAAAAGGTCTGTAGCTACTGTTTGAACTTAGCCCGTTCAAGGACACTGAGATTGATGCAGAGAGATCACATCATCTTTTCTGCTAGCTCAGCAGTGGGCTGGTAGTGTCTGCTTGAGGAAGGGTACACTGAGAAACAGTTCAAGAGCACCAATATCTTACACTATCTCCAATGCTTCTGTAGAGACCATAAACTTCAGTTTCACAATTTGTTCCATGGACACTCAACAGCATTTAGTTGTCTTCCCCAAAGAGGCTTCCCAAGTTCCATTTTGGATGCCATGCCTGAATCAACAGTTGGCTATACAAATTATTGTAGAAGTCATTTCATGTTTCATGGCTGAAAATACATCTCAGCAATGCAAGGCAGATCAACAAAACTTGGTTGAGCTATAAGCTGTTGTCAGAAAATCTGGAACCACTTAGATCATCTGAACCTCAGTAATCAGTTAAACATACTACATCGAGCTTTCTCGTGCAGCATGGAAGGCGCTGAAAACATCAGCAACAAGCAGAAAGCCTGGGGAAGTTCTCCTACTGTATGTCCCAGATAACCTGAAACAACCAGCTCCACCACACAATACATGCTTTGGATACAGCTGATGGAAATGTCACCCACTGTAAAAACAAACCCAGATCACTAACTTTTTCCATATGTCCTATTTCTTTTGTTACTTCTGTCTGCACTTCAATTCCTAATCAGGAGAAGGGCCAAAATGATGTAAAGTGGTGTAGCTCCATTAAAGAATGAATCACATCAATGCTATCAGAGAATTTAGGTCATAAACAATCCAGCCTTACAGCAGGGTATAACGAATTCCAAATACTTCTTGTTGTCACAACGTAGTGGGGCTTATACAGGCATCTCCAAAACAGCTCTAACCACGCACCTGAACACTGATTTAAAGTTTTGTAAATAGAAAACTAATTGTATAACTGGGTGACTTGTTTCTGAAAACACAGTAAACAGATGCTGCAGCTTAAATTACCATTTATAAAGCTTAACTGATTAGTAACTGATCAACAGACTGTTTCGTATCTTGACACTCCTCCTGCAGAGCTGAAAAAAATATCTTGAAATGAAAAGTAAAAGCTACTTCTCTGAAAAAAACTAATAAAATTAATGAATAATTGGCAGAAGACAAGGAGATGGATGCAGCACCTGTTGGAAACTCTCCCTCAAATGGCTTTGATCTTCAGGATGGCAGAATTCTAAAATATCTTTTCCCAGAAGATCCTAGAAAAAAACATAAAACTGTGTAAAAAGTGCAGCTCACAACAAAAATCCACCTACAGATCTACAAGTAATCCTCGCAGACACTAAATCCTTAATAGTTCTACTCAGTCATGAATCAAGAAACAAGGCTTACAGGCATCATGTCCCACACAGTATTTGTACTGCTGCAAACAAATTTTACATGATATTTTAAAAATACCTGTGAAATGGTGTCTTGAGGATACTGACATCCTCCACTACTGCTCATTTTATGGCACTAAATGTTGCAAAACCAGTTACTATAGTTACTAAGTACTATAAAAATGACCAGTGTTTAGTGCACAAAATATGAATTATCATCTACAAATATTTCACATTTTGCTGCTTTTGTTTTTAATGTGGAAACAGAATTTTCTTTGTTAGCTTTAATCAGTCTCTGCATTTACAGTGACTCACTGACCTGGGGCTGGTAGCCAATGACGCTGATGCACCTTGGGTCCACAAAGGTAATGACTCCATCGGAATTGTGCCTAGACAAGAACTCGGTGGGGACCGACATGCCATTCATGTCCATGCACACTGGAGAGCTAGTTACCTAGGACCAAGGGAAGTCCACACAACAGTCACCATAAGTCAAAGTCGATTACATAGCTAAAGCATAAAATCTGTTGGCAGACTGCTAACTACAGAAGGAAGTCATCATAAATAAAACAGTGTGAATAAATGGCACAGCACCGCCTTTATTCTAGTTTGCAGTGCAGGTATCTCACTCGTGACACGCATCTGGGCTTGATAGCACAGCAGGAAAACAAATATACCACAAGCTCCCAACAAGGAGGGACATTGTAAGGATATATATGGCTGGATTCATCTCACTCTGTGGGACCACATCGAAGTTTGGCACCTTGGTGTCTATCCTTGCCAACCAAAAATGAAAGACTTCCAGAGGACAATTCTACCCGCTCATTTTAAAATGGGAAGGTCAATCTCTGTATTAGAAAAACTCTCTGTATGAGAATAACAGAGAATAAAAATATCTCAGACTAACACTCAACTTTCAGGTGAGGATCATCTCAAAACACACAAAGTTCTCCAGAGACTGAAGTAGGTGATGATATTGGACCAGCAAGTAGCTGCTCACAATGGAAAAACACACTTTTGTAAATAGTCCTCAAAGCTCATCAGAGAGAAGGATGCATTCCTAGCTCTGCCCAAGACTATGCAATCAGGACACTTTGTATCCACCTATTCCTACCAGGGCTACAAATGAAACTATTATTTTTCTTAGAACTTTCAGAGCCAGGTCTGTCAGCATGTTCCCAGGAGCAAAATCTCATGTGATGCTGCCCTGAAGCACATTAGCCAGTTAGCTGTACGCAGATTTTCAAGCTGCTGTTACAGAACAGAGGTTATAATTTGTGCACCTTGATTCCTTTGTGATTAAACCCATGCCCAGAGCCTTCTCTTGCCTCCCTCACACACCCTGATAGCTTTTCTAATGTAACAGATGTTTTGACACTCCACATGTTACTAATGTGATTTTCTCAGAAATAATCTTTCTTTGGCAGCTGCAACACATGAATCCCTGTAACTTCCTTCTCTCCATTAGTGGAATATATTACCCTTGATTATAAAAGCTTGATCAACCTAAAAAATATCGTGCAATACTTCTGCAGCTCTGCCCTCACAACAGAGACATGCTCTGCAGAAGTGCTAACACCCGCAGTAACGTGCAGGCTGTTCACCTCAGATGAGATGGTTTTGGCACCTGTGCTCTAATGAAAGGGTCACTCCACCTTGTGAGAAGGAGCTATGCCATCCTAGCAGATGGCAACGAGCACAGGCCAAGAGGAGATCATGCAGAAGGCTCAAACACATTCACCCATGGCAGAATTCCCAGACTGGGAAGATAAAAAAAATTGGCTTCCCTGCTGCAGTGAAGGAGACTCACTGCAACTGGTCTAGCTCCTGCTCAGCTCTCATCAGCAATGGACAAAGGAAGAATAGGTAATAATTCAGTTGCAACCATCTGGACAAAAAGGAAATAAAATTTTATTCTTGCAGTTCCCTCGGCTGGTAGCACACCTGAATGCACACTGCAGTACACTCTGAGAATAACGCTGTGTTTTTTAAGAGCCTCTTGACTGCCTTATCTTCACCATCTTCAGAATAACTCCTGCAATCAATTTTCCATGTTGTTAATTATCCAGAGAGAGAGAATGAAAGAACAGCACATCACTGGCACTGGGAGCCACTTTAACCTACCATCTGCAGCACCTGTACTCCCACATTTCTCAGAGGCCAGAATATCCCAGCCCTTTGCACCCTAGAGAACAGCAGGTCTGTACGTGCTTGTGCTCCAGGAGCATCTTTGCTGCTGTCACTGGGTTAAATATGTGCATGCACCAAAACAACATTTTAATTTTGCTCTGTTGACATGTTCTAAAAAAGCCCATGATATGGGGTTGGAACTAGATGATGTTTAAGGTCCCTTCCAATCCAAACGATTCTGTGAGTCTAAATCACTGGCTGCACACTGATATCAAGGTACTTCGTATTTTGGAGGCCTGTTAAAAATTACAGTCTCATATCAGAATTTTGTGCAAGTTCTTTACAACTAAAGTACAAGACTCATTATCCTTTCAGAAGTAGCTTATATGAAGAAAAACCAGTGTTACCTGAAGCCTTCCTATTGCCACGAGGCAGTATTTACTACCTTGTCCCACATCGGCATCTTCTTCTGGTATAGTCATTCCTAAGTAAAGGTAACAAATAGTGTTAGAATTAGGAAATTTGGATGTGCAGAGATGCTGATGGTCTGTCTCTATACTATTCTAGATGCTCTAAATCATACAAAATAACCATATCATCTTCTCTAGGATTCTGGCATTATCTCTGAGTTCAGATCAGATGATCTTTCTCAGTTGTGCTTGATCCTACATACCTCACATGAATACACAGTACCCCCAGCAGTCACTTTGGCTGCCCAAGTCAAAGCAGATACAAAAATTCCATTATACACTGAGAGGGACAGTTAAATTTCCATGAGTACTGCTCGGCAGCACGTTACCGGAACTGTGTGGTCACTTAATATGGTCAGTGAATGCACACTGCAATCAGCTTTCTTCGTGAATAACATATTGTAACGAGCCTTAAAAAACAAGGCACAACCTAGATTACTCATTAACTTTGTGCTCATATTTAACAGCCGTTTTTACTTTTTTCTGTAATGGACAAAATCTGGGTCGTTACGTTGACAGACTGAAAAAAGGCGGATGCTTTGCTAACAGCGCTTGTTTCAGTTGTGTAACAGGAGTAACAGTTATAAACACAGGGATAATTTCAAAACATACATGTGTACTCTTTTCCATCTCAGTGTTTCACAAATAGGAACATTCAGATTAGCTCTGTTTACTTGCTAGTTGGCTAAGCCTTCAGTTGAGGCTATTTCCCAACTCTGGTTTTGAGATACCAATTTCCTATGAAGCACTTAAAAAAAACCCTCATCTTCCAAGAGTGACTATGTCAACTTATTTTTAAGTGATTTGTAAATTCTTTCACAAGGTTTCTCAAGGAATTTGGTCGTAACAGGCAGTGAATCATATAAGAGGCACTTAATCATTAATGAAATTAATAGCAAAGCAGCTACGGATTATCAGCCACTTTATTCTCAACATCTGTAATTCCCAATGTAAGTAAATCTTTGGACTGTGCAGAGGATGACAGCATACAACTTTCTTAAATGACACCTCTGAAAAATGATTACAGGTGCTGCTGAATTAAATGAAGTAGTCTCTGAAGGAGGTTGTTTTGTATTACACTAATTGAATCTTATCTAGCAATGAGTTTCTAAATAGCATTCTGAAGGTATTTTTCAGTTATCATTGAGCTATATGCATTAAAATATACAAATTATGAAAGAAAAAACCACTGGTTTTGTATAATATATTGAAACTTTATCTGCAATGGAATTCACAATTTTGGGGTGTAATTTCATTTGCAACCTCGACAGATAACAAGGATTTTATCAGGGGATCTCAGGAGCTTTACAAAGGAGGAACATTATCTTTTCTTCTGACAAGGGGGAAATTCAAGTGCAGTATAAATCTCAACATCATGCTCTACAACACCATGATGGGCCAAACCCACTTGTCTTCTACACAATGATCTTGCTATCCAGAGTTACAAATCTGACCTGAAATAACTCCTTAGCTTGTAGACCTATATGATATCCCTCACTAAACACTGGGATACTCCTCTGAAATGTTTTCTTAGAAGCTGTGGGAGAAGATCAAGGTGGCATTATCTGACCTTAGGAGTATATTTCAAAAAATCAATCATGAAATATTAATTCAAAAATTGTACTTGTTGGAACTGACACATGTCATTTTTCAATTAAACATTATGTTGTGCTTGTGATAAAGGTCACTCAGTGGGTTATTAGGGACCCCAGCTTTCAATTGAGATCCTTCACTTGACTGAGAACATCCTTGAAATAAAGACAACCTGCAGGTACACTCCCTGCAGGGCGGCTCTGCACTGCCTACAGTTTATCAGCTCCTCCAAGCAGTTAAACTCCAAAGTTGTGTTTCAGTACTTCACACACCATTATTATAGATTATTTTTTCTACTACACACTAGGCAAACCACAAACAAGACCCCAAGCACAAATAAATCCCATGCTCTTAGCCACCAGCACACCACAAAAAGCATAAACCACTGACATGTAACTATGGTGAACAGTTTCATATTACAGAATTATTTTGTTTTCCTTCCTTGCTGTGTTTACACACAATTATTTCTTCAGTACAAGACTTAGTAATTAGCTAATGACAGCTCCAATAGGCAAGGAACTGAATTTGGTTGCCTCTTGAGAAAAAGAGAGATCACCCATAGAAAGCAGTGGCAAACTTATCTACTCAAAATTGCGTCCACTTTAGACAAAATTTGGCAGAC
Organism: Heliornis fulica; assembly: GCA_013399135.1. Classification (NCBI taxonomy): domain Eukaryota; kingdom Metazoa; phylum Chordata; class Aves; order Gruiformes; family Heliornithidae; genus Heliornis; species Heliornis fulica. The sequence goes on from VXBZ01012308.1 coordinate 728,575, forward strand.
ACACAGCTGCTCTCTGCTCACATGCATGTGGGTTGCCCAGGAGGGCTGAAGTCCCAAAACTAAATCTAGACTCCTTCACATTAATTTAATTTCATATTGTTTTAATTTTAAATAGGTAGAAAATGGATAACTGATTGTGTGCAGTTTTACGGGGATGGTAACTGGAATCCAGCAATTTCACCTTACAAAGTGGTAATAGGAGGAGTAAACTGAGAGCAGGACAAGCAAAATGATGCAGAGGTTTAGGATAGAGCATGAGGATGCTGATTCTGCTGAAATAATAATAAAAATGCTGCAGCGTACAAAAACCACCAGGGGAAGAAATCAAGCACTGGAGCAACACAAGAATTGACCTAACACTTTGGCTGGAAGATGGCAGCAAGGACTGCACCCCTTCAGGAGATCGATGAACTCTTTTGCTCCTCAGTCCTGAACTCCAAACCCTACAAGTTGAACTGTCAGATGAAAGAACACACACTTTTACAAGCAGGTGCCTGAAGCAATCACAGTTACATTCAGACAGCTCAGTATGGCTGGTCTGCTTTCAAAGCCAGCGAGGGATTCCAGGTCCTACCATCTTCAGAGGATTTTCTTGGTGAATGCCTGGTACTTCTGAGAGTTGGGCTACTTGAACACAGGGCTCTAAGCACTGTGCTAAGGAAATAATGCTAGGCATTCCAGCTGAATAACCTTAACCAACAGGTCCCTTTAAAATGGAGCTTTCCATTTGAGAAGGACAAATTTAAAGTATTTCCACTTGACTTCAAAAGGTTTTTCAATCATTTCCTTTGTAGCACAGTGTATGGCAAAGGACAGCAAAGATACTAAGCTGGATGCCTTCCTCTTCACAGTCTTTTTTCTGTAGCATTCAATAATGCTTTCCTTTTTAGGAACTTGATCTGTGCTTTCCACTGCCCAAATAAAATCACAGCAAAAAAAAAGCAATCTCCATAATTAAACCTAGCTAAGAATCAGCATTTCTGGTATCACTCTGTTAGCAAGGGAGACTGCTGTTCTAATTTTCACCTGTTCTGTTTTGGTTTGTTTTTTTTTTTAATTTTGCAAGATTACATTTGGTCTGTATAACACACTGGAAAATGAATTAGTTGGGTTATCCCCAGAAGACACCCTATGAATAAACACCAACCTGCCTGGACTTAATCAATATGTGACCCAGTGAACTGCTGACCCTGCCCTAAAAGTGCCCGGAGGAAACATACACCAAAATGACTGCAATGTAGGTGCTATTGCTGACAGCATCCCACAGAGTGAAGTTGTTTACTTTATTCTCTTGCTGATAGTTTTAAGGTTTCAAATGTGAGTTTATCAACATACTTCCATTCACTGTTGGCCACCACAGGCAAATAAATGAAGATACATGTACCGCACTTAACGCTGGTTTGCCCAGCTCTTCACATCATGTGCTATCACTCACTCCTGAACACTGCTAAATACCAGTAGTATCTCAAAAAAAATGTTGCAAAAGCCTCCAGGAAAGCAGCCATGAAACTGATCTTTAGGAGACATCAACAAAATAAACATACATTAGTTACATTCTTGACATGTAACCCTGGGAGAGGTTTTCTATCTCAACACCAAATATATGCTCCTCTTGAATAACAAATACAGCGTTATGCTTATTCAACTTAATATCAACAATTTGCAAAGCCAAGCCCACGACTGAGCATCATGACTAGGATGTTGTGCCATCAGAGGTTATATTTCATTTTCAAGTGTCCTTTAAAGCACCAAACAGCTTCCCACGGGGTAACAGCATGTGCTCGTGTGGACATAAGGAACTTCTTAGTTTTCCCAGTGAGCTGCCACAGTTGAGTCTACCAAGAGAACAGCTTCATTTTCTGCCTCTTTCTCCTGCCTGTAACACATCTTCTGCACAACACAGAATGGTGTCAGCAGATTTGTGGGTTTGCTTCACTACACTCAAAAATAAATGATTTATGAGTCTTTCCAAGGATGTAATTTAAGTGTCCAGAGGTCACTACCAATTCCCCAATGTTAATGCTGACCTCTGTCAGAACTATTACTGATAGTTACATGCCTGTGCATGAAACTGCACTGTGTGAATTTATCTCTCACATGCAACAATGGAAAAAGGCTTTCACAAAAGACAAAAAAACAAAAACACAAACAAACAAACAAAAGGCTGTGGATGTTTACAGCATACCAAGAAAAAATCTCCTGAAAAATTCCAATGAAAACGAAATTCTTCCTCAGGGAAAAAAAAAAAAAACAAACTTAAAAATGACAGTACTGCAAAGAATATTCAAGCAACTATTTTGTTTTGTATTGGAAGAGGGAGTACTTTGCACAAACGTCCAGATTCTGGCCAAAACTTTAACATAACCTAACAGCTTTGGCATGCTGTGGTTGAGACGTTACGGTAAGTCTGACTTGGAAGACTACAATGTTTCTTTTTTAAGCTTAAAAACGGTGGAGAAAAAATATTTCAACATTATTTAACATTATTCTGGGACTTTTTACTTGAAGTTTTCGAAATAAGTGTCTATCTAAGCCTTTTCTTCACTATGTGTTTTCTTCAGGTCCTGGCTTTGATTTACAGAAAACTAGAAACATCCTGACAGACTGTTATCTTCTTTCTCCATCAAATATTTTCCATCAACTGTTATGGCATGAAAAAAACCTCACAACTTATTAGGAAAATATCATATGGACCACATAAGAATAATTTCCTTCCAGGAACGAGTTGGTCGAGGATGTGTTTGTGGGGAAATAGAAGAAAAAACAATGCTTGCTTATGCTGAAAACTGAAAACTGAAAAATGAAATCTGAATGATCAAGAGACAATCAGAATTGCTCAGTTCTGTGACTGGTCATGAACTGGAAGCACTCTCTAGGCTAAGGATAACAAGTCCTTCTAGCTGTGCTGCTTTGCTGGCATTGGTGCTAAGCCAGCTTCAAACAAGGGGTCTTTTTACCTCATTCAAAAAATCCAACACTACGCTGTCATTATTTAAATCTACATAGAATGTAATTGCTTCCAGCTTCAATCTGGAATATCTGACTCCTTTCTCCTTTGACTTCTACATAAAGCTTATGGTGATGGCTTGAGGAAAACATATATATAAGTGGGGATATAAGTGTGTAGGCATCACATACTGGGTTTTGCACTTTAGCTTAGTTTTACTCTTCTCTTACTGGCACAATGGAGGGAAACAAACTGACCATTAGTGAACCCAGCCTGAATGGAGGCAGTCCTCAAAGCAGCTCAGTCTTTGTGTGCCCCTCACCCAGAGGCAAACACACTGCATCAAGGCAACAGTCAAATAGCTTCTTTTCCAGGGGAACACAGGCTACAGCACCCCTGGGTCTGCTCTGTTGGACATGAAACCTGGGAGAGGCAGGAGCTGCCCATGGGTGCTAGAGGCTCTGAGCTCAGGTCTGTGCAGCAAGGCATGATGCTTCCTGTGGTTTCTCTTACTTCTCAGCAGAAAAGGGCACTCTGACAATAAGGGAACCTTGCTGCTCCATTAAGGATAAAGAGAAAACAAACAAGTCAGGCTAGATGTGCAAAAGCAATCTCACACTGACCACAGACATGAGCCATAACTGAATTTGCTTTCCATTTTAGATCTGTGGGAAAAAAAACATGAACTCAGTCCTTAAAATATGCCACCATGCTGATGCCAGCTGTCATTTGTTTTCACCTGTTTAAAGTACATGAATTACTTAAGAGGTTTAGTGCAGACTACTCACAGCAGCAGCACTGTCAAACCTGATAGTCTATCACACTAATAATGCTCTGAGAGCTGCATCTCTATCAATGCTGATGGGGTTATACTCGGTGTGGGACTAAGAAAAATTAACACATTGGGCACAGACAGTGTAATAAAACCCAGAAAAAGAAAATACCAGGTGCTAAACAAATTAGATTAAGTACAGATTAAGTGCACTTGCTAAATATTTGTTATTTTGTTTATGAAAGTATGCTTAATGTGCTATACTTTTGCTGCATAATACATGTTCTACACTGCACACTCTGAAAGAAAAGGATGTGGAGTTTATATTAGAGTGTCCACTTGGCAACTGAAAAATAAATGAAAATGATCCTTTCTATAGCTGAATTTAGAAACAGATGCAATTTAGCACAAACCCATTTATTCCCAAGAATCCAGAGATGATGCCAAGGGCTTGCTACTCTTTACCTGATTTGAACAAACGTAATTTTATTACAGGGTAGAAAAGCCTTAGCAAATTCAATTACTGCTCCAGTTATTTCATTTGCTTTGCTGATTATGCTTGAGTTACCATTGGAAATGAGAACAAATGCAGTGATGTTGCCACTTATTTACCCAAATGGATTGGGAAGCAATTCAGCCCATGGATATTCCCATTCAACTCTGAAAGTCAATGAATACATGACAATCACCAGCACAAAGTGAGGAAGACCGTGAAAACAAATAAACACTCATGAAAGAGGCCCCGATTCACTACTCTGTGCCCTGAGAAAGGCACTCAGACATCACTATTATGAGTTACAATTCGGATGGTAACATCAAGGACTGCTGAAATTCACGTAAGGCCATCAATCTTGAAAACAAGCCTTAGGATTGTGCTATAGTTTGGAGGCATTAACACTGTGGAGGAGCAGTGGGATATCATAAGGGAGCACCATGTGATTTTGAGGAGTGGAGTAATACAAGTGTGATGGAATTCAACATTACTAAATGCATAAGCATGCACTTGGGGACTAGTAACAGTCATAAACTACAGCAACAGAAACGGGATGAAAACTTTGTATTACTAATTGAAAAATCCCACAATGAAAAGCTATTTGTCCTGTGAACTGGAAGACCTTGAGCTGACAACTGAGTAAAAGGCAGCCTGATGTGTGTGTGTATATATACACAATCACACACACGCACACATATATCTATATATCTCAGGTGATTTAGGATGTCAGCAGAATACACTATACAAAAGGGATGTATGCTATATGGTATGCTGCCAGTCAAGACAGGAAATACCATTTTCATTATCCATCACTACCATCTGGAACAAGAGCATACTCTGCCAGTGACCCACATTTTGAGAAGTTAACTGAAAACACAAACAAGTGTGGAAAAAAGGACACCAGGATAAAGAGAATGCATTGTGAGGCTGGAGGTTAGAAGTGGGTTGGTTTAGCTGCAAAGTCAAGGCTGACAGGGTATGACCTCCCTCTGGAAATGCAACCGAACACTGGAGAGGGACAGACAGGAAAACACCCACTTGATCTTCAGTGAAATACAGTCCAAGAATACATTGGCATCAACTTCCCATAAAATAACAAGGACTGGAAGTTGGGATGTTAAGCATGGGAGAGCAGTGAGGGTTTGGAAGAGTTTAAGACAGGGAAAACATCTCCCTGACCTGAACTGGACTTTATGATGTGACACACGCCAACTGGGCGCTCAATGATCCAGAAGATCCATTTAATCCCACGCTCCTGCCATGCTACCCGGCAGAAGTGGTGGCTGGAAGTTGTTCACTGCTGATGTAATAGCTAGCACTGACATGACTTCATGCATTTGCAGCTCTTCATTAGCAGCATACACCCCTCAAAGGTGACATCTCTTTAAACCTCCTGTAACATGCAGCAAGTTTTTAATTTAAGCTAAATGAGGTGAAAGAAATCTCATTTGACCTACACCTTCCAAAAGAGGCACCACCCTGTATATCAAAGCTGAATTACTGATGGGAGAATCATCTCTTTGTGGAAGAAAACACACAAAAAACCACTTTCATTTTCATAGAGCAATTTACACACACTGGGATGTCAATCTTTTGACACAGAAATTAAACTAAAGCAGCCTGATTCCTACAGCACTCTGCAGTATGTTAAATCATGTTAGCAACAAGAGGAGAGGTTCTCCTCTTCTTCTGAAAGTGCCATTCAGCAGGAAATCAAAGTTCACATCCACATGCTGGTGCCTGCACACTGCTGCAGACTTGGTGCAAACCACCTCTTAGCATTTCTAATCCCCAGACAAATGTGATTTATGCTTGTGGTGTACGACCACAAAAAGGCAGGACAGCTCATGGTTTGATTCATGCCAGCAGGCGCTGTCATACTGCAAACAGCCTCTTCAGCTCCTGCAAACGCCAAGGTCAACTAATCCAGCTCAGGATGATGTCTGGATGAGCTCCACCGTTTCCTCTTTGAATTTTTCAAAGGTAAATATTCCCATATGTAATACAGAAGGTAAATGTTTTCCTCTGTAGTTCAAAGCAATGTTCCAAGACACATTTTGCAGAAAAACAGTCTCAAAACAGAACTTATCACAAAGACCAAACTTTGAAGTGAAGAGCTATGCCCCTAAACTGAAATTATATTTTCATACATAGGTGCTTGCAACTCAGTAATTAAATATAAAAGCTCTGGTTGGTAATTTCCCGAGGTACAAATGCTTTGTATTTACCTTTGTGAAGTCAGGCTATTTTGACAATGGTTTATCTGATTGAAATTTCTGGCCTCAGTTGCTGGAGTCCTGCATTATCAACAATTCCTACAGCTCTCTGTGCCAATGAAATCAAGAAGAGTTTCACATGGGAAAATGGGGAGGCCCTGAGTTACAGCAACTGATTTCTTGATATCAAAGCTTCTCAAGATAAGGCTGAATTGGTTACCCCACTAAAATTCACACTGGTGTTCTATCAAGAAAGGAACCTGAGTGAGGTTTTCAATGGTCTTGCAGACAGCATGGTGCATACCACCTTCAGTGAGATAGGTACATACCTGCTGGTGGCCAAGCCTTGATATAACCAGTGCAATGGACAACAGCATACTGTGCTTCGCCTTCTTTTACTGGGCCAAGGCCATTCCTAAATGAAAAGCAAACACAAAACTGTCAGGTTGATTTACATGCAGAATAGCTTTATGCTTTTAAATTATAACTGCTAATGTTGCACTGATATTTTAAGTTATGTCAGAATCAACCAATCCTCAACCTTGAGCTCTGTACAATGTCAGAGCTACTCAATTCCATTCCAATGCTATTCAAGCCTTACTTGTTTTCTTCTTGAAGCTGGTTAAGACACAGAAGTTGAGTGACTTGCTGAAGGCTTGCAAAAAGATTGAGTGACTGCACCATAGCTGAATTTAATGGTGGGTACTCCTCTCCCGAGACCCAAAGCTATTTCACACTGTGTGCTAAAGCAGATGTTTGCCCAGGTAGTACTCCTTGTTGAGTACCAGCCCAGTGGAAAAAAGAGAGCTTATGGCAACTGTTGTGGTAAGTTAAGTAATAGTACCTGTATCTTTTTCTCATGGTGGTTATCCTGTTCAGAGGTAAATGATCCAGAGGAGCATTTCCACACCTAAAAGTAAATTAAGTTTTGAAAGTGTTAAAAAAAGAATATAAATACCCAAGATGCATTGTAGAATCTTTATTAGTATACATAAGTAGACAATAATGGATATCTATTTCTGACAGAAAGCCAGAGATTCATGTTTTCTCACAACTTGCTGCTTTCACAGGTTGAGCTTTTGGGGTGTGTTACAATTAATTTTCTTTATTTCATTAAAAAATAGTAATAGTAACAGAAGAGACTACAAAAAGATACCCTCCTGACCCCCTCAAACATAAAGACTATTTGAAATGGGTATTCCAAGAGTGGCTAAAAGACGGACTCAAAATACTACAAAACAAGGGTGAAAGCTAGAAAAAAATGTAATTCAGGCCCACAAATATCCATGCAAAACTATCTCTGTGTTCCTGTAGCTTCCCCGGACAGAACACTTTGACTGCCACACACCAGCTAGAGTGTTAGTAGATACTAACCTAATGTTTGCAAGAACTTTATTTAACACCCAATCATGTATATTTTGTGATGTTTCTAACTATGCCTAACTGCATCATTTTAACAACCCACTTGAAGCTAAGTAAATAGTTTGAAGGGTAATACCAGTTCATTTTCAATGGAAAAAAAGAACAATAACAACGAAAAAAGTAATGACAGGAAAGTTCACATTATTTGAGTCTCATTCTTCCCACAAGTTTTTTTTCTAATTATGATTATTCTTTTCTAGCCTTTTTTTTTTGTTGTTTATACCAGTCACTGCCAAGGAGAAGGAATGAACGATTAAAATAAGATTTAGAATTATAAAAACAACGGGGCTACTGGCATGTATGAAGTTATTCTCATTGGAGGTTAGAGAATCAGGGTGCTAAGAAACAACTGCAATCTGAAATGGTATTTTAGAAGCTGGAGAAAAATTGTAAACACAATATTAGGCCTGGTTTTCTTTGCATAAAAAGTCTTCCTAACCTGACCCCTACATGCAGCTGGGAGGAAGAGAGCAATGTTCCAAGGCTGCATTTCTTTCACCCCAGTTAAGAGGGGAAGAAGAGTTACAGTTCTGATGTTTGATCTTGCAGGTATGAGGTATCTAAACCCCTTATGAAGGTGCCCAAGAGCAGTACACTCAGTTTCCTCACACGACTGGACAAATTCCACCGCATAAATGAAGAACAGGGATCTGTTTCAATGTGACAAATATTTTGCTTTGCAAGTTTCAATCCACAACAAATTGTGCATCATCTGTCTTCAGTGCACACAGTGAATATAGGCTGCAGATGCAATTATGTACTTCCCCCCTTTAACCACACAGATATTCATTGCAATAGCAACAGGGACTTTGTCCCACTAGCACTACAATGACAGAAGTGCCCACAAGCACAAGCCCTAAGCAGAAGCACTGGGCAGGCAGATCTCTGTAAAGAAGCCCAAGCCATGCAGGAGAAGCTGGAAAATTGCAAAATAAAACCCTCTAACAATTACTCATTTATCTAGCATCAACCAGCTGACATTTGGTTAATTCGTACCAGGCTTAGGTTAATTCCTACATAGCTGGCAAGTCTACAACTGAATTCCTGTTTGCCTTCAAGATTCTTTTAATATTATTGGTTTGCTGAAAAAATACACAGATTTGGGCTGTCATTACTCTTGCAAAAGCTTTTTTCCCAAAGTACTGATTTGAGTAAGTTGTCTAGGAGAGACAATGGCTTAAAGGAAAGCATCCTATACCCCACACTAAGAAAAATAAGTGCAATACACAAATGAAGTGCTGTTTTGTCATTAATCATAAAGGAATACAGATTTCAGTTTTACTTCAGTTCCAAAACCAAGTATTTTGCAAAATAAATAATGGAAGTGTGTTGTTACAGCTTTGTTTTTTAAACAAGGTCAAATTAGTACAATAAAATGTCTGAAAACTAATCGGAGATGAGACTGGAACCATCACAAGTATACAAGGTGTGTACCTCATCCTGCAAATGAAAGAGCGCCTTGATCCCATGCACATTCTCATCGAGGACTGCTGACCCTCTTTCTTTACTGTTCCAGTCTTCAAATCCAGGATTCGTCCTAGAAAAATCAGGGAGAGCAACTGATACTTGGTGCATAAATTTAATTCCATTTACTACAAGCTAAAATGACAGTAAGTTCATAAGCTAAATATCATTAGTCCAGTTATGGGAAAAAAAATATCTACAAAGTGTCTTGATCCTGGTCTCACATCAGTTATATGTTCACTTAACTAAAGAGGTCTACGAAGCTGACTGAGTCACAGAAGTGATGGTTCTTTCTCTGGTTGGCCCAAGACCAACTACCAAAGCAGGGTCAAATGCCTGAAGGTGTAGAAGACAATGACAGCAAGCACAGCTTTTTTCACTTGATCCACTCATTCCACTCTTCATCAGAACTCGTTAGGGTAACATGCATCATTCCCCAAAGATGTTCCTATTTCCCTGAGCACTCACATCCATCCAGGCTGCTCTCACCATTACACCAACACATATTCAGAGCTGCAGCAATGACAAGGTACATGTAAGACTAAACTTTCCTCCTTGATGAGAGGGTATAGGGTATGTCACAGCAGCACTTGTGGAGTGGCACAAGCAGAGCTGATAAAAACCCACTAAGTCACCGTGTTTCTAAAGCTAGTTTTCATCCAGAGCAGTGGCGTGAACTGACTCACCACACAGCGACATGATTATGTGCAAGGTCTGTATCTGTACCCTGCTCATCAGTGTAAGCTGACTACAAACCTCACAGTCTCCCTGCACAGACACAGCACTGTGAAGGCATGATAGCTGCCACGTCACCTGAGGAGAGGACAGGATGAAGGGAGCGCTGAGCTGACCCTCTTACACTAAGTTGGGCAATAAACAAAGGTAACAAGCGGTAACAGGTTAATCTTTCCATTCTCCTGAGACCAAACAGAAGTCAGTGATTACAGATAAGGTTTGTGATGCCAGTGTACGGGACATCATCTAGAATCACACTGTTTATCATTGAAGAACTAAGAGAATGCACTTTTGCATCTACAGCTCAATTGCCAACAGATGACTATAAAATCTTGCACATTAGTAACACAGTCTAGAAACAAATCACTGGCCCAGATCCACAACGCTTCAGGGCTGGACACAGCCACAGTGGGCAGGAGAAACACAGTGCAACAGCTGCCAGACAATAAAATGACAGCCACCAGTGCTGATGACACTTGGCCACAAGCAAACCTCAGTAGATCTTTCGATAACTGAGAGCATATAAGCCTTAGTCTCTGACGTGATAGAACTAGCCAAGTTCACAGCAATATAAGATAGCATACTCTGTACTAAATTAAAGAATTCATGTGGAATATGTTCAAAATCTCCCCCACCAGATTTACTTGAAAGTCTCTGTCCAAAAATTAAGTTCTGAAATAACCTTACTGCCAAATACTAATTTCAGAATTATTTTAACTGAAAATACTTACCTCCATCCATGAATGGGAACATAATGACTACAAAACAGCTTAAAGTCAAGTATTTTAGAGAAAGAACTAGGCAGCAGCATTTTAAGTTATACTCAAGATAAGTACTTTGGAGCACAGCCAGTCTTGCTGACAGGTTAAATGTCATTTGGTACATCTCCAAGGTGTATCTCAGATGGTTAAGAAGTCAGCAAGCCTGGGAACAATTCCTAAAGATGCTTTAATTCAAAGCACTGAGCTATACATTAACAGTGATGTATGATTCAGGTGTGAGCCGAGAAGAAATCGTACTCTTGCATTTGCCAGCTCGGTTATGCTGACACCGTGGCACAGGATGGATCTGAGGCTCAAACACACTCCCCTGCCCTGCATCAGGGAGTCTGTCTCTCAGTCTCATTTTCTGCAGCCACAGCCACAGTTTGTTTGCCCATCCCCTCAACTAACCCCAGCACTTAGAGAAATAAAATACCATTAAGCGAGACGCAAACTGACTCACAAATGAAGGCAATACATAACAAAGCAAATAAACACAGAATATATGTGCAGGACCCCACAGTCACCCCTTTGAGCATGCAAGTCAAGCCAAACCATTACAAGCATTTTTCTCTTGGGACACAGTAACTTTGTCATACACAAAAGAAACTGTCCAAAAAAGTCACAAACAAAGGAACTGTTTTCAGTGCAGGTTGGTGGTTTTGGGTTTTTTTAATTCCAATACAAAGTCTTCAAGTGACACAAATAACCATAAAGCAGTGACAGTAAACGTAACTCAGCTAATGGGAACCTCTCAGTTTTTAATCATCCAAGAGCATCTATAAAATTAAGTATACTTCACAATTACATGGCTGCAAAGCCTAAAATTGCTGACACATGTTCCTCTGGCATGCCTGGAATCCCCGACAACAAAAGTCATAGTTTTTAAATTTAGCTTTTTGTTTGGCAATGTCCTAGAAATATGTACCAGATAACAAATAGTAGTCTAAATTTTGCCCTAACTTACAACATCCCTGCAGGGGGTATGTGGTAATCCCAGTCAGAGAAGTGTTCGGTACACAGATATTATGACAAACCTCTCAGCAGCTTGTTTCAATAGTTCATCATATGTGTGTTAACCTTGCAGAGCTCTAACACCACTGAGCAGATTTTGATAAAGTGGTTTCTGTCTCATTATTAGAAACTGATGATTAAATTATATTAAGAAGAATAATTATAGCTGAATAGACTAAGGAATCAATTTAGCTCAAACGAGTCTGTCAGAGCACGCCGTGGGTGAAGAGGATCTCCTAAGACAGATGACACCAGGGCTTGAATCTCACACAAAACTCCTCACCACTCCACGCCTGACTGAGAGGGGATGGACTCACACCACTCCACTTCTGCCAGCACAGAACTGCAAAATCACTTTCCACCTGCTTTAGTATCATCTACAGTTTGCTGCAGCTGCTCACATGATGGACCTTGGCAGGTCCCACATTGCAGTCAAGCAAGCTGGCATAAATCACACAAACAGCTCAGTTCAAAGAGGTGGCACGCTCTGATGATTGCTCTCTCACAGCACCATAAAATACTCCTGTATCCATGTGTCCCTGCATTTGGTACACCGGTGCTGCTACTGGTGTGATAAATACTCACTTGGAAATACTATCTCTCTACAGGAAACACACAAAAAGTACACCTGCTGTAAAAGCTGGCAATTAGATCCTTATTAGTAAGAAATATTCCAGGATATTCTGACGAATTCTTCTAGCTGAACAGTGCACATGTGCATTTTAAGAAAAATATTTCTCATCAATTCTTTAGAAGAACAGTTGTAATGGCCCAGGGCCACCACCAGCTGGATCCTTACAGGTTCCACAGAAATCAATAATCACATGTAATGTGTTTTGGTGTCAAATTTTTCCCCTCTCCAGCTCCAGACACAACCCTCAGATTCAGCAAGCACAGGAGGTCTGTCTCAGTGACAGCAGTTCTGTTGACTGATACTGTGTCACGTTACTGTTTACAGCAGCTGCACAACTCAGAGGAAACCAGAGTTTACTCTGCTGCAAATAAACGAGCACCACGCTTATTAAAACCAGCACGTACATCTCTCTGGTTGGTCTGGGTATAACTGATAATTGTGGAAATCTACCCACTACAGTCCCCATTCAGAAAGCAGTATTGCTTCAACCTGTAAAAAAGAGTTATCTCTGAGCAAGAATCCACCACATGACCCGGGAATGTGATGTCACTACTGTTACTGGAAAGGGCCGTCAGAGGGGACCACAGAGGTGAGGATGATGTTTAAGAAATGAACCTTCTGCATAAAATCAGAAAATCCATACCAAGCTCTTCTCACTAAAGAGATTAGCCAGTAACAGATTCAAGTACTGAAGATGTGTGCCAGAAACATTCCCTCTGTGTTATGCCACAGCGTGTTTTCAACAATGCTCTAAAAGCATCCTCATAACAATCAAGGGCACAAATGTTCATATTGGCACTAATATGCCCCTCATGTGTGCAAACAGCGGACAGATTATGCATGAACCTTCCCCTTTTGGACCTCCAGTTGCTACTGTGAATGTTCAAATACCTTTCCTGTGTTTGTAATGTTTGAGATGAACTGAAGCCAAGGACTGGCCTGACCTAATGAAGTTCATGGGGTTTCAAATCTGGGAGTTTGGCTCAAACCCATCTCTACGCAATGGTACCAGCCTGTTAGAAGATTTGTTCCTCCATGTTTAAGCACTGCATGCTAAGGTTTATAGCCCAGTAATCAAACACAGTCTGTTCTTCGTTACTTTCTGCAGTTGGGGTTTTTGGGGTTTTTTCTTTCTTTGGGGGATTCAAAACTCCATAAGTTTCAAGATTTAATTCTACCACAAATGCTCTCTGCTGGATTTCCAGTTCCTAAGAATCCTACAGTCTGTAATTAAAAAGACAGGCTGCTACATGAGGGCATTCTTGTGCAAAAACTTCAGTGTAGGTTGAAATGTCTGTCTCTAAAAGCAATCATACAGTATCCACATCCAGTCTGCAGCATAGAAATACCCCGGTTCTGCAACTAAAGTCTCACAAAGACAAGGAGAGAGTTGCTTTAGCCTCACACACATAAAAATGCTGTTGACAAAGCATACGACACAATTTTCTATTTCCCTCCATCAGTAGATGGACAAAATTAGTCTTGCACAGAATCTTGGACCTGATAAGGAGCCAGTCTGAATTGCTATATGGAGTCTCCCCTTGCTCTCAACTCAGTGACCTCTAACAGCCCAGCAAGCTTCATACTGTAGATGACAGTTTCTTGTCTTACAAAGAACGAGGTATTTCATAATTACTCTCAGCCACTGGATTGTCGACATATTTCTTTCCAGGCAAAATACAGGATAAAGTAAGTTTGCTTTGGACAAGATAACAAAAGATGACTTTGTGCTCATCAAAAATACTCCACAGGCTACTTGTGGAAGACAAACACAACACAGAAATACTGCACCAAAAAATACTTATGAAAACTAAAAGCTTCTTTATCTTATTAAGAAAACGGAAAAAGCAAGAAAGAGATGCAGGAAAAGAGGAAATAATTAAAAACAAAAGCAAAGTGATGATCAAGGTACTGATGCTTCTGGACACAGCTCCAAATGTAAGCTGAAAACCAAACCAAAGGGTGGGAGAACAAAGGATTAATTCTATGGTGATGCTCTCTGTTAGTACATTAAGTTTTCAGAAAGTAGAGGCAGGGATTAGCTTAAAGGAGTGTGCTTGCAACTAACACTATGAGCTGACAGCCCATCAGACAGAAGTGCAGCACTGCAAATGAACTTCTCATTTGTAAGGAAGCAGCACAGAAAAGTCTTTATCACTCATGAGAGTAGCATCAAAAGCCAAGTCTGTTACTGTACCTTGGGCTATGAAAGATGTGTGTGAAGACAGTAGCACTGGTTGGACCACTGACTGTCCCCAACACTTTGAACAGAAATAATATACTGGTCAATGCTTGGATAAACAGTGAAGATTTTACAGCATGCCAATCCTCACATCAGAGATTACAGCACAGCTCACTCAGGCAAAACCCATTTATTTTAAAAGCACTACTTCACATTCAGAGTAATTAATGATCTTTTAAACCTACAACAAAAGAAACCAATTCTTGATGGCATTTAAAACACACTGAGAGGCCACAAGGAATGTACAGATCTAGAAAGTAAGAGCCTGATGAGGTTGTTTTTGCAGACAAATCTGCTAACTCGTGATGCTTAACTCATTCACCAACCCCCCTGCTCATTCACAAACAAGCCCAGCATGCAGGCACTGGCACTCCTAACTCGCCTTCCCCTGCATCAGACACGGCACGGCCACGCGGGACGCCTGCCAGGGCTCGCTATGATGCAGAGCAGATGGGCTCATAGCAGGCAGCAGGCTTTTCTCTTTCAGACTTCACATTCGTGCAAAGTAAGGATCATAACTGCATCATTAGCAGTGCACACATATATTTAAGTCCTTTGTGGGAAGGTCTGTTCCTCAGACTGTCTGCCCTGTTGGGGCAGGAGCCTCTGTGTTCTGCTTGGAAGGTGGCTGGTACCACAAGTTATCCCTTATTGGTTCCAGAGCCCTTAGGGACCATCACAGCTGCAGTCCCTGGCTTATGGGAAACAAGGGTCATGGTGGGGGGAAACGTGTTTCTGATCATGTGGAGATGGTTGATGAGATCTAAATGTTTGTTGACATAAAAATCAGTCTTATCAATCTTTTCAAGGAGCTGGTCAGCAGGACTTTGAGGGAGACAGTACTGCAGGTGGGCAGTACTGAGGTGGGACTCCTCATGCACACTTCCCACCCATGCCTCCCCACTGCTCTGACTGTACACAGAGAGGAGTGGGCCTGCACAGGTCACTGCACCCCACCAGCAAGGCTGCACAGTGAGCCCACACTTATTCCTCTGTGCATAGGACTTTTTGCCCAGGCCCAACCTCTCCAGAAGAATAAAGCCCTGGGGACACTGGTATACCAGTGTCCTTTGAGTATACAGGACAACTGTAAAACCAATCAGCCTCACACAACCTGGAACAAAATCAGGGACCACACAGGACTTCCCAGCTGTCATTATACTGCACACATATCAACCAAGAAGCCCGTGGGATGGCTGGGATAAAACACAGTTGCTCTTGCTCCAAAGCTGGCGGTGCCTTCCACTCGAACATTACAGGACTGCCTTAGCTGGGGCTTCGCTGCTCCTGCGTGTCTGGTTTACCATGCAGCAGGAAGGAGCACCATGTCTATGTGCAGTGGCACATAGATCACAAAGCATCGTTAATGAACAAATCTATCCTTAGACAAAACAAATAACTAGCTCCAAACATGTACTTTTTGGCAGAAATGAAAGCCACACCTTTACTCCTGTTTTGGAGATGAGGACACTGAAACCCAAAGGAACGATTTCTGTTGCCTGTGGTCAGCAAGCAGCAGAGGTGCAGCTAGGAACAGGGTTCAGACTCATAACTCATAGTTCTCGAGATGCTACAGCTGTGGTCAAAAATTTTAAATAATATAATCCACAGCGATTCTCAGAAAGTCCACAGAAGTCTCATGACTACTATAGGCTTATCAAGACATAATCAGCTTAAACGATAAACAAACATCATTATGGTTCCAAAAGAAGACTATGGGCCAGACAGCTGATTTATCTTTCTCTATATCCTGTGATAACCTCTCGATATATAAATGTAGAACCCAAAAATGCATCAGCCCAAATAAGGA
Organism: Heliornis fulica; assembly: GCA_013399135.1. Lineage (NCBI taxonomy): Eukaryota > Metazoa > Chordata > Aves > Gruiformes > Heliornithidae > Heliornis > Heliornis fulica. The sequence continues at coordinate 745,085 of VXBZ01012308.1, forward strand.
AAAGAAATATCACTTGAATGGAACAGAGTGCTTTCACGATGATACTCAGAACCAGGACGTATTCTCTATTGCTCATTTTTCCCTCAGCACTCATGAAAAAATTCCTGAACTACCTATCCCATAACGATGGATAATATTCCACTTCTAAACATAACCCATCAAAGCTCATTCTCCTCACTGGCCTAGCTTCTCAGAGGGACTATTTGAACATCTAGAGTGTTACGGTTTCTAAATATGTTACAGTTTACATCATCTAATTGCAAAAGGCGTTGTATAAGCTTTAGAGTCAAGTTATGACATTCCTACAATAGAATGAAGACTTGATCCAATCAAAAGCAAAGTTAAAAAAATTAAAAAGCAGTAATGCAATTGAAATGTAGCTATTTTTAAATATCTGCTTGTCTCCTACTTACCAACTGGAGACAGTGACCCACAAAGGGGGAATTGAAAAAGCTTTCTCACCCCCTCTTGTTTTTCAATAAGAAACCCCTCGCGTTACACAGCTGCTTGCTTAATACAACTTGTTCTTATAAAAGCTCATGAGGCCAAAAGGTCTCTGCTGTTCCTGCCTTCATGTTTGACTAACCAGCCTACATCATGTAATTCTCCCCAGTGTTGGGCAAATATGCATCATTTTAATTAAATTAAAGAGGAAACTATGCGGGCTTTTGAGCCTTGCCATTAACTTTAAGGGACTATCTGAAGGGATAGTGTTACAGATCACATGCAAGCCTCTCTGCTGATGAACCTGGAAAAAATGGATATAAAAACCAAAGGAAATAATTCAAAGCACGTGTTGAAAGCTGTAACACAAAAAAACTCAAAAACACTTTAAGGACTATTTTGAACTCTTCACAGTGGTCATGTTATGTATGAGAACCTTCACCAGAGTAAACAAAATAGCTTCTAGAAGCCCATACAGATGTGCAAGGTCTCCCTAGACAAATACAAGAACATCTATCTCCATTTCCAGTTCCTCGTTTGTAAAGTGAGATCACGATCCTCTCTTTTTTTCATCCTTGGATTGTCCAACAAATTAACAGCAGAAGCTTCATCTTGCTACAGGTTTGTATAATGCCCGACACAGTCACACTCTGATCTCCATGGGTACCTTCAGATTTGGTCACTAAACAAACAAATATCACCAAGTCCACTGTTTCCTGAGCTGGCAAGTTGCAATATCACTTCTCTTACAACTGTTAGATCTATTTGAAGAAAAGCCTGAGCTGGGGAAAATTATACACCTCAAAAGACGGAGCAGATTTTCTATACCTAGAAAAAGGATGGAAAACCCCAGAAACAGTTACTGCAAAGCAGCATCTGCAGAGACTCCCATGACAGGAGAGCTATCCAAAATAACTCTATGAAATTCACAGCTGCATAATAAATCAATACATAAAAGTTGTAAGTAGCTTTTAAATTAATCTATTTGTTTCACTTGAATGCTCAGCAGGAAGCTTCACAAAAAACACTTCTGCCAAAAAAAGCTTCAGCTCCCGACATTTTGTATTACTTGTACTTCATTATCAAACTCAAGTAACTATGATAGATAGATGATAGATGCTTTAACAGTAAATATCAGTATCAATCTGGTTCCGAAATTTGCCAATGATCTGTTTCACGTGAGCCAATGACACACCAGGGGACAGTCCACTACAGGAAATCAATAATGACTGCGAGATGACGTGAGACATTTTGTTGGGGACCGAATCAAATTTAAACAGAAGAGGAGGAAGAGAGAGTAATAGAGGAGAACAAAATGCCCAGAGACACTGTCTGGTTGTTTTATAGGCTACTCTATTCCTTTAGATCAATTCAAATAAGGTGTGTGGGGCAAAACATCACTACAGGTTTTAATTCTCTTCTTGAAGACCCACAAAGCACAAAGAAAATGCAAACGTCTCCACACTATGAGAACAGAAAGAAGAATGTCTGATGGCGTAAGTTCAGCTCTAAGGCACTACAGCACAATCGATGAAACCGCAGCACACTGACAGGGAGCCATGTTTACCGCTCTGATTACATGCTGCTCCAAGGGAGGCATCTCCCTCCCTCCAGGCAGCTCTGTGCAGGATACCAGCGAGGAGCAAGTGGGTACTGTGGTCCCAGCAAGCTGGTGGGAGGCCAGGGAAGGGACAAAGATTGTGGGAGTCTTGTCTCTGCTGTGCCAGTTGATGAAGTAGGAGAGATGATAACAACACAAGGTAAGTAATTTATTCCCCTTTTGAAGCAAGAACACATTCAGGGTGGGCTACTGTCACTTCAAGCCACCCCTCTTCCCTGTCTCCCTAGTCTGCCACTACAACTCTTCAAGTAATAAAATATTCTAGTGCACTGTGTTAACTTCATTGAAACAGTACAATATTTAAATTATTAGGCTAAAGGAGAAGATAAGCTCCACAGGGCAGATGTTAAGGTAACACTGCATCCTCCTAACATCTGTGGAGTTCCTATCATAGCAGTGAACATCTGAGATTTACAGAGGGTTCCAAGCAGGGCCAGTGCCAAAAGGTTCTGAAAGGTGTGCTCAAACTTCTTTACTGGTGATGTGTTAACCAAAGAGGTTGGTTTGGTATTTGTGATATATTAGTATTAAAAAAAAAAAAAAAAGAAAAAAGGGGGAGAAGAGGGAGGGAATCACTAACTCCATATATTTCATCCTGTAACAAACCAGAGAAGGTTGAATAAATACTGAGCATTAAAACCCACCACCCCCCTTGAAACCCAGCAACTGAAAATGATCCATTCAAACATCTGTGATAACACACCTAAGTACACGGTAGTTTCCAAGTGGGAAACTCATGGTGAAGGCTGAAGAGAAATAACAACCGCAAAACCCACTTGCACATGCATGTCCAAACACCTGAAAATCTACCCTAAAACCATTCCCTAATGATAATCAGATGTAATAAGTCTATCTCGGCGTAATAAAGCTGCTTCCTTATTTTGGTAAAAACGTGTGCTGACCTCTTCAAACCACCATCATAACTACCAAAGTAATTTTTAAAAAATGCAAGTAATTATCACTAATTTTCCTTCCAGTACCATCCCCCCCAAATGGGGGGGGAGGTCTCAGCAGCAGGGAGACCACTGGGTCACTCAGTGTGCGTAGGAGTGGCTTTGTGAACTGTTTCAAACATAGCTGGCTTCTCCCAACACTTGGGATTTTCTTCCCGCCAAACCATCCCCAGAGACCAAAACAAAATTCTCTTGGAATAAGTTAGAGATTAAATGTACCATATGTTCAAAACACGATCATTTTGAAGTACCTATTTTTTGAAGGCAGACTGAGTTTTTCTTATTTCTGCAGTATTGCCAGGTGCATCAAAGGGCAGGATTTGCACCTCTAAGGCCTTAAATTCTTTCTCACAGAAACAACGGAAAAAGCCAAATTCCTCCCTCTACATTACCCCAGTGAGACTGTGGGACCACAGTCACTGGTACCACAGCCAAAACTGAATTATTTATTTCATTCACCTTGACCGAAACGACAGGGCAATCCACTTGCAAATGGAACACAAAGCCCCATATGTGTAATCTAATGCATAGAATACCAAAAACTTCTGCCTTCTGGAGCTCAGTACATTCATGGACTTGGATGGCCCTCACTCACCCTTTTGGTTTTGTCACACAGAGCTGGCAAACTGTGCTTCATCAAAGCAAAGAATGGCAGAAGAGATGCTGAAGGCTCAGAGGCTTTGGGCATCCCTTCTAAGCACACATTAGTGAGATAGGTGCCAAACCTGCACTGCCTCCTTGTCTCTGGCTCCTTAGCATCTTCTGCACCAATTCATTTGCTTGCAAACAAAACGGGGATGGAGAAAGCAGAACATTCATTCACTCCATACTAGATGTATAAACCTCACCAGCTGAACAGACTGAAAACCCCACAAATTCCTCTGCTTGGCACCACCCAAATTCAAAGAATATCTCTGTGTCCTTCCTGCTATGAGAACAAACAGTCCACAAAAATGTGTTCAGATTTTCTCTTTGGAAGAATGGCACGGCAAGGGGCTGGTGCACATGGAAAGTCTTACATCTGAAACATCCCATTCGCTCTCCGCAATGCCGGTGGGACCACATAACTTTGCTGCAAAACAGGTATCACATGGTGATTTGCTAGTTGTCAGCAACAAGCAAAATCTCTTCCAAGATTTCACACTTAAAATAGGGAAAGCCAAAATTGGCTTTTTCTACAATAAAAACCGACTGAAACCTGAAATACTCTGTTCATATGAATTACTCATATGGAGTCTATACATGGCAGTATGTTTCAAGAATTCATGTCCTGAATAAGATGGGACAACTTCAGTCTTGAACATTCTGTATTCAAAAATCTTTGTTCCCTTCCATTGCAGGTGCAGCAATCCTGGCACAGCTCTCTCCAGCCTCCACCCTTCTAAGAAAAAAAGTGTGGGGGGTGTGGGTATGTGTTTGTGGGTGGAAAAATCCCATAAAATATTAAGAGTTCAAGTTTCAGATAGTCCTGCAGAGAAATAAAATATTTCAGGACCTCTCATATCATGTATATGGCAACTTTCTTTCCTCCCCTTCCCGCCAGCTTTGCGGTGTGTTGTTTACTGGATGCCTGCTTGTCTTCACTCTACAGGTTGTTATGTTCCAAGGACATCTGATGAAAACAGCTGATGATGAACCACTGTGTTATCCTGGGATAAAAGGCACAAGTAACTATTAACTCCATAAACAAAAAATTACAGAACTCATTCCGTACCTGCCCAGAGGCGAACTATCTTACTAGGTCAGTCATCCTGTGCCGTTAAAATCTAAAATACCGAGATCTGGTTTTAATACTCTGTACTCTGACTTGCTAAGCTGCTGGGCTGGGCACATTTCAGAGACAGATGGTTCTTTAGGGTTCATGTGCTTAAGAGAGTTCACAGACAGAAGTAAAAAAATATAAAGAAATCAAGTGCTGTCACTTGAAAGAGCCCTTTGCATGCAGAGTGCCTTTCCAATGCGTAAACCTCTGACAAATGTGCTCTTCAGAACCAAAGGCAAGAGAACAAAGTCTCAAAGGAGTTTTGCTATAGCTCCTCGCTTTCTCAACTGTCTCAGCCAGGATGCACTTCTCTGAGCAAAAGATATTTTTTTTTATTATTTTTTTCAAGGAGAGTTAAGAGCTCTGGGTAGAAAAACATCCATCTTTGGCAAGCATTTCAATTTCTACAAAAACTACAGGGAAGACAATGCATCTGACAATACATTTTTGGTATAAAATACTTGGCTCCAATACCTACAATAGAATTAAAAGAAAAATGAATAGGCTAACCCAATTTTAACTGCATAAGGAGAAACTCCCTGGCTTGCTAATACAGTGCAGAAGCCACCCCATTAAACACTTTGGTAATATATTACTATTTCATTAGGCAGGAGTTTTACTGTTACTGCTGATGAAATGTAAGGCAAAACAAAATTAGATTTCCCATGACTGAATTTATGTCATGCCTCAAGTTAGTCTTTGAAATTTTTTTGGAGAGTTTTGCACATGAGCCAGCTCAGGGTCCCATCCAGCTCTTCTCCATATCAGCTGGAGTCTCTCCTAAATCTTCTGTTGAAACCAGAGTTCAAAGCAGTGATCGTAAGAGCCACACACTTGCATTCACTGCCTGGCTGGTTTGAGAATTCGCTTTCTTCTAAGAAAAAATAACGCAGAAATCAGAGTTGGAAAATTGACATGGGAGTATGAAACAGCTCACAGCACAAAAAAATCTGTGCTGATTTTTAGGAAGTGTCTGTTGTACAGAGAAGTTATTCCTAATCTTCTCTTTCGCATGGTTATTTACTGTTGGTTGAGCACTTCCTATCTGTTCAGCGCTGTGTAAAGCTTTATTTTGCTTCTCCACTGGTCTCTGCCACTGCCCTCTTTTGAGTTTAACACTACTTTTCTCATTTTTACAGTCAATTTGACTACCTACAGCATCTGGATTTTGTTGCTGTGTCTACACAGAAAGCTTTGCAGTTGGACAGAAAGCTGCATATGCTGAAACCATCATTGCAAGACAACATATTAATTGAAGGTTCTGTGAGACAGGTACCCCCAATACAAATCTCTGCTTGTATAACATGGAGTGATGCTTCCACAATACTCATGAACCACAGTGAATTGCCACACAATAATCTTTTCTTTTAAAATGGTGTCTATAAGCTCAACACTTTTGCTGTGGTCAGTCACCATTTCCATCATAAAGTTCTACTTTTTCATGCTTATAAAATACGGCAATAAAATATCATGCCAAAATAAAATTTGGCATACAAGTTCTGTCCAGAAGTAACCTCAATCAATCTTTTTCAGCCAGCAAGTAAATTGATGCAGTCATTTTCAAATCTCTTGAAAATGAAAGTTGCAGAGGTCCTGGTTCTCATCATTTTCTTGCAGTAATAGGATTACAAATGCTGCTCTCTGCCTTACCTTAGCTCTACAGAGTGAGGCTGAAGGAAGATGTTATAGCTGGATTACTATGTGCTGTGCTGCTTAGAGCTCAGAAATAAATGCAATAAACCTGGGTGTTTCCTGTTTGCACCACTGAAGATGCCAACTGTAGGAAAAGGGACCTCACAGCCTTGACAAGAGTATCTCAAACATATCATGGAATATGGAGCACTTCCAGCAACCATACAGAGGTTGCCATACCTACATTCCTCATCCTACTCTTTCATGAACTGCTTATGGAGAACTAGATTGGTAGAAATCAGTCTGGCAGTGTTCTGGAACACCAGACTTTAACAGGATAGTCAAGTACAATACTTGAAGAGTAAATGTAGCAGAGGTATTCTTCAAAAGTTGTTGCCATTTGCACTTAAAGCTAAGTTCTGTCTCTTCTCTGGGCCATCAGATTTGCTGTCTGTGGCTGCTAAGAAGCTCTTATTTGCATTACGATTCCACTGTGTTGGGTGTTATTCAGCACTTCTTAACTTCCAACTTTGAACCTGCATCTGAACACAACATCCAAGTTTCATCAGTGCATCCTAAGGGCAAAGAGGTCTTAGCTTAATAGATCCTACTGTGGGATCTGATCTTTATCCATATTTGAAGTGATTTGTTTTCCCATCTGCAGATTTCCAAGAACAAAGGGGGAAAATAAAATATTACTCTGAATATCTGCCCCTTTATGATTAATCGTGTCCATGACGCATGTAAAGACTTCTTGGGAACACTATTTGTTGCTATCATCCAGTCTCAGCTGCTCTCTTTTCTAGAGCATTTCAAACCATACATATACTTCACAGTTCCTGTTGCTACAATGTGTTAGCAATTAATGAACAATAAACAAGCAGACAATTGTTCCATTTCCAGGGAATAAAATCTCAGAGGATATAAAATGGAAGAGAAACCATCCTTCCCCATATCCTGAGAATTATAAATAGAGTAAGCAATTAGCTCCCCAAACACACTACATGGCTTAGACCATAGTGAAGCAGACACTTCAATTTGGCATATACTTCTACTGCTTCTGAAGTCCTGTTCTCTCCTTAGCCTTAACTTTCGCTCCCCACTTCTCCTTGTGTTAACACAAGGGTTCAAGTGGCCCTATATGAAGGTGGACCAAAGAGCCGTCTCTACCAAAACTGAGGGGTTTTTGGTTTTTTTTTGCTTAGCTTCACTTTCAGCTGGGTCAGCCCCCTTCATGTGACTCACTGTAGTACCACATAAATGCCAAAGGAGGAGAGGGTTAGATGAGGTGAGAATTGCATAAGCTGGCGTGGCTGCCAAAGAAAGGCTCATGCAACCACAGTGCCGGTCCCAGTCTTACTCCTGGGGGTAGAAATGCGAGAGGGAGCCTGCTTTCTCCACCGACTTGTTCTCTGTCGTGCCCCGTTGGCAGTGGCAGTCTCCCAAGTCTTCAGGGTCTGGAGCAGTTTCTTTAGGCACCAGGATTGCTACGAGGTGCTGGGAAAACCCCAGCAATGCAGCACTAATATCAGCACTTGTAACAGGACAAATACAGAAGGAAGTTCTTCATGGAAGGAACGGTGAGGTTCTAGAATGGGCTACCCAGTGAGGTGGTCAATGCCCCATCCCTGGAGGTGTTCAAGGCCAGGTTGGATGGGGCCCTGGGCAGCCTTGTCTAGATACAGGTTGGTGGCCCTGTCTGTAGCAGGGGGGTTGGAACTTGATGATCCTTGGGGTCCCTTCCAACCCAGACCACTCTGTGATTCTGTGAAATACAACTAAAAGACACTGCTCTGATGCAATGCAATGCAAGTTTCTCCTTTCTCAAGATGCTGTCACCGCTTCCCCATTCAAAGGAAGTTATAGGGTTGAGACCCTGAGAAGATGAGGAAGAGAGCAAAATTAAGCATTGTACCATTACACTTTCACCTGCAAGTCTTTTCTTTTCCTGAGGCGAATCCTGTGCTCAACAGTCAGAGGTCACTAAAAGATGATTTTGCTGCTGCCTGCAGTGAACTTCACTTTGAGCAGGAAAAATGTGAAACAGCTGGCTGGCTTGTTTGCATCACTTTAAAGCTCCACATTGCCCTTTGTTCTGCATGGAGCATAACTTTGTAAAGCCAAGACAGACTTGGGGGCTGCTCAAACAGTCTGATAAACACTGACTTGAAGGAAGTGCATTTGTTTACTTGACTTCTTTTAAAATGTCACTAAGGCACCCATCGTTTCTGTTCACTGCACTGTTTCACTTTATTCTCACCTGTTACAAAGCAGTTACACTCAATACAGCTCCTGTCACTGGAAGGAAAGTGTAACTGTTTCAATGGACTCTAGAATCACTTTGCTCCCAAAGGAGGTAGAGTGATGCTGAAGTCGTGCTGCATGCTGCTGGTAAGCAATATGATGCCAGACTGACGTTCCTTATAGCAGA